>CM041796.1:61296559-61421559 GCA_023376895.1 Aspiorhynchus laticeps | reverse complement strand
ACATCTAAATTACATGTAACCACACATGATAAATACTCATTATTGCTAATTGATTTCACATAGTGGTAATCACAATTGGTCACTATATATAAAAGTGGGGGTGTAAACACTGGAAATTTCTTTCACACATGGAGCAGGATAGACAGCAAGGAATAGGAATTGAGACTCGTGGTTACAAGGGATCCATCAGAGAGGTGGGCATGGGCACACAACAGAGAGGTCAGAGAGGTGGGCATGGGCACCAACAGAGAGGTCAGAAAGGTAGGGCATGGGCACCGTCAGAGAGGAGGGCATGGGCACATTTACAGATGAGTGTCAGAGAGGAGGGCATGGGCACCAACAGAGAGGTGGGCATGGGCAACCAACAGTAGAGGTCAGAGAGGAGGGCATGGTGCACGTCAGAGAGGAGGGCATGGGCACCAACAGAGAGGTCAGAGAGGAGGGCATGGGCATCCGTCAGAGAGGAGGGCATGGGCACAACAGAGAGGTCAGAGAGGAGGGCATGGGCACCAACAGAGAGGTCAGAGAGGTGGGCATGGGCACCAACAGAGAGGTCAGAGAGGAGGGCATGGGCACCAACAGAGAGGTCAGAGAGGTGGGCATGGGCACCAACAGAGAGGTCAGAGAGGAGGGCATGGGCACCAGGTCAGAGAGGAGGGCATGGGCACCAACAGAGAGGTCAGAGAGGTGGGCATGGGCACCAACAGAGAGGTCAGAGAGGAGGGCATGGGCACCAACAGAGAGGTCAGAGAGGAGGGCATGGGCACCAACAGAGAGGTCAGAGAGGTGGGCATGGGCACCAACAGAGAGGTCAGAGAGGAGGGCATGGGCACCAACAGAGAGGTCAGAGAGGTGGGCATGGGCACCAACAGAGAGGTGGGCATGGGGCCCGTCAAAGGGTTGGTCATCAGAGAGAGGGAGGCAGAACTGTTGTCTCTAATGAAGTCCGGGCCATCGTCGTTGATCATGTGGTGAACCGAGGCCTTACTATGGCAGAGGCTGCCAGATTAGTTGATCCAAATCTAAAAAGATCAACTGTAAATTCTATCATCCGAACTTTTCGCCAAGAAAACCGGTAAGTGTGGAGGATATATACTATGCTTTACCATTACATTTAAAGTAAATTGTAATGCATGTAAATTCATCAAACATGTTACAGCATTCTTACAGTATGATCTTTACTTTACTTTGTCAATACAGTATACTCTGTTCTATGCTTAGAATTGTCAGAAAACCCCATAGTGGTGGCCGTGTGCTGACCGCCCAGCAGGAGTGGGCAGTGGTGGAAATGGTGAGAGCCAGGAATGATATACGGCTGTCAGAAATAAAGCAGGCAATTGAGGATAATTACACCTTTGCCAATGTGGCATCCATCAGCCTACCAACAATAGGTCGCCTTTTGAAGAGGCACCACCAGGTATCAATGAAGCACCTGCTGCCTTTTGAGAGAAACAATGACCGGGTAAAACAATGTTCAGGTACGGCACTATATATTGTATTACTGATTCTATTTGATACGTCGCCTACTTCATATGTATATTGGAACAACACTGTAAAAAGAATTAACAGAAATATATTTTTTAGCAGGTGATGGTGCTTGATGCTGATGTGAACCATCACAAGTACATATTTGTTGATGAAGTGGGCTTTAACCTGGCCAAAACTCGTCGCCGTGGACGGAACATCATCGGCCAACGGGCCACTGTCCAAGTGCCTGGACAACGTGGAGGAAACATCTCCATGTGCACAGCTATCTCTGAAGATGGTGTCATAGGACGTAGACCATTACTTGGCTCCTATAATGCTGCACATCTCATTGAGTTTCTCAATGAAATTAAGCCGGCCTGTCAAGGTGAAGGGGTCACATATGTAATTGTGTGGGACAATGTCAGGTTCCACCATGCAGAGGTTGTTCAAGCATGGTTTCAGGCTTGCCTCCATATTCTCCTTTCCTCAACCCTATTGAGGAATTTTTCTCAGCATGGAGGTGGAAGGTCTATGATCGCCAACCCCTTGAGCGCGCCACCCTCCTTCAGGCCATGGATGAGACATGTGATGACATCAGTGTAGACCAATGTCAAGCATGGATTCGCCATGCCAAAAGGTTTTTTACAAGGTGCATGAACAATGATGACATTCATTGTGATGTGGACGAGAATCTATGGCCAAATGATCAAGACAGGCTTGATGCAAATTAATGTAATGTGCAGTGTTGGGGAAAGTTACTTTTAAAAGTAATGCATTACAATATTGCGTTACTCCCTAAAAAAGTAACTAATTACTTTACTTAGTTACTTTTTATGGAAAGTAATGCATTACATTACTTTTGCGTTACTTTTTAAATATGAGCAGGGCTTGATTGTTTTTAATACAAGAAGTTGTAATTATAGCGAATGTAAAAGCCCTTTCACACCAAAAAAATGTAATGAATAAACCTCAGGGTGAAGGAAGAGTAAATTCACGTCTGTTATAAATAGAATGCAGGAGAAGAAGGTTCAACAGTCTTCAGCAATAAAAAAACTATGAAGCACAATTGTTAGTTTATCTAAAGTCATTTGTGCTTATTAGTGTGGTTTAACTGGATCATCAAAGGTCAGCAAAACATTGGTTAATAAAATGGGATTAGATACATTTGTGTTATTTAACATATTTAATTATTGCAGGTTTGCGTCATATTCTGAGTTTGCATTTCACTGTTTTAATTCATTTTGATGAATACTAAATCTGTTTTTTTGTGAGTGAGATGAATTAATGCACATTCACATTTAGTCTAGAACTACAGTAACATGTTCACACAGCGCACTGTCAGTCAATACATGGGAAAAAGTAACTAGCGTTACTTTTTTGAAAAAGTAACTCAGATATTTTCCTGTAAATTAAAAAGTAATGCGTTACTTTACTAGTTACTTGAAAAAAGTAATATTATTACGTAACTCGCGTTACTTGTAATGCGTTACCCCCAACACTGGTAATGTGTGTGCACTAAATGTTATGGTTTTTCTTTTTATTTAGTTAATTTGTTTTATTTAAATGTGTACATTTCATTATTGAAAGTAAACCTATGTTACAATTATATCTGAAAACTAAAAACAAATTTGCCCAAATGATTGGAGAGGATGTCTTCATTGATAGATATTATGGAAATGATAGATTCTGTAAAAGTTGGGTAATGTAAGTGTATTGCCTAATGTGAAAACTGTGTAATCTGTCTTTTACAGTACTGTAGCATACTAATTTCAACACTAAGGCTGATTTTAAACACGTATCTTGTATTGTTTGCTGTTAAATGAACTGATTGTTAAAAGTACTAAACTGAAAGAAGATCATACTGTTGTGTTTCGGTGATTAAACCAAATGTTGTCATTACATATTACACTAATCTTGTGTTTGAAACAGTGATTATGTGGACTGAAAATATGTGCAACTGAATAAAAGCGTTACATCAGGTTTTGAAAGAATGACAAGCTGTGTTACAAGTGTGATCAGTTTGGATTTTTGTACTAAGAGTTTTGAAAAAGTACACCTTACTTGTGAAATTAGTCCCAAAGCGAGCATTGAGCAACAAAAACTGTAAAGGGGTCCTATTATGCTCTTTTACAAAGTCTTGATTTTGTTTTGGGGTGTACTAGAACATGCTCTCATGCTTGGTGGTTCGAAAGTCGCATTATTTTTCACATAATTTACATTATTACAATACCTTTCTCCCCAGCCTGACACAAACGGCTCGATTAGTTCCGGGTTTGATGAAGGCCCGCCGACCGAAAAACGAAATGTGTTGTGATTGGTTAGCTGTCCCAGTGCGTACTGTGTTTCAGTTCTGCCCCGCCCCTTGCCAAAGCAGCAAGTTCGTCAATATTAACATATCAATTCAGACCTCGAGAATATTGAGGATCACGCAGAACCTTTGCACGCACGGATATTGCAAGACATATTAAAGTGGTAATGTTATTGTTGTTTTTTTTGTTTGTTTTTTGGCTAAATCACGTTTTAGATCGGATGTCAACAACAGCTTAAAAATAACTGCATTGACTATGTACAGATAAGTGCAACGGTAATATGTATCATGTTTATTGTTCTTTAATTCTAACATTATAACATGAATTGCAGTGAAACTATTATACAGTTGAATTTATTTATACCATAGTCCCACAGACTACACTATTTGTTGTGGCATATATATGCAAATTAATTCTCTGCCAGCGGGAGAGAAACGCTGCTTTATCAGACATTACATGCAAGATGAAATGAAAATGACATTCATAATTTTCTGAAAACAGTCGGTTTCCATCAGAAATACAGTGATATAAAAACACCTGCACTGGGTTTTGATTTGGAAACGTGCAGTGCTCAACCAAGCGTTCTCCACCAGCCAACCATTCACATTTCCGTAGGCGGGATTTATTTTTGTGATGTCACAAATACAGGAAAACAACTTTGTAGTCCAAACGAGCCGTTCGTTGTAGTTCTTGAAAAGGGATTTTTTAAAAAAATGAAATATCTCCCTTTGGAGTAGACTTTGAGATTTGTAACTTTGTTGATCGTTTTATGCCCAAACATACACACTACACACTGACTAAAATACAAAAAGTGAAAAAGCATAATAGGACCCCTTTAAAAATAAACGCGTCTGAATCTAAACCGTGTCAGTCTTCGCTCACGAATACAAGTTTATTAAATTCAACCCATATGTTCTATGAGAACTTGTTTGTGGGTAATTCATACTAAAAATGTATTGTGTTATTAAAAGCTTGAATTTCATGCCATTTTAATTCGAAAAATTGTAATTAGCTACTTTTCAAAAATAAAAAGTTCATTGTAACTTCTTATCTCACAATTCTTACATTTTTCCTCACAATTTCTCAGAATTGTGAGATATTAGAATTGTGAGATAAAAAGTCGGAATTGTGAGATGTTAACTGTGTTGACATGGAATTGTGAATAAAATTAGAATTACGCCAAATTTTTTTTAAATTGTGAAATTAAAAATTACAAATGGCCTTTTTTTCTGTGCAGAAAAAACAGAATTGCCATAACTCAGAATTGAGAGAAAAAAAATCAGAATTCTGAATTTATATCCAGCAGTTCTGACGTTTTTCTGACCGAAGTCAGAATTGTGAGAGATAAAGTCGCAAATGACCTTTTTATTTTTTATTCTGGTGGAAACAAAAAAACAGAATTGCGATTTGTAAACTCGTAGCTAATTGTGAAGAAAAACCAGGATTCTGAATTTGTATGTCTCAATTCTGTTCTTTTTTTCAGAGAACTGCTAGAAAACAGTCAGAATTGTGAAATAAAGTGTTGCAATTATCTTCGGAATTAAAAAAAAAACATTTGCAAGAGGTAAGCGCGGAATTGTGAGAAAAAGTCAGAATTCTATTTAATTGATCTCAGAAATGTTAGAAACGAAGTCCGAATTGTGAGATGAAAAACCTTTTATAGCCCTATTTAATTCTGTGACCAATTTCCATAAATACCAGCACAATGCAAGTTAATGAAATTAGGAGTTTAAGAGGCATTTTCAATTCAATTCTAAATGATGCTCAACGCGTTTATAACATTAGGCTAGATGAATTTCTGAAAGAAAGCAGAACATGGAACAAATGTAGAAATCACATGAATGCTACGATATGATCATCCACAGCTACTTTAACTTTCCTGAGCTCTGATAGGCTACAGAAACCCTGAAATAACCTCCAGAGGAAGAGAGGTGCATCACCAAACAGCTGAACGCCTGTCATTCTAAACCACATCACAACAGACCTTGAGCCGTGTGTGTCTGTGTCTGAGGGATCATCATCTACCTGTCACTTCCTAAACAGGGCATGTGTTATTTATATCGGCCAGTAGACAACAGCACGGCTAATCTACAAAAGGCAGTTCCTCCGCGCCCCATTGTCCGGCTGCACTCGGGATCTCCTGAGATTGTCCTCCGTCCAGCAGCGCTCATGGTGAGTAACACCGGCTTCACCGGGGATTTAGAGATGCTTCAGGAATCACCGGTGCATTTGATTGAGTCAGCTTTTAATTAGAGATCGACCGATATATCGGCCAGCGCCATTAATCGGCTGGACCATTTTGAGATGATATTTTACTATTTTGTGTGATTTCCAAAATAATATTATTTTCCATAATATCCATAATAATGTATTTTTTTTTAAAAATGTTCTAGTGAATTTTGAGTAAATTTTGAGTTTAATATTGAGTCTATTTAATTGTTAGCATGTCATTTGGTGCTTTAATATTTTTTAAATATTTAATATAAGAACTAAAGCAATGCAAATCGAATTAAAATAATCAAGGTAGATTATCCCACTGTTTATTCCACCTAAATTAATACAAATAATAATCATATTTAATCATTCTTATTTTATGCTCCAATATAAAAATATATAACAAACAGCAATATTTAGCTATGTTTTTTGCTAAAATTAATGTTATGAAAAATGCAAAAATATGAGTAAAATAAATTATGATTACAAAATTGTAAATAAAACATTATTGGAGCACAAAACAATACTATTTCAGTCTTTCTTCTTCAAAATTTCATGTTTAATTTACCGTTAATTGCCATTTCTTTGTAATTAATCATGAAATTTACTAGCAATTCCTAAGTGAAAATTATTTCTACATTAAATTTCTATCAGTGTGTCCTGGCAGAAAATCACCAGTACATTTTCTGTTAAATTTATTTAGGCCTACATGTACTTTAGTCTTAAAATTCAACACAATGCAATTTGTAATGCTAAATATTTGTAAAACACTTGTGAAAAGTCAATATGACATTTTCATATTATACATTTAGCAAGCTTTTACAAACACTTATAAGTGTAAATGTTAGTATGTCAATATGGACCATTCTTTTCATATTAACATTCAAACTGGGTCATGCAATGCTTTTTTACAAACTTTCTTAAAATGTGTAAGACTGTTGAGTGATGCTTCAAATGAATCTCTGAATCTGTGTTTTTAACTGATTCATTCAGAGTTTGATCTGATTCGTGGAAGTGAATCAAACTTTAAAGCAGCTTTCTTACTAAAGCTTGAATAAGAAAGCAGAAACTAGTTCTTTAGGAAACTGCTCGAGACGTGTCTAACTAAGAGATGACCTGAATGTTTGTTTTTCAGGCACCAAAGAAAGCAAAGAAGAGGGCGGCCGAAGGAGCGAACTCCAACGTCTTCTCTATGTTTGAACAAGCTCAGATCCAGGAGTTCAAGGAGGTCTGATCACGTCTCTGTCTCACCTTAACCAGCATCCTTACAGGAATAGTTCATATTCTGTCATCATTTATCCACCATCATCCAAACCTGTGGCTGTCAGACTCCAAAAAAGACCAAAACAAGTTTCATAATATGACATTTCATGACCTCTGTCTTATGATGCTTTGTTTGAGAAACAGACCCAAATTTATGTTGTTATTCACATATATAAAATCATATATACATTTTCCATATAATTATATTAGAATATTCGAAATGTTATAGGTCTATTAGAATTAGATTTTTTAAAAATATATAGATTATAAATAATAACAAAATATTTATTTTATATAATCCAAATTTTTGAAAGATTTTTAATTTTTATATATAACTGTAAAACAATAAAATTATATAAACTGTAAAATGGCAGATCAAAATCAAAATTATATAAAATAAACACACACACACACACACACACACATATAGTAGTTTTATTTTATATAATTTAGATAATATTTTAAAAGATTTTTAAAATATAGATTGCATATATATAGTATTGTTTTATTTTATATCATTTAAATATTTTTAAAGAATTTAAATATTTGATATCATTTTGAATTTAAGGAATTTTAAATAGATTATATGTGATAGATTGCGTATATTTTTTAAATTTTTTTCTCTCTCTTCTCAAACAGGACTCAGATTGAAACAAACAAACAAAAAGACTCTTTCAGTGACACCAAACAGATCATTTCTCACATCCAGTCCAAACAGCTTTTGAGTTATTTTTTAATCCAGATTTAAATATGCAAACGTGAATGTGGTTGTAGATGCATCGATCATGGCAGTATTTTTGTTTTGGGATGAGCAGAAGAGCGCAGCTGCTATTGTTTGTGTGTTTCTGTAAAGCTCCTGTGGAATCTGATATTCCCGTCTGATCCCTATTGAGGGCTGATATATGTATTTATAGAGACGCTCCTTAACATACTGGATTCACTGAATTCTGTCAGGATAACTGGCACATGTGTGGCTCTGTCCATCTGCCAGGGTCTGTGGAGGACGATAGCAGAGATCTCAAACGCTTCTCCTCAGATTAACAAGATCTGAGCCCCGGTGACGTCTCAGACAACAACAGAGAGCCTCTGAGCAGTGACGTGTTCCTCTGGGTTTATTTGCAGGCCTTTACCATCATGGACCAGAACAGAGACGGATTCATTGACAAGAATGACCTGAGGGACACGTTTGCAGCTCTAGGTTGGTTTGGCAGGTTCAGAAGACAAATGAGATCATAGGAAAATAAACATGTAAAACGTGCAAAGTCCGTTAACAGATTCTTCACTGGGCCTGTGATCATCTTGTGTTTTTTTTCTTCACAAATTTGAGTTTCTCCACCTCATTGTTCAACGTGTAAGTAAGTGGTTTTCTGTGAATGTGTGAGACTTCTGGTTCATTAGCTGCTGTAGGGAAATAACCAGAGGAATAACAAAGAGCAGTAAACCGTAAAACTGATGGCACTACAAACCAGTGTGTTCATAATTAAGATAATACATTAAAATAATATGGTAAGACACACCAACTTGCAATATCAAGCAGCAAAACGAGCGGTTTTGTACAGCTAAAAATAGCTGGACGCGGATGCACCGGAAGCCAGACACATAGAGTTTACAAATGAAGAATAAAGTGGATAGATTAATTCAATCTCTTTCAATGCTCTAGGATTTATTAATACAATATTATGTGTGTGTGTATGTATGTGTTTCAGGTTATTCTTATATTTCATATACTCATTTTATTTTACATTTTGCATATTTTTATTTTAATTATATTAATTACTATATTATGTGTGTGTGTGTGTATATACAGTATATATTATATAGTATTATTTTTTTTTTTTTAATATTCAAACAGGAAATAACTTTTAAATAATTTTAATATATATGGATAAAAAATTATTTCATATTTTACCTATTTTATTTTAATTATATTAATAATTATATATAATTAAATAATTTATTTAATTAATATATGTTTTATTATTTTATGTTTTTATATATATATATATATATATATTTATATTTTTTTTTTTTTAAATAGTTAAATAGTTGAATTACAGGAAATAACTTTAATCATTTCTATATTGTTAAAACTCGTATTTAAAAACTCTTATATAGCCACTTTTATTTTACATATTTCTATATATTTTATATATATATATATATATATATGTTATTTTTTAAGATTTTTAAAAATAAGTATAGATATGTATAGATAAATGATAGGAAATATAAAACAGAAATAGGAACTCAGATTCGGTCAGGTTTGATTGCATCTAGTGAGTTAGTACATGTGTTGAATCACATTTCCCATCATGCCCCTGTTCTGTCTTGTAACAGGCCGGCTCAATGTGAAGCAGGAGGAGATTGATGAGATGTTGAAGGAGGCGTCGGGTCCGATCAACTTCACCGTCTTCCTCACCATGTTCGGAGAGAAACTCAAAGGCAGGTTTTCAAGAGATGAGACTTTAGCATGATCTTGAACATTGAAAAGCAAGTTTACTGCATTAAAAATCAATGCTGAGATATGAAGTTGCTGCCTGTATAGAACGTTAAACTGGAGATGGTGATGTTTTGTTCAGGCCTTTTATTGTGACTCCGAGAGTTTGATGGAGGTTTGTTTGATTGCAGGAGCCGATCCAGAAGAAACCATCCTCAACGCCTTCAAAGTGTTCGATCCCGAGGGGAAGGGGATCCTGAAGAAGGAATAGTAAGATGTTCAGTGTTTGATCTGTTATCAGAAACACAAACACTCGGACATTATTGGTTTGTCTTTTGAATAACATGCATATGAATATACATAAATATGTGTATAAAAAATAAATTAACCCTCATAACGCGTTTAGGTCAGTTTTGACCCGGAAGAAATACATAATTTCTAAAACATGCTTTAAGACCCTCAAAATACACACCATTAATTTTCTTCAGATCTTTTACAATTATTTTTTTAAGACATATAAGCATTTAAAATATGGTTATAAATTTCGTGTTCAGATCATTTTTGACTCAGATATGTATGGATCACCATTAGGTGTCAAAAATACTTTTCATTACATTATCTATGAATTTATATTAGTGTCAAAAATGTAATGTAAAATATATTTAGCCTTTTCCCTATACCTCACAGACTTTAGGAACTGAATTTTGTTGCTAAACATGAATAAGTTTGTCTATTGTGAAGCAGGAATAACCTGATGTGTTGGTCTATTGTGAATAACCTGAAACACATACATACACACGCACACGCACACGCGCACGCACACACACACACACACACAATGTAATGGTCTAATGGTTAGAGAGTCGGACTTGTAAGCGGAAGGTTGTGGGTTCGAATCTCAGGTCCGGCAGGGATTGTTGGTGAGGGAGTGAATAACCAGCGCTCTCTCCTCCTTCAATACCACGACTGAGGTGTCCTTGAGCAAGACACCGAACCCCCAACTGCTCCCCGGGCGCTGTAACATGGTCCCACTGCTCCGGGTGTGTGTTCACTTAGGATGGGTTAAATGCAGAGAATACATTTCACTACTGGTTATATACTCTCTATATAATTGTGTATGTGACAAATAAAAATAATCTTAATTTTTATATTAGTGTCAAAAATGTTTTTCCCTATACCTCACAGACTTTAGGAACTGAATTTTGTTGCTAAACATGTATAAGTTTGTCTATTGACGAAGCAATGCCACACGAAAAATTTAACACTTTTTTTCATCTGAAAGTAAAGTAAAAATATAATAAAATAAATTTATTGTGTTTAGTTTTAAGTAATACTTTGCATTTTCACTATAAATGATCCATATTCATGTTCTTATCCGTTTTATTTTAGTATCATTTATAGATTATTATATTTTCTGTTAATATTTTGAATTTAACAAGTTTTATTTTTATGTTGTTGTCATATTTATTCATATTAATTATACATTTATATTTATAGTAATAATTATATTTATTATATTTGATAATTATTATATGTTTATACTACATTTATACTAATATATCTATGTAGTTTTTTATTTCAGTTTTAGTTAGGTTATTGTAGTACTTCAGTTTAAACTAAATGAACATTAGAAGACTGAAATAAAATAAGTAAAATTAATTGATTTTGTTTGAACATTTTTCAGAGTATATTTATGCTGTTTTGACGTTGTTTCGTGGGAAATAAATATGTAGGTTTCATAAATTTCATTCAGTCCGATGGAGTTAATACTGTAAATTTTATGTTCCTATAATTTCATACAGTAATATATTCAATTAAGACTTATAATTTTATATAATTTTTATAATATATAATATCAATATAATATATAATTTTTGATTTAGTGTTGTTTATGTGTAGTTTGAAAATTCAAACTAAAACATATAAATCATATGTAAATAATATGTAAATATGTATAATATGTAAAAATGCAATAATAACATATATTATAATATACATTATATATACATATATACACACATATATATATATATATATATATATATATACACATGCACAAAACACACACACACACACACACACACACACATGTCTTTATATATATATATATATATATATATATATATAATATATATTTTTTAAATGCATTGTTTATGCATTATGTTATTTTTAAATGCATTATGTTTATGCATTGTTATTTTTAAATGCATTATGTTTATGCATTGTTATTTTTAAATGCATTATGTTTATGCATTGTTATTTTTAAATGCATTATGTTTATGCATTGTTATTTTTAAATGCATTATGTTTCTGCATCATGCATTATGTTTTTGATGCATCTCTCCAGTATCACTGAGATGTTGACCACGCAGGCCGACCGGTTTTCTGCTGAGGAGGTGAGGCACATGTACTGTGATGCTTGATGGTTGCCGTGGATACAGTGACAGTGCCACTGACTGCGTTGTTTCAGATGGAGCAGATGTTCAGCGCGTTCCCTCCAGATGCTGCAGGAAACCTGGACTACCACAATCTGGTCCACATCATCACTCACGGAGAGGAGAAGGACCAGGAATAGTTCACTCGCTCCTCAGCCAATCACAGCGCTCTCTGTGTGCTTGTTCCCGCCCACTTGTTTATGATTGACAGGCTTGAAACAGATGTAGTTATTGAAACAAGAATATTTAGATTTTTTAACGTATGATGATGTTGTGCCTAAATAAATAAATAGCCTAAAATGACCGGGATTTGGTTTTGTTTTCCAGTTGTTTTCATGCTTGTTAAAGGTAATGACTTGCAGGCATTGTACATAATCGACCAATCGTGGCCTGCGAGAAGGCAGGATCTACAGAGATTGGCGACGCAAAAACGCGTACAAATATGGGGGCTTTAGAGTATGTTAATATGAAAACACAGCCAAACTTGAACATCTTAGGTAATTTAGAAATTTAGAAACAAGGAAGAGCCGTAGTTATAGAGGTTCTTAACAACAGATTAATTTCTTGTGTAATATCAGTGAATATCATTCTAGTCACTGAAGTTTGGCTGTGTTTTCTATCCCTCAGTGACTCTCAGAACAGGTGGCAGTACTTTTATTTTCTGCTGGGATAAAGTCAAAGCCTGTGCTGTTATTTCTGTGTGCAGCCTGTAATCTAATACAGTCTTAATGCAGCGGCCCGAGACAATGAGCAGCGCTGTCTGATCCCGCACGCTTTCACAGAAACCTCCGGGTGTCTGATGTCCGACTATGACAAGCTGCTTAACATGTACTCCTTAAAACCTACTAGTATCTAGTTTCATGCTACTAGTACTTATTTTTTTAGCTACTAGTATATATTCCATTACTTAGCCTATTTATTGGCTACTAGTGCTTATTCTTTAGTTACTAGTTACTAGTGCATTTAAAAAAATGCTAGTACTGATTCATTTACTAGTTCTTACTTAGATACTGGTAGTCATCCATTAGATACTAGAACCTATTAAATAGACACTAGCACTTATTTATTAGACAATAGTACCTTTTCAATAGATACTAGTACTTTATATTACATATTAGTAACACTAGTACTTATTTATTAGATACTAGTACTTACTCACTAGACAATACTTATTTAGTAGATACTAGTACTCTTTCAGTAGTACTTACTTGTTCATTAGATACTCACCTATTAAATACTGGAACGTATTCGTATAGATACTCAATATTCAATACTAGTACACATTTATTAGATACTAGTACTTATTCTGGATGTTCCTAGTAAGATTTTTTATTTTAAGGCTGGAATACACTACATGACTTTTAAAATCTGAACAGATTTTTAAAACACTAGGCATCATACACTTACCGACTTTGTAAATAGTGACAAAGGAAAACTGAGCATCATACACTACGCGACTGAAGATCATACACTACCAGACTTTAAAGTTGTTTCGATCACAACAAACTCACGCAGAAACGTGCGCCCTGTTGCTAGGAGACGCATGACAAATGAAAACATATGTGTTCTAAAATCGGCTGAAAATATCAAACATGTTTGATATCCTCCGACTGGATAGAATCAAAGTCTGAAGCTAAAAAATCGGAGTCTGTGATCATCATACACTACGCGATTTTCTGTGGAATCTGTCAGCTGTACTCTGCAGACTGGCTCTGACTTTCCTCAACTAGCGTCAACTTGTTCAGACTGTAAAATCTGGGGGAAAAATCTCATAGTGTGTTCCAGGCTTTACTTGTAAGATTTGGAATTGAACTCTATAGTGGCCATTCTGACTAGTCATAACTAGGGCTGGGCGATATATCTCATGTGATATGCATGCACATCTCGTCAGTAAAGCCGGTTCCTTGATTAGCGGTTAATCTCCATCACCTGTTTTCAAATGGAGCGGCATTTAATACACAGAGCCGTAGATCACTGACAAGCTACGCAATATCACGTTCAGAATCGCAGATGAATCGCCTTTGATTCTGAACGCGATATTGCGTAGCTTGTAAAAATCAGTTGTGACTAATAGATAAGAATTGTTATAGTGTGATAACGACCCGGGCAGTCACAAGGAGGTGCACAAACACTGGAGCGAAGTTGGCGTCCAAAAAGATGTTTATTTAGAGCGGATGTGCAAATAAATAGGTTTGAGAGCTTAAAACACAGATTGATTTAAAAACAGTATAAACTACTAAGTACTAAGAACAGTACTAACTCCCCTCCAATTCACTGAGGCTAGAGTTTTACATGCTTCACAGCGCAATCTCATTCACAAGCTCTTTATCCGACCTTTCCTAATAGTAGTGACGGCCATCTTAAATACACAGTTTCCCGCTCTCCCAAATTGGAACATACCATTTCTATAATATAAAAAACTCTTGACTTACTATAATTTATACATGAGATTTAGAAACAAGAGTCTAAATAAATAAATACAAATAATAATGCAAATCAAAACGAATAAATCAAAACACTTACACAAACATTTGCAATGCACTCGCTAAAATTAGCACTCTCTAGAGTACACTTACTGCCACGCCCACTCAGCTGGATCAGAAATTCATTCAAGTAGGCCCAACTCGAACACAGTAAAGCAGTGATGGAAGGCAAATAAGGTCTCTCCATCACATATAGTAACAAGTACAAAAGATACTACTGTCTAGTAAATAAGTACTAGTGAATAACTCCTAGTATTTATTAAATAGGTACTAGTATCTAACAAAAAGGTAGTATTTAATAAATAAGTAATAGTATCTAATGAATCCTTACTAGTAATATTTAAAAAAACACTAGTCACTATTAGAATAACTACTAGTTTGTAATAAGAACTAGTATCTAATGAATAAGTACCAGTATCTTTAACAAGTTACTAGTGCCTAAAGAATAAGCACTAGTAGTTAATGAATGAAGTACTAGTACTTCATGTCATAAATACTAGTAGCTAACAAAAACAAAAAAGTACTAGAAGCATGAATACCAGTATGTTTTAAGGACTGAATGTTAAAACAGCTTGCCATACTATGTTTGACGGGATGTTGATCATCTCGGGTCATGACTACCAAAGATGAGGGTGTTTGCTGTTGTATTAAACACACACATGAACATGTAACTCAAGAGTTCCTGTGTCTTAAGAGCTTCTCTTCTAGTCATCGTGTGTCAGTTGTAGTGTTAATCCAGGGTCTGGATGGGCTGGTATTGTTGGGAACAGACTGGAGCCGGTCAGCAGAGGATTATGGGTCAGGAGCTCCTGTTTCTCAGTCTATTTTAAAGCTTCTGAAGCTCCAGAACACCTGTGTGAAAGAGAAAGAGCTGAAGAAACGACTGCTGACTGACTGATTTCATCACACTGCTGTGTTTGTGGAGTTTTACTGATGAAACATGGTGTATTTGCAAAATCTGCATAACACCTTTTACTGAAGTGACAGTCACATCATCCTCCATCACATCCAGCATTTAAGTGTCATAATTTAAGAAATAACAATAATAATTTAAGACCTGTTTAGTATTAAATAATACTTTGCATTTTCAATATGAATTGCCCATAAACATGTTCTCATCAATGTTATTTTAGTATCATTTATAGTCAATGCTAATTTTTCTTTATATTTTGAATTACATTTTATTCTATATTTTGTTTTCATTTAAAGTTTTAGTAAATTTGTTGCATTTGTTATTTTATTATTTTTAAATATCTCTATATATTTTTTTATTTTAGATATTTTAGTACTTCAAGTTAAACTGATTAAATAAGCTTAATTTTTTATTTTATTTCAGTTAACATTTGTTTGTTTTTTCATGCAATGTTTATTTTATTTTAAATAACATGGTTTTAGTTTTAGTTAACAATAATAACCCTGGTTATCATCCACATAACATATAGACTACAAACCCGATTCCAAAAAAGTTGGGACACTGTACAAATTGTGAATAAAAAAGGAATGCAATAATTTACAAATCTCATAAACTTATATTTTATTCACAATAGAATATAGATAACATATCAAATGTTGAAAGTGAGACATTTTGAAATGTCATGCCAAATATTGGCTCATTTTGGATTTCATGAGAGCTACACATTCCAAAAAAGTTGGGACAGGTAGCAATAAGAGGCCGGAAAAGTTAAATGTACATATAAGGAGTGGCAGTGTCTCTCAGAAGTCAAGATGGGAAGAGGATCACCAATTCCCCAATGCTGCGGCGAAAAATAGTGGAGCAATATCAGAAAGGAGTTTCTCAGAGAAAAATTGCAAAGAGTTTGAATTTATCATCATCTACAGTGCATAATATCATCCAAAGATTCAGAGAATCTGGAACAATCTCTGTGCGTAAGGGTCAAGGCCGGAAAACCATACAGGATGCCCGTGATCTTCGGGCCCTTAGACGGCACTGCATCACACACAGGAATGCTACTGTAATGGAAATCACAACATGGGCTCAGGAATACTTCCAGAAAACATTGTCGGTGAACACAATCCACCGTGCCATTCGCCGTTGCCGGCTAAAACTCTATAGGTCAAAAAAGAAGCCATATCTAAACATGATCCAGAAGCGCAGGCGTTTTCTCTGGGCCAAGGCTCATTTAAAATGGACTGTGGCAAAGTGGAAAACTGTTCTGTGGTCAGACGAATCAAAATTTGAAGTTCTTTTTGGAAAACTGGGACGCCATGTCATCCAGACTAAAGAGGACAAGGACAACCCAAGTTGTTATCAGCGCTCAGTTCAGAAGCCTGCATCTCTGATGGTATGGGGTTGCATGAGTGTGTGTGGCATGGGCAGCTTGCACATCTGGAAAGGCACCATCAATGCTGAAAGGTATATCCAAGTTCTAGAACAACATATGCTCCCATCCAGACGTCGTCTCTTTCAGGGAAGACCTTGCATTTTCCAACATGACAATGCCAGACCACATACTGCATCAATTACAACATCATGGCTGCGTAGAAGAAGGATCCGGGTACTGAAATGGCCAGCCTGCAGTCCAGATCTTTCACCCATAGAAAACATTTGGCGCATCATAAAGAGGAAGATGCGACAAAGAAGACCTAAGACAGTTGAGCAACTAGAAGCCTGTATTAGACAAGAATGGGACAACATTCCTATTCCTAAACTTGACCAACTTGTCTCCTCAGTCCCCAGATGTTTGCAGACTGTTATAAAAAGAAGAGGGGATGCCACACAGTGGTAAACATGGCCTTGTCCCAACTTTTTTGAGATGTGTTGATGCCATGAAATTTAAAATCAACTTATTTTTCCCTTAAAATGATACATTTTCTCAGTTTAAACATTTGATATGTCATCTATGTTGTATTCTGAATAAAATATTGAAATTTGAAACTTCCACATCATTGCATTCTGTTTTTATTCACAATTTGTACAGTGTCCCAACTTTTTTGGAATCGGGTTTGTATTTACAGAAACACTATTTTATGTTATTAATTGATGTCTGACACATGTAGAAATGTGTATTTGATTTATATATTGCACTATTTAACAAACTTAATTTCCCAGAATGCTCTATTTTACCCACTATATTGTAATCCATAGAAGCAAACTGCCTCTATATGTATAGAATTTACACAATTAAATAATGATCTAAAAATAATGTGGTGAAATTTCACGGTGCTGTATGAAAGATATTCTACATATCAGGTTGTTATTTTTATGTTTTGTTTTGTGATTGTGTTGAATTTCTTTGAATTGCAATTCAGTGAATTATTTTCAAATTCACATTCATGAATAAAAAAGGATTGAATTGAAAAGAAAGTCACTGCACGTGACAGACAACAAACACTAGAGGACACCACAGTTCTGTGTCTACTGCCAGTGCTCTGAATATATATATCTGACAAACATGCAATCAGAAGCTTTTTTTTGTTTTTGTTTTTGTAAAATGCATATATTTGAATCCATCTGCAATGTTTTCCATCTGCAATTAGTTAAATAAAATGAAGAGAATTGTTAGGCCTGCTGTTTTGATGTGGTTTATTCAGACACACCCTGTCAATGTTCCTTGTGTAACCTGATGTGATCAGGATGCTGCTGAAACATCTTAAGAAAACAACATTTCCTCCAAGAAGAGATGATGAAATACAGTATGATGCTGAACATCTATCAACATGTTCTTCGTACTTCATTACAGTAAAAATACTGGGATTTTAAAATCTAAATCAGCAAAAATTAAATGCATGATGTTTAAATATTTTACAGTGTATGAAATAAATAGCCTAATTCCTTTTTGCATTACTGTAATGAGAACTGTGGGAGGATGTTGTAATTAAAATAATATTGACGTGTAAAAACATTTTTAATAAATGTTTAACATATAAATATTAAATAGCTAAAAAGTGTTTAATTAACAATCAGCGTCACGCATTATTGTGAAATTCAGCTGCGCTCCCTCCCATTTCCTCCGCCCTATTTTTCCTCATTCGTGCAGCTGTGTTGTATTCATCCGCCCGCGTGTTTCCAGCAGCTGTACTGCTGTTGCTGCATGCGCGTATCCTTCCGCAGAGCCGGTGTGCCTCCGCTGCAGCACGCTCCAAGCTTAAATCTTTTGTTTAGAGTTTCCTGTGCCAAACCTATTTATTTTTAATCGAAATAGTTTTATTTGTCGTGTCTGGTGTGTTTTATTCGGCTAGTCATGGCTGACATCGACAAACTCAACATAGATAGCATCATTCAGCGCCTGCTCGAGGGTGAGTTTCACGTCAAGAAACGGCTAACGGCTAAATTGTTCTTATAATAGGATAATCAATTTCAAAATGAGTCTTATTGTAGCGTATGGATATGTATATGGCTGATTTATCAGCTATCTGGGTCGTATGTAGAGCTGTTGAGCTGAGCTAACACGGTTAGCAGAGAGTTAGCTGCTTACTGACATAACGTTAAACGGCTGCGTTTCAAATATATAGTGAATTTCCTACCTAGACAACATCTGTGAAGCGTACAGCACGTTTCAGTCGGGATAATTGTAAAATTGTGTTCTGAATAGGCAGAGTTTTGGGGAACCGTTCAAAACGCGCCGATGATGCCCTAAAATGCAGTCTACATATGCAGGTCACTAGGCGTTGAGACACGGCCGAGCTGTAACGTTAAGTTACGCGCGGTTTCTGTGCTTCATCGATAAAAACACAAATACACTATATAATGCTGACAAGTGTGGTATTAAACACAGCTTTGACCGTTCAGAGCACTTATTATTAAGCTCCCACATTCGTTAAAACTTGGAAATTACAGAAATTGAAATCTTAAAATTGTCCTGGCCTAGTTAATCTTTTTTAAATCTATTTCATTTCAGATGTAATTTATCTTTGAGAGTGTAATCTTTTATAAAATGATTTTTTTTGTGTGCAGTAATAACAAACAGCTTGAAAAAGATGTGAGAACCCTATTTGAATAGACCCTACTTGAATAGTTATGTTCCAAAAACGATACACAATAATCTCATTTATATTTATGAATTATTATATTGATATTATAATTTAATTTCTACTGTAAGTTCATAAGTTCATTATACAAGTGAATGTTTTATGATGTTGTTGCTTTATTGTATGCATTATAATAAAGCAATAAAAGTCGTAACTACAGTAAATGCCATGTGATTATGCAAAATAAATATTGTTTTACTGTGTACAGTGTAATACCAATTCTTGGTTCATGATAAATGTATTTACGTAACTCACTGCTGTTTCGGTTTTGTGCAATATTTTTATACGCAGAGCAGTTCATCATTACTCGTCTATTTTTTTAGCTTGATGCTTTGACTCGTATAGATGTAATGAGTTCTTCGAGGGGTGTTTTATGTGTATGTTTATTTATTAATCATAGAGGGTCTCGAGGGGCTTCAGGCCATTTTCACTTTGAGTTTATTTAGCAGTGACTTCAACACAAGACTGTACACAAGAAACATGCTTTTGTCCTCTTAGGATTGTTTCCATACAGTGTGAAATAGAAGTGTGATTGGTTTTGTATATTATTTTTATATGTATATTTGTATATACTTTGTATTGTGTTTGCATTAGTTTTTAACATTGTAAAGTAGAGATATGTCATCATTTGGCACATAAACATGGATTTTCATAATTCATGCGCACTAAAGAGCAGAACACGCACACCTTGAATCATTCTCAGAAGTGCTTATTGAAAGAATCGCTGTGGTTCATTTATTAAGCCTCATCATCTAGACTAGGGTGGTGTTCATTCTTGTGGTCAAATCACTAATTAAAGGCGTTTGAATGTGCTGTTTGATAACTTGTGTTTTTTATGATTAAGGATTTATGCCTGTAATCTGTCAGGATAATGTAGAAGTGACAGGAAAGCAATGGATTCTGGAAATTACCTGATGCAGACTCGCTGCCCACTGTGCCAAATTAAATTTTTTTGCTCTATTTGTGGCTATTTTTGTTGCCATTTGACTTTGTGTTCAAGCCAGACATATTTTTTTAATGTGGGCTGCTCTCACGATACTTTATAAAGCTAACTGTGTTTCTTAGAAACCTCTCCCTGTTTTTTCCACCTCGTCAGAGTTTACATGGAGCCAGTTGCACCACCTGCATGTTTATTGCTATACAGCCTAGAAACCAGGCCGGGGTGTGTGGACTGCACCTATATCTGCTCGCCTAGCATTAGTACGGCTGTTCCCTTGGCAGTCTGCTCCCATTACAAAACCTCACTTGGTTTAATGCCGCCCAACGTGGTGCCAGTCCTGCCTCGTAGTTCATCCAGGGCTCTAGACTGCGACCATTTTTTGAGAGTGTGCGAGTAAAAATTTGACATGGTCGCACTTGTGCGAGTGCATGGTCTGCGAGAGTCGCCAACGGTCGCCAGGGGCTGGCGATGAGGTCGCTAGTGGGAGTTTCTCACTACTGGTTGCCTAGACAGCGAATCAGGTTTCTTGCCGCTAAATACAAACATTTTGGAGGCAAAAGACTAAATATGATATGAATATAAATTAAATACGGACATACAAACAAAAATGAATGAGAAACAGAGCCTACTTTTTTTCCACTGCGTATGTTTATCTACTGCTGAGAGGAGAACGATCACTTGAGCTCAACCGTCTTCTTTCCTATTGGCTGTCGCTCCCGAAAGTCGCTCTTCATTTGCATAAAGTTGAAGGATTCCGAACTTTGTTGCGTCGCTGGACACGCCCCATCCGGTCGCCAACGGTCGCTGTCGCTTGTGTCGCCGGAAATCAGCAGCTCTCCATTGAAATGAATGGGATCGTGTCGCTTTGTCGCTGAGTGTCGCTTGTAGTGTGAACGGGGCTTAAGCAGAGCAGAGGCAGCGCAGAAGCGGCGCGTATGCAGAGCGGGAGCAGCGCGCGCCCATTGTGCTTTCACTCGGCGCGTCAGCACGAGCGCGAAGGTGTGCGCAGCGGACGGAGCGCAACGGAGGATTTGGTTTTCAAACTAAAGTAAAAGACCGGTTCTTAAAACAGAGAAGGTGAACATGTTGGTATTCTTGTAGAGAAAACATGCAAGTCCTGTCAGAGACGGACAGTTTAGTTTTACTTTTTGTTTTCGTTTTGAAAAACTTGTTATCTTTGCTGTTTACCTCACGTTACACTATGGAGGCTTTCCTTATTTTTTAAATATTATTATTATTTGATTCCTCAGTGTTTGCTAAACATTCTGTTATGTATTAGTCGGTATAATACAGCATGTGATGTGTCCTATGCCATACCTCGTCTTATTCTTTTTTGTTAATAAATGTTATGCTAGTTTGTCATTGTAACCTACTGTTTTATTGTTGTTGTGCTTTTTAATTAAGAATAACAATGAATCCATCTTTGGTTTTAGTCTTAAAAAGTGAAAGGTGTATAGATATAAGCAAAACAGACCATTATCTTTTCTTGTAAAGTGTGACACCAAGATCGTGAACGTGAAAGCAAAAAAAGGAATTCCTGTCACAAAATACAAGATATGTTATTCAGATTAATCAAATGTTGTATCAAAAAACAAAACAATTTGCGACCAAATGATGTGCTCGTGCGACCAACTGAGAAAGTTAGTCGCACAAGTGCGACCAGTGGGAAGAATGAGTCTAGAGCCCTGTCATGGGTGGAGAATATCAGTCCTGGAGACCGAGTCCTTGTCAGAAGTGTTGAGGATGAAGAGCGGAATACATTTAAAGGAATAGTTCACCCAAAAATGAAAATTGATGGAAAAAGGAACCCTCAGGCAATCAAAAATGTAGATGAGTTTACTTCATCAGAATTGGAGAAATTTAGCTCATCAGTGGATCCTCTGCAGTGAATGGGTGCCGTCAGAATGAGAGTCCAAACAGCTGATGAAAACATCACAATAATCCACAAGCTATCCACACCACTCCAGTCCGTCAGTTAACATCTTGAGAAGACAAAAGTTGAAACTAATCCAGCATTAAGACATTTTTAACTAAAATACGAGTCCATAATAATGCTTCCTCCAGTAAAAAAGTGTTCTGGTCTGAATCAGGAGAGAAATCTGCACAGATCAAGCAGCGTTTACAAGACAAAACAGCTCTAAACAAATATGTGGCTGGATTTTGATGTGAGAGACAACAGGAGATGGACTTTTTTACTGGAGGAAGCGTTATTATGGATTATGGACTCGTATTTTAGCAGAAAGCAACAATTTGAAGTTAAACCCCCCCTTGATGGATTTGTTTCAGCTTTTGTCTTCTCAAGATGTTAACTGATGGACTGGAGTGGTGTGGATTACTTGTGGATGATTGCGATGTTTTCATCAGCTGTTTGGACTCTCATTCTGACGGCACCCATTCACTGCAGAGCATCCTGCAAATTTTCTAAATCCTGCAAGCCTCCCATCTTTAAACTTATCCCAGATGTTTTTAATTTTGTGTTTTTAATTCACACTTAATTTTGTGCTTATTTATTGTTGTTTTAAGCATGTTCTGTTCGGTGTAATTCACAAGAAACAAACATAAAGACTTTAATGTTGAAGAACAGATTTACAGGTTGACATACCATCTTCACAGGGCACACTTAAAAAATGGAACAAACTCATGACTTTAGTAAAGATGTAAATCAGGACTGAAGCACTAAAATAGTAAAACATTTTGCCATAGAGGAGCATACGTTTTCTTTTCTTTCTTTTTTTAAGTATTCGAAACTTTGAAATTTCATCATGAAGAAATAAAGTAAATTAAGTTTACGTTTCTTCCATTTACATGTGTGAATATTTACATTTATGCATTTAGCATAAGCATTTAGCTTTTATTCAAAGCGACCTATAAAAGAACGAATGCAATACAAGACCAGAATATGACATTTACTCACCAAAATGACCATATTCACACACTCAGAAAACTGTGCATTCAAAAGATTCTTTAAAAACAGCTCATCTTCTAAAACTAAGGGATGAGTTTTATTCATTTTCACTGAATACCATTTAAAAACATTCACCCAAAATCACAGCAGTACAAAAGGTGTTCAAGAGTTTCAGGGAAACACAAGTATCCATCTCAAATCATTAAAAAAATTCCCCTACTGGATGTTTCCTAAACAGGATTTTGTAATTAACCTAAAATATGGTCAGTCATTAATAGATATGAAACGGCATGAATGAGGATTCACACTTGATTATTGGCTTTTATTAACTGAAAAAAGTGATCAAGGCATAATTACTAGCTTGATGATACATAAACCAAATGCATTTGTACTCATCGTACCGGACTGTAATATTTTGCTGATGACTCACTTAGTTGGAAGTAAAACTCAGAGTACTTCCAGTATAGTCCTGTGTATCGAGTAAAGTAAACAAAGAAGCTCTGAAATGTTTCACTGAACGAGACGCAGCATAAAGATGCTTTTCCACACTCTTCAGCTGTTGTGTAACGTAGCTCATGAAGGTGTAGTTAGGAATGTGTGTCTCGTTCCAGGGAGTTTCAGCTGAATGACATGGCAGTGACTTCACCCGCATACTGAGACCCACTCGCCAAAGTCATTTAACTTGTGCTTGCGTCATCTTTTAGCTTCAATCACTCTAAAGCTCCAAACTCAAAGCTTTGCTGCACGTTTTGTGTTTTAATCGTTCAGAAGTGTTTTTCGCATCAAGTGGGCAGATCTCCTGCGTCTTCAGCTGTGTTTTCTTTGTAGTGGAAGTGTTGGTGGTGCACTAGGAAAGTCCAGCTCTGAGGAGCACTGACTCATAGTATGCATACTAGCACAGTCACAGCCTGAAACCTCGTGATGTGGCCGATCTGTGCGCCAGTGTCGGGGAAGCGGCTTTCAAGCTTTTTGAGGGGGCAATTTGTTTTTTGTTACATAAGTAGCAGATTATATAATTTAGCATTTCAGAGCAGTGTTTGTCTGTCACAAAAACAATGAGGATCTCAATTAAGCTGACGGCAATATACTTGAAAACAAAAGACGGCTTATAGTACTAGAGAAAACACCCTATTTTATATCTGCCTGCATCCAAAATATAATGACGTCCTTCAGTATTTAAAGGGACAGTGCACTTAAAAACGTTGCAGGTTTTGGACGTCTTGACTGCTTGTTGCGTTTTCCATCAGCGCCCATGCAATTTTTGTCTGAGTAAATGATGACAGAGTTTCATTATTGGATGAATAATTCCTTTAAGAAAGTTTCAGCTAATGGTGATGAAGCGACTTGACATCATCTCGTTGAATAGCGTCACTGAGCACTCGTTAAAAGAGCCCTCATTGTTGTGGCTGCTGTTATAAGTCTCACAGCCCTGTTGTTTGGAGTGTGTCAGCCGATCCTCTCTCGCTTTACTCTGTTAGTTTGTTGACATGACATTATGCAGAAAGCCAGTGGAAACTCATTTGGTGTAAATCACTAATTTATTCCACTTTTACACCTGTGTGCGTATCTGTGTATTTAATTTTATTATTTGTTTTTATGTTAGAATTATTACTAATATTAATATAAAATAATATTATATTATAAAAGAGGCAATGTTTTTGAGTGCACTGTCCCTTTAAATACTGAAGGACGTCATTATGTTTTGGATGCAGGCAGATATAAAATAAGGTGTTTTCTCTAGTACTAAGCCATCTTTTGTTTTCAAGTATATTGCCGTCAGCTTAATTGAGATAGTATTATTTGAATTTTTTATATACAGTTTATATATACAATATATTTATTTTTTTAGAAGTATTTTGTTGTCACTTAAATGGTTAATTATATTCATATTAAATAATATATTTATATAAAATAATATAATACATTTAATCTTTTTTGTATTTTTGTTGTTTTTATTATTAATATTCATATTAAGTTATATATAATAATATTATTTATTTATATATTATTTACTTTTAGAAAGTGTTTTTATTGTTATTTTAAGTTATTTATTATTTAGACATTATTATTAATAATATTATAATAAATATGTATTTATTTTAATCTGTTTTCTTTTAAAGTTTTTAATATTCACATTAAATAATATATAATATTATTGTCTTATTTTTTTATATGTAATTCATTTGTATTAGAAATTTACTATTTTTAGAAAGTGATTTATTGTTCATTGTTTTATGTTAAAATGAGTGTTGTAATTTTTAATTTTCTGATTTAATTTTAACTTTTCAATATTTGGTGAACCCCTCCTGTATGTAAATGTAAATCACCACAATCCTACATCCTGGTAATTATGTTGTTTTTATTTCACAGAAACGGTATATATCTCTATTTTAGTTGGTAAATCGGTGGAAAACTGATTTATATTAAATAATCATTTCAGATGTCTATTAGAGCTGCACGATTCTGGATAAATTGAGAATCACGATTTTTTTTCTCAAATAGAGATCACGATTCTCCCACGATTCTGATCTAAACAAAATAATGTGTGACAAAATATTAATTGCTGCAGTCTATTTAAAAGTGTTTAATTTAAATGAATTATTAAACATTTTAATATATAATACAGTATGGCCAGGTTTCACAGACGGGGCTTAGACTAAGCCAGGATTAGATCATAGTTCAATTAAAACATTTAAGCAATTTTTATAAACATGCTTAGAAAAAAACATTACTGGTGTGCATCTTGAGACAAAACAAAGGCACTGATATATTTTAAGATCAGTCAATGCGAGTTTCTTTCAGTTGAAACAGCTCAGATTTACATTTTTGTCTAGGACTAGGCTTAAGCCTTGTCTGTGAAACCCGGGGTATATGTATTTAAAATATAGTGTATTTAATACACCAACTTTTAGAATTAAAATGATGAAAAATTGGTTTGTATTAATGATTCAATGACTCACTCATACCTCACTTGTTTCATTAATGGATGAATCAGTGTTTTTGAACGAATCTCGAATGAATGATTCAATAACAAATACATTTTTTAACAGTCACTTGTCGCCACCTAGTGGCGAAATGATGCAATCGACACAAACGTTATTTGAAGCGCCAGTTGCTTTCAAAAGACGAGTGGCTCTATTTTGATTGCTACCATAGACATCAATGTAGCCGAACTATAAACTTTTATCCCAGTATTTCTATGAATGACTGTAAGACAGAAATAATACTGTGTAGTTGAAAAGACTGTTTGTGAAGCTTTTTCTTACCTAAACATGTTAACTGTCTGCTCTCTGGATCAGCAGCAGCGCGAATGCAGATTTGAATGTTCCGGTATGATTTTTTCAAAGTTTTAATAGACACGGGCGAATCGTTGTCATTCAGAAATTAGATCGTGTGGGTATTTGAATCGAGATCGCGATCTTTTAACGATTAATCGTGCAGCTCTAATGTCTATATTTGGATAATCCAGTTAAATACTGTGTACGGTATGTACCGTCCTCCCACCCAGCCCTAACTCTCAGTAACCAGCAAAACAAGCTTCATTCCAGAGCTGCAGAACTGTGTGCCAGTTGCTCCAAACACGGGGTAAAAATAGAAATGCTAGGCAGTAACAGGCCGTCGTGGTGCACAGGTCAGCCTTTGACTGTTCCCAGGAGTTCCAGCGCAATAAAAATGCGATCGATGTGAAAACTGCGAACATTGCGAGCAGGAAGACGTTGGAAGCGGGCTGAAATGGGACTGCGGGATGATCCGTGTGCTCTCTGGAGAGGCTGCTTTGCACATTAGGGATGAATCCTGTAGGTCACTTTGATCCTCTGCAAGTAGGACACGTCTGCAGACAGGAAGACAAACCTAACCTACTTCCCTTCCCTGTGCTGACGGATCACAGAAAGGCCATTAAAAACGCCACGTTTATCTGCATAATGCCACAGTTTTCCCTGCAAGCTCAAGTAGTGTTTGTCCAGAATTACTGCAGGGTCTGGATTCGCAACTCTGGACGCACGCTTGCGAGAAACTGTTGCTCAACTAACCAGATAATTACATGAACAATGACGTCTGATGGTGATTTAAGTGTTGACTTGAGTTGATAAATTGTCCACATTTTTGTTTATCTTACAGCTGTAGGCAGAACTGTGGGCTTATTACTTATTAAAATTAAAACTTATATAAATGTTTTATGCCTTCATTTGATTACATCAAAAAATAAATAAAATAAGAACTAAAAGTATAAATACATTTTCTTTGTATTTAGTTTGTATCAAAACATAATTCTAGAAAAATGGGGGAGGGGGGTTTAAACAATTCAATTTTTTGTTAAACCTTTCATTTAAATGGTGTATGTTTTGTGATTTCAATTAATGCTTTTTGATTACTAAAATTGTAATTTTATAATTTAGTTATTTCAGTTAGTTACCAAGACGTTTGGCATTTTTGTTTTGTTTAGTTTAAACTTAAGGACTAAAATAAATTAAAGTGAAACTAAAAAAAGGATGGAATAAAAACTGTACATATATATATATATATATATATATATATATATTAATATAAAAAATTAATATATATATATATAATAATATATATATATATATATATATATAACTTAATGCATAACAAAATTAATAAAACTAACTAAAATAATAATGTAAAATGTAAAAAACTCAAAATATATAAAAAATATAAAATGGGAACTATAATAGTATATCTGTGATACTATAATAACTCTGTTTTTAATCATCGAGTGTTACATAACTGTCATTTGTGATAGTTTATTTCTTGCTTTTATGTATATGTATAGTTTTGGTTTCTGCATGTTATATTTTCCCATGGCAAAGGTCAAAGAGCCGAACTGGTGCTTTAGTTAACTGTAGGTTTGTTTGTGCGTCTGCAGTGAGAGGGTCGAAGCCTGGCAAGAACGTTCAGCTGCAGGAGAACGAGATCCGTGGATTGTGTCTGAAATCCCGCGAGATCTTCCTCAGCCAGCCCATCCTCCTGGAGCTGGAAGCACCGCTGAAGGTCTGCGGTGAGTAACACAAACCTTCAGTTAAATCACACTGCAGATATACCATGTTAAAAATAGAAATGCAGAATCTCTACTAGGGATGGGCGATATGGGCTTAAAAATATATCACAATATTTCTTGTATTTATTGCGATAATGATATCAATGACGATAATTCAGGGAATCCTGTTTCTTTAGAGAAAAGTATTATCTTTTCTATTTTTACCCAAAATAGGGTGTTGTGAGCATTACTGAGTACACACGTAATGTCTGTTTAATTCATACGGGAAGCCGGAGGGCGCTCTTGCGCAGAAACTCCACATATGCATCGCAGAAGTAATACTACTGAAGACGCTCCAGGAAATCCCTAATATGGACAAAGGTATCCAGTTATCACTGAATAAATGCACAACGGAGATAGAGAAATTTTAACTGATGGAACTTTAACTGAAGACAATAAACATATGATTGCACATAATATGGTTTATCTGTGTTCTTCAAGCAATCTTGGGTATTTTTTATAAGTAAAGTATATAATGCAATGCTAATCGACATAGCCTTTATCACTGTATATAATACTATCATTCTGTAATATGAAACCACGTCTGGTCACAAAAAGAAGTATTTCAAACACTCGACTATGTTATGAAGTTAATTTTGGAGAAAAAGCATGTCAATAAATGATATCGTTGTTGGAGAACAGGTTTGTGAACAGGCTCATACACATGCAGAACTGTATCGCACACGTGCTACTGTACTACATTTATTCAAGGCTCAGACCGATTTTTTTTTGTCTCATTGTACAGCCCTGACCAAACCAGTTCCAGATTGTAAAAGGAGCTCGAGCTCCTCATTTAGCGATAAACTCCTCCTCAATTTCATGTCCGCCTTCCGCGATATCGCTCTGCACTGTCGCACGCAGAAATATGTCAACAACTAGACTTTATCGTTATATCGTGGGAAGACTAATTCTTATTTTGGGGAGAATTTTTACCGGTATATCGCAAACGAAAAGATATCGCCCATCCCTAATTTCTACTACTGTCAAATGTCTTTCAGAGTTGGTTTAGCCTGTCATGTTGTTGAAATAGTCTGTTCAGCATTCAGCGAATGAGACGCTCTCCTCTCCACAGGCGATATCCACGGGCAGTACTACGACCTGCTCAGACTCTTCGAGTACGGAGGATACCCTCCGGAGAGCAACTACCTGTTCCTGGGTGACTATGTGGACCGAGGGAAGCAGTCTCTGGAGACCATCTGTCTCCTGCTGGCCTACAAGATCAAATACCCTGAGAACTTCTTCCTGTTGAGGGGAAACCACGAGTGTGCCTCCATCAACCGCATCTACGGCTTCTACGATGAGTGTGAGTGTCCCGTAGATACTGTACTGAGCCATGATTACTGCCTATGATTTCCACCATGCAGAAAACACTGTTTTACCTGTAAACCTCTGTTGTGCAGCGCTTAATTTGCCAAAAAAAAATAAGTTTTTTAAATTGGATTACTATTTACAAGATTAATTATTAATTTTATGCCTTTTTTTTGATTACCACCATTTTTTTTTGTATGACTTGATTTGTATTAAATCATAAAAAAAAAAAAAAAACAGAATTATAGAAAAAAAATATTGCAAGCATTTATTGAATTATTAAAGTGTTGTAGTTTTATGATTGTAATCGATTAGACTTGCTTTTTGATTGATACAGTTTAAACCATTAAAACCATTAAAAAAATTAAATGAAATGCACAGAATTTGAGGAAAATAAAACAGAATTTTGGAAAAAAAAATTAATGGATTTTATTGGGCTTTAAAAAATATTAATCATTAAATTATTAAATTGTGTATTTCATGACTTCAACCAGGATTAGTATCGTTACCAAAAACTAAAACGTTTTTTGTTACTTGAAATAAAAATGAATGAAAACTACATATACATTTAAAAAAGCCCAAGAGCTAGTAAATGACAAAAACATGCAAAAAAATTAAAATGAAAACATAAAATAAAAACTAAGTCAAAATATTAATAAAAAACATGATAGTATTTCAGTGCTACTAAAATAACACTGACTTCAAAAACTTAGTTATTGATTACTAAAATTAAAACCGAATTGACCAAAAAATTAATTTAATTAAACCAAAAAATGTATACCTAAAAATAAGGAATTTTTTGGGAAAAAAATTTGATGATAAATAAAATGGATTTCATAGCGCCCTACCTGATGTATAAATACACACAAACACACAATTTAAATATTACTTTTTGTATTCGCAGAACCAGATTAAAGAATTGCTCTTGTGGTCATTTGCTAATAAAAATGTCAATAGACCTTTTTTTAGTGAGCAACAACATGATTATGATTTAAGGTGTCCAGATTGTTTGGCTGTATATTGTATAATCCTAATATAATCACTAATCCTGCTGGAATACTTGGCCATCATGGATGTTCACATTAACATAATCCGCCACATGGACAGAAGCAAATGCATGACCAGATTCCACTGCATTTAACTTTGTTTTAAACTGTAATAAGAGCAAAACATGTACTTTAAGCAGAACTCTGTGACTCTCATTCAGTGCAGAATTAATTATTTATCGCCGTTGCAGTCGTCTGTGTGAGATTGAAGGGAACAGCTGTGTATTTTTAGCAGAGTCTGTCCCTCTAGAGCTCTTTTTATTCATTTACATTTTAACCACTTTTAAATAATAAATCCTGAAGGTGATATTAAGCTCACGTTTGTGTGTTTAGGCAGGAGACGCTACAACATCAAGCTCTGGAAGACGTTCACAGACTGTTTCAACTGTCTGCCCATCGCTGCCATCGTTGATGAGAAGGTCTTCTGCTGTCATGGAGGTGGGTGTGGTGCTAAAACCCTCTAGATAACCCAGAGAGACTTTCACCTGCTAAACAACAATCTGTGTTTTTATGGTATCCAATCAAGTTCACACTTTTTACAAGGGCATCTTTGTTAGGTGTTTTTAGTACATGTGACTGTGCACAAGTCTGATGTCGAGTCCAAGTTACGTCACCTGTCTTCTGTCACGAGTCCAAGTTAAATCTCAAATCCGTTTGGAAATCTTTTTCTACATGTGACTGGTTAGTTTTATAAACACAGTTGCTGGACATTTAGTTTAATGCACATTTAGTTTAATACATTTTTAAATTAGTTTACTACATAAATGGACAGTTGCAGGATGTTTAGCTTAAAGGGTTAGTTAGTGAAAATTCTGTCATTAATTACTCACCCTCATGTTGTTCCAAACCCTTAAGACCTTCGTTCATCTTCAGAACACAAATTAAGATATTTTTGATACTCTTTCTGACCCTCCATAGACAGCAATGCAACTGCAAGTGTTCCCAGGTCCAGAAACGTGACAAGGACATTGGTAAAACAGTCCATGTGACATCAGTGGTTCAGTCGTAATTTTACAAAGCTACGAGAATACTTTTTGTGTGCAAAGAAAACAAGAATAACATAATTTATTCAGCAATTCTGCTCCCAGAGTTACCGTCGTCCACCATTTTGGAGAGTACCCTAGAACGTAATCAGCGTTGTTTACATTCAGTAGACAGCGCGCGCATGCTAACCCTTTAATATATTTAAAAAATATTTCCAATTAAATATACACTACCGTTCAAAAGTTAAGGGTCGGTAAATTTTTATGAAACATTTTTTTTTTAAATAAGTTACTTTTGCACACCAAGGCTGCATTTATTTGATCAGAAATACAATAGAAATAGTAATGTTGTGAAATATTATTCCAATTTCAAATATCTGTTAAACTGTAATTTATTCCTATGATGAAAAGCTGAATTTTCAGCATCATTACTCCAGTCTTCAGTGTCACATGATCTTCAGAAATCATTCTAATATCCTGATTTGCTGCTCAAGAAACATTTCTGATTATTATCAATGTTGAAAACAGTTGTGCTGCCCAATATTTTTGTGGAAACTGATACATTTTAGGATTCACAGATGAATAGAAAGTTCAAAAAACAATATTTATTTAAATAGAAATCTTCTGCAACATTATAAATGTCTTTACTGTCACTTTTGATCAATTTAACGCAGCCTTTATTCAAATAAAAACAAAGAAATGAAAAATCAAATGTATAATTATATTTTATAAATAATATAATCTCAATAATCTGTTAATAATCGCACTTTAGAGTGCAAAAAAAAAAAAGAAATTATGTAACAATTAAAAACCGTATTTACTGGTATATTTTTGTTACAGAATATTACAAAATAAATCATAAAGTGTTATTTTTCCCTGTCATTAATTTGAATGTCCATTCGAACTGATTTGCTAAAGTGATGCTTCCTGAGAAAGAAATACTACTTAAGTTAGTTGCGTCACTACTTTTAGTAATTCCTCAATCAGACGATCTTTCTCTGATGAAGCAGCAGCAGGAAGGACTTTAGATACATGATGCATGTAAAACGAGAAGCCTGAACATTTAGTGTTTACTGCTTTAGTGTTTACTGTCGCTCTGAGAGACTCCTCTCAGCGTAGGTCTTACGCCACAGGATTGTCACATGTGTTGTTGAAATGTTAGGGTGTGTAAATCATCTTGCTTCATTACTTCATGATTTGCACTGACATCATCTCCCACATTTCTGAGTGCTGAGTCGGTGCGAATCCCAGGCGGATAGTGTGTCGCGTGTGATCCCTGGACAGATGACGCGTTATAAGGCCTCGCTTTTCTTAAACTAGGAACTCATCCAGTAGACTTTCTAGGAACGTGAAATCTCGAGCTGTTTCTGCTGTTCCTCAGGTTTGTCTCCTGATCTGCAGTCCATGGAGCAGATCAGAAGGATCATGAGACCCACAGATGTCCCGGACCAGGGCCTCCTGTGTGACCTGCTGTGGTCCGACCCGGACAAGGACGTGCTGGGCTGGGGCGAGAACGACCGAGGCGTGTCCTTCACCTTCGGAGCAGAAGTGGTGGCCAAGTTCCTTCACAAACACGACCTGGATCTGATCTGCAGGGCCCACCAGGTGAGTCTTCAGTAGGGATGAACAATATATCGAAATGAAATTGATATTTTCAGTACGGGATATTGCTGTTGTCAAATCATGAAGGCTGCATTTTAATTAAATAAACACATGCGCTGCAGGTTTCATTTACATGTGAGCAGCTCACGCTGTGCTTCATCATCTTAGAGCAGCCGCGCGTCATTGGCTATGTTTACAAATTTTGGTTCAATCGGACTGAATTCATTCCAATTGATGAATCTGAATGTAGTGTTTACATGAACGCTAAATAAAGTGATGTGTGCGTTTGTCACATGCTTTGACATGCGTACACTGCACAAATATAGAGAGCTTCTCACTGTTTGCACATAATAACGGTTTCTTTATTCGTTTTAAACAGCAGAATTAATATTTAGCCATTTCTTGTCATAATTTGGTGACAGTGAACATATACGGCTGTGCTGCTTATTTATCACGCAGTAAAATGCCTGTCCCTGAGCCCAAAAAACAGCCGTTTGTGGATAAGAATCCAAAACAAGGACTAGTGGGACATTGTTCTGCTCCACTTCACAGACGCTGAGTGAAATGACAGAACACTCATTTATTCAACCGGAAGAATAGTTCGTTCCGTGCGTCATACGTCATTATGCTGTTTCTGCGTCATTGCACATGTGCAGTCCTTTCAGTTTCGGGGTTCGATCCGATCGAGTGTTTACATGCGTTCTCAATCGTATTAGAAAAGGAATAAACCACTCCTTTCAATCTGATCGAAATTTCATTCAGATCGAGCTCAGTTGGATCGATTAGGTGTTTACATGAAGGCTTTTCAGTCCGATTACAAACGGATTATTTGGGTGCATGTGAACGTGCCTATTGTAAAACTGGTAGAAATAAGTAGTTTAATATTTGAAAGTGAAGACATTAAGACTTAAATATAAGTATTTAAATTTTACGGACTTACCATAAAATTCTGTTATTTTTAGATACAATAGTACTATTACAGTATATTTTTCTTATTTTGTTTGCAATATATTTATTGTTTTATTTGATATTTGTATGATGACAAAATGCCAAAATAAAATAGTTTTACTATAAATTAAACAATTGATTATTTATTTTACAGTACAGTAATTTTATTGTAATATATTTTTCTTTTTTATTTATTAATAATTACAAAAATCGTATTTTATAGCTGTATTGAGTAAGTTAAAAAAGTGGGAATATAAAAGTGGCCTATAAAAGCTCAAGTGGAAAGAATTGCTTTGGGAACACTTTCACAATAAGGTGTCATTTGTTAGCATTAGTTAACAACATTAGTTAACCTGAACTAACAACTAACAATGAACAATACTTCAACAGTTAATTTCAACATTTAATAATACATTTTTAAAGTCAAAAGTTGTTGCTGTTTGCCCTGAACTAACCAGTGTTATTTTAGTATCATTGAGATACTATTGCAGTTTTTGTTAACATTTTGAAATTTTATTTTTATATTTTTGTTTTCAATTTTGTGGATTTCTTCATTTTTATTAGTTTTTGTTGAATTTAAATGTCATACGTTTTTAATTTTTAAACTTTAGTTTATTTTAGCACATCAAGATAAACTATATGAAAATGAGAAATGTTGCCTTGTCAACTAGCTGAAATAAAAAGTTTTTTTAAATATAAATTTTCATTTAACATTTATTTTAAGTAATAAAAATGTTTTTGTTTTTTTTCTTAAAGTTAGTTTTAGTTAACTATAATAATCCTGGAACTAACATGAACAACAATGAACAATTGTATTTGTATTAAGTTAAATTTCTTAAATTAGTATTTTATATACTAATAATTATATTAGTTATATGTTTTTCCCAAATCGTTCAACCCCTAAAAGGATGGTTCATGCTTTTTTTTTTATTATTATTATTTTTATTTTCTATGCAGATGCACTTCCCAACAAAATCACCCCAATCATTCAGGAATGATTCATTCTTTCCAAATATGGCTATTCAGGTCATTTGGTGAATATTCCCGTCTTTTTCCATATTGCATTATTCAGTGTATTACATAAAAACTAAATATCGCAATGTCAGGTTTCTCCAGTATCATACAGCTCTAGTCTTGAGTTCGCCAAGTAGTCTGTCTTAAGGAATTGTGTGGTGTGGTGGGTTTTGTTCAAAAGCTGCAGTGTCTGTAGCAGTGGTGCTATAGATGGATTTAGACTTTCTTAGAGAGGCTTTTACCCTGCTGACAGTAATAGTTACTGTTGGACTGTTAGCATGCTGCTGTCAGCACACTAAAACACCTCGGAGAACAGTCTCCAGATGTATCCCCATCTAAAAACGGGAAAAGATAAAAACATTAGTCGACTTCACTAATTGGCTAGCCAGTTGTTGGGCAACTAGTTATTGAGTAGCCGGTCTCTAGTCACTGTACGTATGAGCCAGTGTCTGATGGTCTGGCTCGGCTGGGCGAGTCGCTCAGTTTCACCTTACACGAACATCCAGTTACTGGAAATGTGAAACTGTTCCTGGTTAAAAGCACGGGATGAGTCACAGCGGTACATGCTGAGCCGGCCGCGCATGAGTCTGCAGATCTGAGACGAGCCTTTGACATTGGTCTGAAGACGCAGGGCTTTGAGACGAGTGCAGGACGCTCCTTATGTCTCTGTGTGTGTGTGCTGTTCCCTAAACCCTAATCTATATCCACTCAGACTGTAATCTAGTGACTCACCAGCACTCAGCAGCACACAGAGACTGTACTCGTGTGCTGATTCTGTTCAGATTCATGTGCTTTTCAGTAGCTGCGTTTCCATCCACCTATTTTTATGCGCATTTTAGAATATCGCATAAAAAAACTCTGGATGGAAACGGCAAGATGCGCATAAATTAAAAAAATGTGCATAAAAAACATACGCGCACATTTGAGTAGGATAAACTTTTTATCCGGTAAGAAAAAATGCGCATAAACTACGATGGAAACACATTTACCGAATAAATTCCTCCATGCACATCAAAAAAGTCATGTGACTTTGCGCTATGAGTACGGGATAACTTGACTAACCAGCGGACTGATCTCGTTCACAGCATCTATATGTTGTTATGGTCATTCTGAAAAGCCTGAGGAAAGTCTGTCATTGTCTTACACGACTGTGTTTTTAAACAGCAGCATCAACCTCCGAACGCAGTGACCGCATTTATTGTTACGTCTGCTCTCTCTGAGGCACAAATAATTTATATAATATATGAAAATGATTATATTCAGTGGCTTCTCCTGTATTCTTAGTGATATTTAGTGCCACAGTTTACCAGGAAGTGACGATATTGTTCTCTTTGACTCGTTGGATGGAAACGGTGCTTTATTCACATATGTTTTATGCGATAATCCAGTTTTGCGCATACATTTAATTTGAATCTTTGGATGGAAACATAGCTAGTGTAGAGTCCTGCACGGGACTGTTTTCCTAAACCCGCACCCGCCCACTCCTGCTGAATTTCTGACCAGGACCGCCCGCTCCCACAACCTGCGTGTTCCACTCCCGCCCGCGCCTGCAATGTTTGTGTCCACTCCCGTCCGCTCCCGCAGACTTTCTCTCAGAGCTTGTAATAAATGTCGGCTACACAAATACTCAGACTAAATATTCGTTCAACTTAACATCCATAATAGCAGGCTTTAAACATGATTGCGTTTAACTAAGATGAAGTAATGCTAAACAGAAGCACCACACGTGACACAAACATTGGGTATTTTTTTATTAGCGTTATAAAACATTAACCGTTAAAACACAAGCACAAATAGCGGCACCTCAGTTTTTAAACGTACTGCTTGATACACACGCACCAAATGATTAACTAAACAAACAGTTTAAGTAGGCTAAATAAGCCAAAGCAAAACATGAAATAACTTATAATAACTTCTAATATAAATAAACACACAGAACTTAGAAAATAGGTATGTCGCCTCAGGGCAGAGGTGCCAGATTTATGTCCGTTGTAAACGAACACTTTTGCACATTTATCGCAACTTACGAAGTTTAACTCTTTCCCATTTTTTTCAGTGACAACTGAGAATTGTTTCCAGATGTCTGACATGCCTTGCTTTGCTTTTGTCAATATATTTATTCTTTTATTATTATTATTTTTTAATATCTTTTGATAATTTTGTTTTTTATTTAAAACGTGATAAACTCAAATCACAAGATGAGTTGATTCATATTAAAATGAATGAATCAGTTTGACATCAGTGTAAAAACATTAACATTATGAAACACTATAGACTCAAAACAGTTAAACTGTTATTCTAAAGCAAATTGGGAATTGTTCTGCTCTGTATTTTCACTTTACTCAGTGTTTTATTGCTGTGCTGGTGTAAATGATATAAAGCAGTCTCCATATCTCATGTCACCTGGTGTCAGTGACGTCTTCCTCTCAGACTTTGGACCTGATGAATCTGTTCTGATGCTGAAGAGTTTTTCTGGTCTTGATAAGGATACGGTCATGAGATCTGACGTTTGATTATTTCACTTCATCTGCTCAAAGGCCGTTTCACATCAGGCTGAAACAGTTTCTTTTTTCTTTTCTTTTTTTTTTTACTTGCCCTGAAAATGTTTTGACTTGCATTACCATTTTTTATTATTTGCCAGGAAATGTAACTAAATAAGGAAATACTTAACTTTTAATTTTCATTAATAGCTAGAAATAATTAGGGATCTTTATGGTTCAAGTCTGATTCTGGGAGTCATTATACACTCTAAAATATTATCTTATCAATTAATAAAAGTTAATGTTTTTTTCTTAATTTTGTCTTAACTGTATATTTGTCCTAAGACAAATTTACTGACTTGAATTCATTCAAATTTCAAATATATTGTCTGCATTTTATTCAGTATTATATTATTTATATTATATATATATATATATATATATATATTATATATATATATATATATTTTTATTTTTTATATTTACAAATTAATAAATCTCATCAATTGTATGTTAAGAATTATTGACTGAGTGTTATTTTAGTATCACTGGGATTCTATTGTAGTTTATATTTTGAGTAAGTTGTATTTTTATATTCTTAGTTTTGTTGTGTTTTTGTTGTTTCAAGTAGTTTTTTTAGAAATATGTCTTGTTTTTATAAATTTTTATTTAGTTGTATTTTTTGTTATTTTAGTACATTAAGTTAGATTAAATTAAAATAGGTTGAAATACGTTTTTTTTTATTTTATTTTATTACATTATCAGACCATCACAGTGAGGGATTTTTCTCTTTTTCTCATCATAATTGCTCTTTGATTATTACTGATGTTATCAAAGACAGGCGGCAGTTCTGCAATGCACACATCTGTTGGAACCTGTCCTGAAGACATAACTGACTGTGTTTACATACATTTTGCATCATTTGGAGAATTTTATAAGACACCAAGAAGATAATATCTGGCTTTTAATTTGCAAAAACAGCTGGAAATGAACCAGCTCTGTGATGGATATAAATTAATGATAGCGCTTGGAGGGTGCTGGGTGGGGGTATTAAAAATAAAGATAATTTAATCAAAACATTACTATTGATTTGCATTAATAAGAGCAGTTACTCATAATATTACATGTTTATTTCTTGGTAAGACACATTTGACAGTAAAGCACTGAGCTCGAGTTGATGCATACCAAATTTATTTTTTAACAACAGTAACATGAAAAATTTTATAAAGAAAATTAATATAGGCTATTCTACTCACATTAAATGTACCATTATTCTTATAGTATTATATGTAACTGACCGATAACTTTAGCGATAATAAAAGGAACATGTGTGATTGTTGCAAATTGAAGAAAAAATAGTTTTTCAAAGCACTTTGTGACTGTTCTCACTTCAAGTGCAGAACTGACCAAATCTGATTTCTTGATGATTTGATATTTTATAATAGTGATTTTATCATTTTTAAATGTAAAGGAAAATGTAGAAATGAATGACTGCTGCCATCTACAGGTTATAATGGTCATTTGATGTATTTTTAATCTTACATTAGTGTTTGTTCACCACAGTATATTTTGGTCATCCCATTCAAATTGGATCATTTAGGAGCTTTAAAGTGCTGGAAACAGTTTGTTAAATGCTTGTAAGTCATTGAAAATAGCTTGAATTTCTCTCTCAAAAAGCCTGTACAAACCCTGAGATGTATGTAATAACATTCAACTATTTCTGCCACAACACCATGGTTAGTGTTACTGCTTCTGGTTTTCTACGTCAGCGCTGTCTGATCTGTTTATGACAGAGACTTCTGTGCAGAATATCAGTGCTTCTGACTGGATCTCACAGAGCTGTGCTGTAACAGTGTCACCAAATCAACTTTGGTTCCTGAGTAAAGCTGTTCTGAGCTCGGACCAGTTTGTTTGCGTCGTGGTCCGAGCTGATGAGCTGCGCAGCACGGGTTCATTACGCTTTTGTTTCGTTTGCCGTTTCTCATATGCAGCGCTTATGAGTTGGACAATGAAATTTAGTCGCACCAGCGGAAAAACTGTGGCAGCCTGGAGCCCCGCAGTGAGTGTGTTTTATTTTCTGTGTAAACTCAGAACAGCTCTACAGTGAACTTCCTCTTCCTGTGTGTTGCAGGTGGTGGAGGACGGATACGAGTTCTTCGCCAAGCGGCAGCTGGTGACTCTGTTCTCTGCACCGAACTACTGCGGAGAGTTTGATAACGCCGGAGCCATGATGAGCGTCGACGAGACCCTCATGTGCTCCTTCCAGGTACAGTCCACTCTGCTCATTTAAATCAGCTTTTCACTGTAACCTTGTGTGTACAGGGAGCTGCCATACACCCCATCCAAAACACATTTAAACAGCATTTTACTGTGCTTTGTGAGACTACATGGAATATTTTGGTTTTAGGAATGTTTTTTTTTTTTATTATGTATAATAGTAATTATTTAATAACACTTTTTTTTTGGTGTTGAAATAGTCATTTTAAGTGAGTTTTTTTTTTTTTTTTTTTATCTGGCAAATTTGCATCATAATGTTTTATAAACATCTATTGTCCGTGATAAATCAACACAAATACAAAGTAGTTTTAAAAGTTAATTTAATACAATATTTTAAGACAAATGCTGATGGCAAAAAAAAATCATATTAAGATCACATTATTTGTGAGACTTATATTTAGTTTTTAGTCATTTGTTTGGTGATTTATTTTTTATTTTTATATAATGCATTAATTTAGTAAATAATTATTTGAAGTGAAAATAGTTTTTTGCTCTTCTGTTTTTGCCATCAAACTTTCCCAGAGACAGCAAATGAAAATTAAAATAAAAACAAAGTTTTCAAAATTAATTTAATACACCTTAAACTATTTTAATACAAATGACAAAAGATGATGTTTAAAAGGATAAAAAAACAATTTACCTCAGATATAGACATATACTTTCCCTTAAACAGACATTTAATTAGTTTTAATTTAAAATTTTGAATAATCTAAAATGTAATTTAAATCTAAATCACATTCATTTAAATGATGTACATTTATATTAAATTTATTAAAAAAAAAATTCATTTTTCAAACATGGTATTTTGCTGTTATTGTTTTTATACATGGAAGATGACCATAACCGTTTCAAAACGAACTCATGATGAGAAAACGATGAGAAACAAGAGCATGCGGACCAGAAGCAGGACCTGTGATGCTCATGTTAATTCATTCTCTAGTTTGTTTTTCCTCTAATTGCTGTTTAATGTGACGTGTTGACTTCTGCTCCTGCAGATTTTGAAGCCGGCAGAGAAGAAGAAGCCAAACTCCAGTCGTCCAGTGACTCCTCCCAGGAACATGGTCACCAAACAGCCCAAGAAATGAGGCTCACTCGAGCCGGACTTGTATCATACGCTCGGATCAGGAGCCGTCCACTGCGTCTTTATTTCCCTTCTTTACCTTGTTTTCCTCGTTTACCGTCCCGAGCAGCCGCTCGCATATTAGAGGAGAGCCTTTTAATTTCACAAACGGCTTTTTATTCCCACTTCAGGACGACGTATCAGTTCGACACGAGCATAGAAATACAGGAGGATTTTTAAATCGACACGTTTAAGATGATTTGTGCTCCCGATCGCCCCTGCAAACCACTGTGAACAAACCAGTCTGTTTTTATGCACCTGAAGCTTTTTTGTATTTCGGTCTCGTGAATGTGCCATGAGGTTTGACATTCAGTCCGCTTTCATCATTCAGATTTAGTTTCATGATTGCAAACGAACTGATGTTGTGCGAGTGTGTGTGAACGCGATGCCTTGTTTTCTTCTTCTTCTTGGGTTCGGGCATGTTGATTCGTCGATCTCTCAGACGGACGTTTCTGTTGCATGCGTTAGTGTTAGAGGAATAGGACACAAGGCCTTGGCTTTCTCTCAGGGCATGCCACCTTCAGCATGTCTTCAGAATAATGTAGCTCCTCATCAGGTAAATCACGTCAGGAAAACCTTTGCAAATTTCTACAGTATTTCATATAAATTCTGTTTAACCCAAACTCTCACTGTAAGTATACAGGAAATGTTTTGTTCAGTCTTGGCAATAATTCAGTTTTCCACACTATAAATGATTGTTATACTTGCAGAATAAATCGAAGGGAGATGGAAACACCATCGCAGCGTTCGTTTGTTCATTTCACACATGCATTCAATTCAAAGGTGAAATTAAAATGAATTCAAAACTGACCTGACAGATTCTCCTGGAGCCAGGTTCACTAATCATACAACATTCTTAACTTCAGCTTTATTTCATGACTTGAGAATTATTTTGTATTCCCAACAATACTTTTAAATTGTTCTTAAGAGGTAAAAAATTATATAAAATATTTTAATTGTTCTTAAATGAGCAAATGTAATGTTCAGTTATGTTTAAAAAAATTGAAGATTGAAAAATTAAGTAAATGTTCTTAAGAAAATATTTGAGAACTTGATTTAAAAAGTTGTTCTTAAAATATTTCAGAACTTAAAAGATGTTAAAATCTTTAAGAACTTAAATGTACTTAGAAAAACATTTAAGATAAAAAAAAAAATGTTTTTAGAGAAATATCTGAGAGCTTAAAAAGTTGCTTTTAAGAACTTAAAAGATGTATTTAAAAATATTGAGAACTTAAATGCTAAGAAAATATTTGAACATTTAAAACATGCTTAAAATATTTAAGAACTTGAAATTCTTTGAAAACAATTGAGGAATAGAAAAATGAGATGTTTAAAATGTTTGAGATCCTAAAAGATGTACTTACAAAAATTTGAGAACTAAAAAATATATTTATATAAATATAATATTTATATAAATCTATTTAAGAAAATGTTTGAAAATTTAAAACGTGCTTAAAATATTCACATGAAATTCATGGAAGAAATTTGAGAACCAAAAATGTTCTGTTAATGTTGTTAATGTTAAGACACACGTAACCCAGGATTGGTGCAAACTAAACTGAACTTGACCAGACAGATGATCCTGCTTCAGAGCACAGGCCCCAGGTTTTAGTTGGTCAGTGGTGCAGTGAAGACGTTTTCCCGGCTTGTAGCGACATCACATGTGAGGATCCTGCAGGAGACGGATCGTTTATAGCCTTCTCTCACCGCAGCTGGAATAAATGATCATTTTGATGGAGGATTGTAATCCAGAAAGGTGTGTTTTTGAAACACGTGACTGAAATTAGATTCCAGTATTAAATGTGCTTCTGATTACACAAGATTTGTATTTTAAAGAGAACCAGTTCTAAGGAAGAACAATCTGCTTTTTGGGTTAAAAGAATTTATATGAAATTCGAATGGTATGATGAGAGATTAAATAGAAAGTATTTGAGAACTAAAAATTTTCTTAAGACAATATTTGAGAACTAAAAAGATGTACTTAAGAAACTATTTATGCATTTAGCAGCGCTTTTATCCAAAGCGACTTAGTGCATTCAGGCTATACATTTTTTTTATCAGTATGTAAAATGTTTTAAATACATTTAAAATGTAAAAAAAAAAAAAAATTGTCAGAAAAGTTGGGTGCTAAAAATAATTTTGATAATTATTAAACTTAAAATAAGTTATTTGAAGACTTGATGTTCTTAAAAATATTTGAGAACTGAATTTTAAGAGATCTTCAGGAATTATTTGAGATTAAAGCATTGCACTTGAAACATAATGCTTGCTTGAATTAAAACTTTTTTTTATCTTTGTAATGTTCATGACATTAATAACTTTACCATTCAATCAACGAACCTCAACCTACATTTGTTTGTTGAATATTTCAATGCAGAAATACATCTGGAATAAAAGTGAGTACAAAGTCTGTCAGTAAAATATAACTGTTATAATGATTGGCGCCATTAACATGAAGTGTTGCATTATTTCTTTATTATATAAACAAATACATTCTGTATTAAAATAAAAACAAAATGATTGCAAAGATTTGATTCATAAACAGATCTGTGCAAATTAAGTACAATTCACAAACCCTTTATAGTTTCTCCAGCCCATCGTTTATGGATATGCATATACTTTTCATGAAAGGAAGGACAAGCATCTCTCAGTCTGATGTTTTTAAACCGTCTCATAATCGATCTTCTGTTTATTCCTTTACTTACTGATGACAGAAAACCAGAAACGTGAATCAGTCACTGATCGTCCAGCATGAAGTCACAGATGCAGATCAATAAACCTGCATTATGAGTAATGGATTCTTCTATTAAATGCTTGTTCACATTAAAGTAGTTCTATTCCTTTAACAGCGCCTCTTTCTGTGAGCCGAGAAAAGCATTTCTATTGCATTGAATATCTCACCATGAATCAAATGTTAAGCAGTTAAAAGTCAGTCTCATAACTGATAAATATGAGTGAAAGCGTTATGCATAATCACGTCTTCTCTAGATCTGTGTGGGACGAACAGTCTCAGGATGGTATAAAAGCGTGAGTTTGAGGGAGAAATAAATACTGGTCTGTAAGAAGGCAATGTGGTGACTGGAAAAGTGCTTCTGTCGTCCAGGAGGAGGTCAAACCTCTCGGTGAGATTTAGTGATTGTTGAGTGACGTTACATTCCTCGACTAAAAACTACACTCAAACAACACGAAGACTGAAGCAAGATTTCACACACAGATGAAGATTCTGTCATCAGATGTCCAGCATGAACTCAAAATGATGTTCTTAAAAAAAAAATTTGAAAATTAATTTTTCTCCACTTTGAAAATTTGTGAATTGAATTTTTATTTTTTTGGAAATTATCAAAACGTGTTTGCAGTCTTTCACTGTTTTTCAATCTTGTAATTTTATTTCATATTATTCTTAAATTGTTTTGTTTTTCCTTTTGTATTTCAATGTATTTTTTAACACGCTTTGAGATTTAAAGGTGCTATAAAAAAAAGCTTTCTAAAGAAAAAATTATTTCTAGTGAACAAATGAAATGTTTTCGTTGATTAATACAATTAATGCAATGATTAATGCAAAAAAAAAAACTCAACATAAAAAAAAATTGCTCAGGATCAGCAGAAGTGTAAATATGACACTGAAATTTGACAAAAATAATTAGATTTTGATGATAACTTGGTAACACTTTAGCATTTCATTTGTTAAATTATAGTAGTTTGCATAAACTAGCAATGAAAAATACATCTAAAGCATTTAGAAATCTTAGATAAATTTAAACATTAATATTATAAAATCAAAAAAAATATTTTTATTAACTAATGTTAGTAAAGATAAAGATATTGTTCATTTTTAGTTCATAATAGTTCATGAATGTTAACAAATGAGACGTTATTGTAAAGTGACTTTACACATAAAATAATCTAAGTGGTGTTTTAACAAATCAATAATTCATAATTCATCTCATATTGATCATTTGCGGCCTTGAATTGTCTGCAATCTGTATTTACAGTTCATAAATGTGATTCTGGATCATAAACTGAGCACAGATTACCAGATGTGAGGAAACTGGTTAAATGATGACAGAATGTTCATCGGAGGCTTAACTAGTCCTGTGAGGTGGTTAAACCGAGGACGTGAGTTTAACTAGCAGATGAAGGAAACCTCGTTCTCATTTATTGCTCAAAACTATACTTCTCTACACTGTATGATTATGAAATATCATTATTAAACTAAACCAGTGACGAGTTCGTCTCGAGTCTGTGCTGCTGTACTTTCTCATGTCGTTTCATTCTGAGATTATGAATAATTATGAGGATTTCTGCTGTTCATCATAATTACCGGTTTGACTAGTAAAAGCATAAAAACTGTGAACCTCATAATTATAAATTGGAAAAAGTGAACAGTATAAAATACAAAAGGAGCACGTCTGAGCCGTCGTTTCATGCTTATGATGCTCTTTGTATCTGGAGAGTCACTGTTGTGTAAAAGAGCAGCGTGAACATCCTGAGAAACGTCTTCAGAAGAACAGAGTCCTACAGGCTGTGAATGATGTGTGGCTTCACTGAGACGGAGGTTCAGAGCGAGGTTTCGTTGGTGTGCGGTCGAGACGTCTCCTCCTCCAGAAGAGCGATGCGCTGTTTCAGCATCCGCACCTGCGTCTCGTGCCGCTCCACCATCGCCATCATCTGAGACTCCAGCTTCTTCAGCTTGTTCTGGTGCTTCTTCTTGGCTTTCTCGTACGCTGCCACCAGATTACTGCAGCACACAAACACAGAGCTTCAAACACTTCACCAAGCCTTGCCAACTAACTCCAAGATGAAGTACTGAAACTAAACCTGGAAGAAATATTCATTAAAGATAAATGGAAATATAAATAAAACACTTACTAAAAATTTACTAAACCTAAAGTTTTTTTTTTTTTAAAAGCTGAACAGAAATGTAAAACACTAAGAAAAAAATATATATATATAATATATGGATACACACACACAAATATTATTTTTTTTTTTTAACTTAAAAATTAATAATTAGTAAAAAGTATTTTAACTTTAGTTATCAGTTTGTTGCCAAGATTAACATATATATAATTATTTTTATTTTTATATATTAATAATATTATATATTTAATATTTATTTTTCAATTTATTTATTTTTTTTTTTTCAAAAAATGTATCTTTTTTTTTATCAGGCTGCTATGTTTATGTTCAGTTATTTCACTTTAATAACAATGAAAAGAACCTGTTCATTGGCTTTAAAGTGAAATTACTGAACCTACACACAGGAGCCTGATAAAAATGATCATTCTTGAAGAAAAATTCAAACTTCTGCATCCGAACTCTTCAAATATATATATAAAAGAAATAAAGAAATAAAAAATAAATAAAGTTAAAATACTAAAATTACTAAAACTAAAAAAACAAAAAACTAAAGCTAAATAGAAATAGAAATAAATGAAAAACAAAAATATTAGATAAAAACCTCAACTTGAAAATGAAAAATGTTGCCTTGGCAACTAACTGAAATAAGCTGAATTACTAAAATTACTAAAACAAATAAATTAAAGCTAAATAGAAATATATAAAAAAATGAATAAAAATGACAAAAGTGCAAAATAAAATATAAAATATAAAGAGTACTTAAAAAAATGAAATTTAGAATGTTTCCTTGGCAAATAACTGAAATAAGTTGAAGTACAGAAAATAATTAAGGATCAACAAAAATATTAAAAAAGTGAATAAAAATGACAAGTGCTGCATAAGAAAATAAAAAAAAATTTAAAAGAAAAACTTAAAAAAAAAAAAAATAGAAATGTTGCCTTAGCAACTAACTGAAATAAGCTGAAGTACCAAAATTACTAAAACTGAAATAAAAAAATCAAAGCTAAACAGATATTGAAAAAATCAAAGCTGATTCTAAATATTAATAAATAGTACAATAATATATAAATAACACTAAAATAAGCCTGGTAAATGCAAACACATATTCAGCAGCAATTTTCCATGTGCAATACCCAGTACCGTTTCTAGGCATAGACGAGCTAGGCGGTCACCTAGAGCACCACCAGCTGGAGGGGCGCCAATGAGGGCACGTACTGGCACTACATTTGAACAGGGTTGTGATAAAGAGTGGCACGTTCACCCTGAAATATGACTGCCGCCCCCACTGGATCCCCAACATCATTGGGCTAGAGTACTGTCAATCTGACGATGCCTGTATGCCATTGGATCAGAGCGCTGTCAATTGCTGCCTCTGATTGTTGCATGCTTGCATTTGGAGCGCTCATCAACGCCATTACATCAATGGGTTCTGTCAGTGCTTTGGCAAGGTAACGCTTTTTATATTTTTTTGCCATGCAATAAAGCTAAGTTCAAAGGCCAATTTAAAATATTGGTACAGTAAATAAAGTGCACAAAATCAGTATTTTGTTTAGGCAGTATTTGTGGCAGTTGATAAATCGTGTTGTGAGATTTGTCCAAAAGGTATGTGTTTTTGCACCAATGCATTGTTAAAGGATCAGCGTGTCATGTAATATTCCCATATAAACTTTAACAGCTAATAAAAAAATATTGGTATAGTAAAATTCGCTAATTCACGAGATCAATACATCCTTTATTAAACCGCTTTGTCGAGTTTAATACATCCATACTTATACACCTGTATGTATGTATTTAATACAATACATACAGGTGTCGAAATGCTGATCAATTCATTCACTTCTAACACAGCACTTAATGGGAGAAGCGTCATGCACACAGAGGGCAGAGCGTCACGTTATTTAAAGGGGAAGTTCACGCGTTAATGAGTAGCAAAGGATTAAGTAGCTGCATTGATTACTTTTATGCCACTGATCAGGCTTTTATATGTAGTTTGGGGCAAAAAAAGGGTTTTATAAGGTTTGACTGAAATAATAATGCAATAACTGACACTTTAAATCAATGTTTCAAACAACAACAACCAAACAATTGAACAAAAAACAGATAAAGATAAAAAGTAGCCATTGATAGTATCTAAACATGTATCCAAATCCAAATGTAATAAAATTAATTTATGTGTAATTTATGTGTAAATTATGTGCAATGTCTTAGCTACTAGGGCTATACAGGCATCTAGTGGCAACACAATGATATTACAGATAATAAATTGTGCAAAAGGTTTATCTTAAGTCAGTTTACAAATAATGCATTCAGATTTGTGGAACTCAATCTCAATCGTTACTATGACAACCAATTTGAATGTGACAAGAAACTGGTGTCTGAAAAGAATGTATATATATATATATATATATATATATATATATATAAGTATATACAGTATTGTGCAAAAGTTTTAGGCTACTGGTATTTTCAGCAGCTAAAAAATGGTTTTAAGGGAAGGGGGAAAGGGAAGTGGTGTGTGGCCAAGTATGGTGACCCATACTTGGAATTTGTGCTCTGCATTTAACCCATCCAAGTGTACACACACAGTAGTGAACACACACCCGGAGCAGTGGGCAGCCAATGCTGCGGCGCCTGGGGAGCAGTTGGGGGTTCGGTGCCTTGCTCAAGGGTCTCACCTCAGTCGTGGTATTGAAGGATGAGAGAGCGCTGGTTATTCACTCCCCCCACCTACAATCCCTGCCGGACCTGAGACTCGAACCCACAACCTTCTGGTTACAAGTCCGACTCGCTATCCATCAGGCCACGACTGCCCCGATTTAAATCAGTTATTTCTATCTTTTGCTGTAGTGTGTCAGTAAGAAATATCAGTTTACATTTCTAAACATTAATTTTGCCATTAATTGTAATAATTAATTGTAGTGCTGACACACTACAGCAAAAGATAGAAATAACTGACTTAAAAACATTTTTTAGCTGGTGAAAATACTAGTAGCCTAAAACTTTTGCACAGTACTGTGTGTGTTATATATATATATATATATATATATATATATATATATATATATATATATATATATATAAATAATTGGGGGGTTGGCACCAATAGGGATTTCGCCTAGGGCGTCAAATTGGCTAGAAACAGCCCTGGCAATACCAGCATTAATAGTGTTCGGTGACATTTGAGCAGCTTGTATTACACACACTGCACTGAGACCAGCAGGAGGCGCCGCTCAGACAAACACAAACATCACAGCTCCACTGAATCCTGCTTTCAAATCAGTGCAAGCCTCAGAGCCGTCTGTTCCTGTGTGTTTGTACCTGTTTGCTCGTTTCAGGTCGTTAACGAACTCCGCCGACTGCTGATGTCTGACTTCACTGCTCTTAGTCAGTCTTTCTAACGCTGCCACCAACTCCTGAACACGACCCTTCAGCTTCTTCTCTCTGCAACACACACACAATACATTGTATGGGTCAAAATGATACATTTTCCTTTAATGCCAAAAATCATTAGGATATTAAGTAAAGATCATGTTCCATGAAGATATTTTGTAAATTTCCTACCGTAAATATATCAAAACTTAATTATTGATTAGTAATATGCATTGCTAAGAACTTCATTTGAACAACTTTAAAGGTGATTTTCTCAATATTTAGATTTTTTTTGCACCCTCAGATTCCAGATATTCAAATAGTTGCATCTCAGCCAAATATTGTCTTATCATAACAAACCATACATCAATGGAAAGCTTATTTATTCAGCTCTCAGATGATGTATAAATTTCAATTTTGAAAAATTGACCCTTATGACTGGTTTTGTGCTCCACAGTCACATATTATTGGAGTGACCACTGATATTTAGATCATTTTATGTCAGTATCTGCTGTACTGTTATAAAGATCTCATTGATTTACATCACAAGCATCAGAATTTCATCATCATAAATCAGACTATATGAGCCATAAAAGCCTGATGATCAAATATGATACTCAACAAAACTCAGAGGTCTGAGAGTAACGGACCTCCTGAGGGCGCTGGTGAGCTCCGCCGCGAGGTCGCTGTCGCTCAGACTCCTCAGATCAGACAGACTGATCACTGGAGAATCAGAGTCCTGTAAACACAGACAGACAGACATCAGTCAATCAGATATTACAGATTTACGTCTCGTTTTTCTCATTTACCAAAAATGACGCCTTAAACGGTTCATATCAAAGTCCCTCGTTTCAAATGTGCATCAATCCTGTTTTTACATGTTAACTTTCAGTGCTTAAAAACATCCACATCCAAAGAGATTCATTAAACATAAATGTCAAAAAACAGTTCATTCAAAAATCAACATGTTGATTACATCACAACCATGAGCTCATTAACACATGACAGTCATCACACAATCACAATTCACTGTCTAGTCACCGCTTCCTTCAATATTTATGAGCACATAACAATTGTATGCTAATCATGTTATTTGTATATTTAACTGAAATTAGCTGAAGTACTGAAAACTAAAACTAAACAAAAATATTGACACACAAAAAAGAGACAAGCACTCAAAATAAAATATAAATATTGTATGCAAACTTAAATATGGAAAACCCTAGAAACATCAGAAACAGCCTTGGCAAAAAATAAATAAAATAAATAAATCTAAACAGAAATGTTACAAAACAAATAAAAGCAACAAATACACCAAATATAAATATTGCAAAAAACAAAAACTAAACTTAAATGTAAAAAAAAAATATATAGAAAAGTTTACTTGGCAACTAACTGAACAAAAATTATTAAATTAAACTGAAATAAGAAAAAATTTAAGCTAAATAGAAACATTAAAAATGACAAAAGCACATAAAATTATTAAAATTTAAACTAAAACTTAAAATTAATTTAAACTTAAAATAAAAACTGAAAATATAAAAATAAAAGCTAATTCAAAATATTTCCTTAAATTAAAAATCCAGCTTTTCAGAGACTGTGAGAATCCTGTTTCTTCAAAGACAAACAAAAAACACAGTTGTAGAGGGATTTAAATAAAAATGTCAAATAAAAAGTCTTTATTTTGAGTTATTTTAAATAAGTCATCTTGAGGACCCCTGGTTGAGAACCACTGAAGTAAGTCCTAGTTTCGCTCTAGTTCTTCTAATGTAATGAAACCATTTGCATGAGTGAATATTTCATGTGCATTTATTTATTTGATAAGCAGACATGTTTTATCATGATAATGATAATGTAACTGTGTACCTGAAGCTCAAACAGTAGATCATACTACTAGCAACACCAAGGTCAAGGGTTCGATTTCCAGGGAAAGCATGAACTGACAAAACTGCATTTGTTTCTTTATTGCAAGTTGCTTTGGATAAAAGCACTCGTTAAATACATAAACGTCAATGCAACTATCTTAACAAATTATCATTAAAAAATAACTGGATCTTATCTGGTGCTAATAAATAAAGAGGAGTATGTGTACAGTAGAGCACTGTGCTAGCAATATCAAGGTCACAGGTTTGATGAGGCGTTCTGGGATCTGCAGAGACTGTAAGAGAACATCACGTGAAACACAGACGCCTGCACAGCACAGGAGAGATCGACAGCAGACGAACCCGCTCTCACACCCACAGAAGAGACGCTTTCACAGCAGAGAGACGAGAACAGAGCAGAGCAATCGATCGAAGCAGAGAGAGAGAGAAGATACTCGTCAATAATTCACACAAGCTGCTGCTGGAGACGAACACAGACGACAGACGGACAGATACGGTATGTCTTACATCTCACAGACAGACAAGAGAGTCCTTGCTGATAAATGTCATCAACAACACATTCATAGAGTATAAAACCATACACAGTTATTATATTCAGGATTATCAATCAATCCATTAATCATATTTAGAGCAACTAAAAACACCTCACTGCATTACAGCTAGCTGCCAAGCCAACAATTCTCATTTTCAGTTTAGGTTGAATTTTTAGTTTAAGTTCAAGTACTAAAATTAAACAAAAAATAATAATAATTTAAAAATAAAATAAAGAAATAAAATACAAGTAAAAAACTACTAGAATAACAAACTATAATGAGAAACTAAAACTTAAAAAAAACAAAAAAACGATACAGACATTTAAAAACACTAAAACAAACAAAAAGGGCAAATACACAAAATAAAATGACAAACTCTAACTAAAATTAAATATAAAAATCAAATCTAATTAAAGATATGAACAAAAACTATAACAGTATCTCGATACTGAAATAACATGTTTTGCATCACAGGAACAAATTACATTTTAAAATATCATCAAACAAAATTTTTTTAATAATATTTAATAGTTCATTTAATAATATTTCATAATTTTGGAATGGTAGCGTGTGCAATAAAGTTAAATGCAGGCAAATGAGATGTGCACAAGTCTTATGATATCATTTATTTATTATTTAATTATTAAAAAAAGTGATTGTGAAAATTGTGAAATTTTATTTGCATCTTGGTGTTTCCATTTCTGATTTGTTATGATACATGCACACATTTGCACCTGCCAGTATGTTGCAGTGTATGTACTGTACCTTCCCGCTCTTGTCTTTGGCTCCAGCGCTGCTGCCGGTGGAGTTGAGTGACCGGCGTCTCTGTTCCTGATGCTCCTCCACCTCAGACTTCAGATGCTCGATGTGCACCAGATAGGCCTGTTCCTGAGCCTCCCTCGTGCTCAGCTTCAGCTCCAGAGCTTTCTTCTCCTTCTCCAGCAGATACAGCTGTGCCTTCAGCTCCGCCATCTCCTCCTGAACACACACACACACACACCTGTGACCTACAGCTCATTTCACAGAGCTTCATCTGAGACGTCACATCACCGCTGAGAGCATCTCACGGCTCGGATACGCCTCACAAACCCTGACCTTGTGTGTGATGCAATGACGTTAAGTGCATTCTTATCATATTGTATCTTATAGACTTATAATCTATATAAACACGAGAAAAACTCGATTGCATATACCAGGATTTCCCTAATGGGGGTTTCTGAGTTGATAATTAAATTATAAAAATGCTAAATTAAAATAATTTATAACTTTAAAAACACATCCAAATAAAGCACTAGTTAAATAATATGAAATACAGAGGAATATGAAAAATATGAAATATTTTTAAATGGCATTCAAATATATTTTTTTAATTAATACAAATAGATGAAATAAAAAGATTATATATTTTATTTTAAATAAACAGTTTTAAAATAAAAAAACAAATCAAAATAAAACACTTACTAAGATATAAAATATCATGAAATTGTGAACAAGATATTTTTGAAATCATTTAAATTTAAAATAATAAAAACACTAAAAATATTTAATATTTTGCCTGAAATAGATCAAATTAAACGCTTTAAAAATTATCGAAATGGAATAAAAATATGAAATATGAAAATTATCATCAATAAAAGATATATTAAAATAAATTTAATTAATAAAAATAAACCACTTACTAAATAAGAATATACATTTTAAATATTAAAATGAAAATAAAAATACAAATAAAAAAACACTAACAATTTACAATAATTTTAATATAACAAAATTAAAACACTAAAAAAGATGAAATATTTTAAAAATGAAAATAATGTAAAAAAAAAATAAAACGACTAAAAAAGATGAAATATTTTATTTGGTCACCTGCATATCATGTGCTCATTACCTGTCATCAGAGAACCGTGAACATACAGTGCATTCAGAAAGTATTTAGACCCCCGTCACTTTTTTCAATTTTGTTATGTTGCAGCCTGATACTACATTTGTTTAAATTCTTTTTTTTTCTCATTAATCTACACTCCGTACCTCATAATGACAAAGTGAAAACTGAATTGTACAAATGTCTGTAAATTTATTAAAATAAGAAAAAAAAGAAATTTTACATTTACATAAGTATTCAGACACTTTACTCAGTACTTAGTTGAAGCACCTTTGGCAGCAATTACAGCCTCAAGTCTTTTTGGGTATGATGCAACAAGCTTTGCACACCTGGATTGGGGGATCTTCTGCCATTCATCTTTGCAAATCCTCTCAACCTGAGTCAGGTTGGATGTGGGACCGGCAGTAGACAGCCATTTTCAGATGTCTCCAGAGATGTTCGATAGGGTTCAAGTCAGGGCACTGGCTGGGCCACTCTAGGACATTCACAGAATTGTCCTGTAGCCACTCCTGTGTTGCCTTAGCTGTGTGCTTGGGGTCATTGTCCTGGTGGAAGGTGAACCTTCTGTCCAGTCTGAGGTTCTGGATGCTCTGGACTGGGTTTTCATTAAGGCTATCTCAATATTTTGGTGCATTGAGCTTTTCTTCTACTCTGATGTGTCCCTCAGTCCTCTGAAAAACAGCCCACAGCATGAGGCTGCTACTAGCACACTTCACTTTTGGGATGGTACTCTGCAGGTGATGAGCAGAGCTGGTATCCTTCAAACATGATGTTTAGAATCGAGGTTCATCACACCAGAGAATCTTGTTTCTCAGAGTCTGAGGGTCCTTTAGGTACTCTTTTGCAAATGACAAGTGTGTTTCATGTGTCTTCACTGAGGAGAGGATTGAGTTTGGCCACACCGCCATAAAGCCCAGATCGGTGGAGTGTTGCAGTGATGTTTGTCCTTCTGTAGGTTTCACATATGATCATGGAGCTCAACTAGAGTGACCACTAGGTTCTTGTTCCCCAGTTCTCCATCAATTGCTCAGTTTGGCTGGGCGACCAGCTCTTGGAAGAGTCCTGGTTGTGCCAAACTTCTTTCATTTGATAATTATGGAAGCCACTGTGTTCTTGGGAAACTTCAGTGCTGCAGAATTTTTTTGTAGCCTTCCTCAGATTTGTGCCTCGATACAATCCTGTCTCTGAGCTCTGCAGGCAGTTCCTTTGACCTCAGCTTGGTTTTCGCTCTGATATGCATTGTCAGCTGTGAGGCCTTTTATAGAGAGGTGTGTGCCTTTCCAAATCATGTCCAATCAATTTAATTTACCAAAGGTGGACTCCAATCAAGATGTAGAAACATCTCAGCAGTGCTCAAGAGAAATGGGAGGCACCTGAGCTCAATTTCAAGTGTTGCTGCAAAGGGTCTGGGTCTTTCTGAATGCACTGTAAGAATGTGTTGATAAATTAATTCAAGAAAATATTTTAGCTCAAAGAGCTTCGGCTGACAAAGAAGTTTGGGAATCTCATACACACACTGAAAGTGTATTTTCAGACCCAAAGTTTCTGCCACATCCTCCTAGACGTGAATCTCTGAAGGTCATTTACTCTGGGAGTGTTTGGCACTGATCTGGTGTCAGTGTCCGATCGGATCTCACATTTCAAACACGCGCCGCTGCTCCGAATGCCAAAGCTGAAGGTCACCGACGGATCAAACGAGAGGAAACAGTGCTGATGGAGAACCACAGCAGATGAAACTGACAGAAAGAGACGCTAAACATGGAGAAACACTTCATCTGTGAGACTCGAGAGAGACGTCACCAAACTAAAGCACTTCAGGATACAGTAAGAAACTCCAGCTTCAATCATCCAACATTTTACAGCTGTTGCTCCAATAAAACATCTGACTGTATCAGTAGAGGAATTCCTTTTTAAAGGAATTGAGACTTTTATTAATCAGTGATGCATTAAACTGATCAAAAGTGACAGTAAAGACATTTATAATGTTAAATCATTTCTTTTTCATCTGTGCACAACTGTTTTCAAAATGGTGTTATTTTAGTATAATTGATTAAAATGAAAAAATTAAAACAAAAAAAGTTAAACTGTTAATTTAACTGAATTAAAATTATATTTACATTTTCTGTTTCTTTTCTGTTTTTGTTTTAATTTTGAAGTTTTATTGTTATTTTTATTAAAATGTTTTTTTTTATATGTCTATACACTGTAAAAAAAAAAAAAAGACAAAAAGTTGAGCAAACTTAAAAGCTTAAGGCAACCAGCTTCAGCAGATTTTTTAGTTTTCTCAACTTTTTGTTGTATAAACTTGAGAACTCAAATCTGCTGAAGCTGGTTGCCTGGTTTGAAGCTTTTTTTTTACAGTGTAGTTTTTTTGGTAAGTTTTCAGCTTTAGTTTTAGTCATTTTAGTTATTTTAAACTAAATGGAAATGAGAAATGTTGCCTTGGCAACTAGCTGAAATAAATTTATTTTATTTTGAAATATTTTATTATTTTATTTTGAAATATTTTATTTTATTTCAGTTGATGTAATGTCTCAAGTAATAAAAACAAATATTTTTTATGGTTTTAGTTTGCAATAATAACCTGTTTTCAGGTAATAATCAGAATGTTTCTTGAGCAGCAAATCAGTATATTAGACTGATTTCTGAAGATCATGTGACACTGAAGACTGGAGTAATGATGCTGAAAATACAGCTTTGATCACAGAAATAAATTACAGTTTATAAATTGTTCACATAGAAAACAGCTGTTTGAAATTGTAAAAATATTTCACAATTTTTACTGTATTTTTGAACAAATAAATGCAGACTTAGTGAGCATTTGCCCCTAATTTCACATCAGACTTTCAATCATGAACTAAGCGTTCCTATAAGACAGATTTTCTGAGAGCAGGTTGATGAGTTTTGGCACCTTCATGGCCATGAGCTCCTGCATGAGCACAGCGTTCTCCAGGTCGAGTCTCTGCGAGTCTCCGCGGGGTTTGACGTCGTAGCTCAGCGGGTCGATGTGGACGCTCTCCAGCTCCAGCATGGTCAGCTTGACGGCCGCCCGGTCGTTCTTCAGCTGCTGCATGTAGTCCTTCAGACGCTGCTCGTCGTCTTTGGAGAAATCTGTGTCACAGCTGCTGGCCGTCGAGCTGGTGGTGCTGCAACATCGACAACAATTCAGAAGATTTACATTTAGTCATTTAACATGCTTTTATCCAAAGAGACTTACAAATGAGGACAATAGAAGCAATCAAAACCAACAAAAGAGCAATGATATACAAGTGCTATAACAAGTCTCAGTTAGCTTAACACAGAACATGTAGCAAGGATTGTTTTTAAATTATATAATAAATAAAAAGAAAACAGATAGAATAGAAAAAGAATAGAGTAAGCTAGTGTAAGAGGCCTTTTTTGCTTTTGTTAATTGTATAATAAATAAAAATAAAACAAATATATAGAAAAAAAAGATTAGAAAAGCTAGTGTTAATTTTTTTTTAAAGAAAACAAGCAGTTAGTAAATGAAGATTTATATTTAAAGAAAAATTTTATTGCCATAACCATAAAACTCTTTTTAAAGAGTTTTCATAGAACTTTATTTATTCTTACCATCCATAAAACTGCATTTGGCAAATATTTTTTACTAAAATATTTTTGTCTCTATGTTATTATTTAGCCAATTCCCATATTTTAGATACTACTACTACTAGTTGTTGTTATAATTATTATTATAAAATGAATTCTAAACATGTATAATAAAATATTTAATTATAAAATAATAAGTCATAATATAAGATTAGATTAATAAAACAAATTAACATAAGATTAATAAAATTAACTATTATTAAAATAAAAATGACAACAATTATACAATCTATTATACAAATAATTTATATTAAGTTATTATTATATTATTTTATAATACATTTCTAAAATTAATCTTTAATAAGAAGAGTAATTATTACTATAATTTTGTATAGTAAATTTTGTAAAATATATTTAATAACACTTAATTACATTTTTTATTAAATGTTAGAATTATAATTTTTATTTTAATAAAAAAATTTTTTTAATGATAATTATATTTTATAAAAATAAGAGTAATTATTATTAAAAATAATAATTAAATTAAAAATTATAAATATGTGTTATACAAATGAAATATTATTTACTGTTATAGTTTAAATATTATTACTGTTAAAATATATAAATTGTCAAACCATCATTGTTTTTTACCCAGAGTTGTTGATTTGTGGTGAGACGAGTGTGAGAAAGTGCTGTTGATGTGACTCCAGCGGTTTAGACTCAACACAATCACGTGATTGACAGAAGAGTGAATACACTCCAAATCAATCTCCCTCCCTCAATTAACAAAGCCCCTAATTACAATGACAATCATAATTATCTCCATCTGCTGACACACACACACACACTCTCTTATAATCTTCAGGTCTGTCAGTCATTATAAACTCAACAATCACAGGTCTGACGGTGATGAACATCATCAACAGCAATATTCAAAATCATTTACACGCTTCAATGAGCAGGACAAGATTACTGCGGTAAAACAATGAAACCTGGAAACTCAACACCCGTCTCATTAAAACTCAATAATATCTGAGCGCCGGAGAACAGCAGTAAACACAGGAGATGAGCTCTGGTTCTCCTCATCTGTAAGCACACAGTTCAGAGACGCTGTAACACTGAATGAAGGATAAAGAGAGAAAATCAATGTGTGGTTATTTGAGAAGCAATGATCCTGAAATCCCATCCGTTCACTGCAGCATCATCATCATCATCCAGAACAACAGACGGATCACAGTCCAGATTCACAGATACTGCTGACATCAGTAAAAGCTTATATATGTGTATGTGTGGTAAGAAATAAATAATAAAAATTAAAACAAAAAAAGTTAAACTGTTAATTTAACTGTGAATTAAAATTATATTTACATTTTCTGTTTCTTTTCTGTTTTTGTTTTAATTTTGAAGTTTTATTGTTATTTTTATTAAAATGTTTTTTTTTTTATATGTCTATACACTGTAAAAAAAAAAAAAAAAAAAAAAAGTTGAGCAAACTTAAAAGCTTAAGGCAACCAGCTTCAGCAGATTTTTTAGTTTTCTCAACTTTTTGTTGTATAAACTTGAGAACTCAAATCTGCTGAAGCTGGTTGCCTGGTTTGAAGCTTTTTTTTTACAGTGTAGTTTTTTTGGTAAGTTTTCAGCTTTAGTTTTAGTCATTTTAGTACTTTTAAACTAAATGGAAATGAGAAATGTTGCCTTGGCAACTAGCTGAAATAAATTTATTTTATTTTGAAATATTTTATTATTTTATTTTGAAATATTTTATTTTATTTCAGTTGATGTAATGTCTCAAGTAATAAAAACAAATATTTTTTATGGTTTTAGTTTGCAATAATAACCTGTTTTCAGGTAATAATCAGAATGTTTCTTGAGCAGCAAATCAGTATATTAGACTGATTTCTGAAGATCATGTGACACTGAAGACTGGAGTAATGATGCTGAAAATACAGCTTTGATCACAGAAATAAATTACAGTTTATAAATGGTTCACATAGAAAACAGCTGTTTGAAATTGTAATAATATTTCACAATTTTTACTGTATTTTTGAACAAATAAATGCAGACTTAGTGAGCATTTGCCCCTAATTTCACATCAGACTTTGAATCATGAACTAAGCGTTCCTATAAGACAGATTTTCTGAGAGCAGGTTGATGAGTTTTGGCACCTTCATGGCCATGAGCTCCTGCATGAGCACAGCGTTCTCCAGGTCGAGTCTCTGCGAGTCTCCGCGGGGTTTGACGTCGTAGCTCAGCGGGTCGATGTGGACGCTCTCCAGCTCCAGCATGGTCAGCTTGACGGCCGCCCGGTCGTTCTTCAGCTGCTGCATGTAGTCCTTCAGACGCTGCTCGTCGTCTTTGGAGAAATCTGTGTCACAGCTGCTGGCCGTCGAGCTGGTGGTGCTGCAACATCGACAACAATTCAGAAGATTTACATTTAGTCATTTAAGATGCTTTTATCCAAAGAGACTTACAAATGAGGACAATAGAAGCAATCAAAACCAACAAAAGAGCGATGATATACAAGTGCTATAACAAGTCTCAGTTAGCTTAACACAGAACATGTAGCAAGGATTGTTTTTTAATTATATAATAAATAAAAAGAAAACAAGATAGAAAAATAGAGAAGGTAGCCTTTTTTGCTTTTGTTAATTGTATAATAAATAAAAATAAAACAAATATATAGAATACAAAAAGATTAGAAAAGCTAGTATTATTTTTTTTAAAGAAAACAAGCAGTTAGTAAATGAAGATTTATATTTAAAGAAAATTTTATTGCCATAACCATAAAACTCTTTTTAAAGTGTTTTCATAGAACTTTATTTATTCTTACCATCCATAAAACTGCATTTGGCAAATATTTTTTACTAAAATATTTTTGTCTCTGTTATTATTTAGCCAATTCCCATATTTTAGATACTACTACTACTAGTTGTTGTTATAATTATTATTATAAAATGAATTCTAAACATGTATAATAAAATATTTAATTATAAAATAATAAGTCATAATATAAGATTAGATTAATAAAACATAAATTAACATAAGATTAATAAAATTAACTATTATTAAAATAAAAATGACAACAATTATACAATCTATTATACAAATAATTTATATTAAGTTATTATATTATTTTATAATACATTTCTAAAATTAATCTTTAATAAGAAGAGTAATTATTACTATAATTTTGTATAGTAAATTTTGTAAAATATATTTAATAACACTTAATTACATTTTTTATTAAATGTTAGAATTATAATTTTTATTTTAATAAGAAAATTATTTTTATGATAATTATATTTTATAAAAATAAGAGTAATTATTATTAAAAAATAATAATATAAAATGTAATTTACAAATGAAATATTATTTACTGTTATAGTTTAAATATTATACTGTTAAATATATAAATGGTCAAACCATCATTGGTTTTTACCCAGAGTTGTTGATTTGTGGTGAGACGAGTGATGAGAAAGTGCTGTTGATGTGACTCCAGCGGTTTAGACTCAACACAATCACAATGAAGCGTGAATACACTCCAAATCAATCTCCCTCCCTCAATTAACAAAGCCCCTAATTACAATGACAATCATAATTATCTCCATCTGCACAGAACCACTGCTGACACACACACACACACACACACACACACACACACACACACACACACACACACACACACACACACACCTCTTATAATCTTCAGGTCTGTCAGTCATTATAAACTCAACAATCACAGGTCTGACGGTGATGAACATCATCAACAGCAATATTCAAAATCATTTACACGCTTCAATGAGCAGGACAAGATTACTGCGGTAAAACAATGAAACCTGGAAACTCAACACCCGTCTCATTAAAACTCAATAATATCTGAGCGCCGGAGAACAGCAGTAAACACAGGAGATGAGCTCTGGTTCTCCTCATCTGTAAGCACACAGTTCAGAGACGCTGTAACACTGAATGAAGGATAAAGAGAGAAAATCAATGTGTGGTTATTTGAGAAGCAATGATCCTGAAATCCCATCCGTTCACTGCAGCATCATCATCATCATCCAGAACAACAGACGGATCACAGTCCAGATTCACAGATACTGCTGACATCAGTAAAAGCTTATATATGTGTATGTGTGGTAAGAAATAAATAATAAAAATTACAAAATTAAATAAAAATTACAAATCAATTAAATAACAAATTAAATAAAAATTACAAATTAATTATACATCTACATTATATATAACTAATAGCTATATATATCAAAAATCCTGTAAATAAGCTATAAAAAAAATCTAAAAACAACCTAAAACCTAATAAAAAACATTTATATATTAAATAAACATATAATATACTACATATATACATATGTATAAGTTGTTTATATATAAGTTTAGTTGGTAGTTGTTCAGGTATTGGTAGGATTAGGGATGTAGAATATGGTTATGCAGAATATGTGCTTTACAAGTACTAATAAACAGCAAATATGTTAATAATAGGCATGCTAATAAGCAACTAGTTAATAGTGAGAATTGGTCCCTATACTAAAGTGTTACCATTTTTTCCTGTAAATGTGTTACAAAAATAATCTAAATTACCCTAAAAATCTCATTTAGGGTAGTAGCTAATATTAATTTAGTTTTACTAATAGCACATACAATAAACTTGTAATTTGTCATGATTGAAAATAAACAATATTTCATAAATTCAAAAATAACAGTCGTGAAATGGTTACTACAGACATCATTTATTTTTCATTTCAATAATGAAACGCTGCTGCAGCCTGATGAATTACATGAGACATCAGCACAATTCACTCGCCCTCCTGCTGTCACACGCAATAAACGTGTGTGTGTGTGTGTGTGTGTGTGTGTGTGTGTGTTGTGTGTGCATGTGAGTGTGTGTGAGTGTGTGTGTATACGTGCTGGGAGGTGAGGCATGAGACTGTCTGCAATAAGTCAATGTCTGTCATTTCTGCTGTATAAAATACATATTTAGCACATTACTGAAGTCATGCACACATGACAAACCTTCAGCATACAAGCCTCTGAAGATCAACACGTCATCTTATAATGGATCCTCCCAGATATCAAGCTGTCAGTTTGAAGAGGTTTTTCAGTCTCATTCTCACACTGACACACACCTCACTAATGTCACAGCATTAATATTACAAGTTATCAAAACATGAAACATCTCTCATCATTTACTCATCTCCAACAGAAGAGAGAAAGTCATGCAGGTTTGGAACGACATGAATGATGATAAATTATAATTTTTTTATACATATATAGTGATTCAGCGCAGTGTGTGTGTGTGTGTGAGAAACACTGGTGTGACTGACAGCTGCAGAATCAGGTGATCGGATGGATGTTTGTGCAGCAGTGAATCTCAATGAAAGCTCATGGGAAACCCCCCCACACACACACACATCAGCGCGGATGAGAGTGTGTTGTCATGGGCAACCGCTGGACAGAACCATGTACAAACCATCAGACAGATGAAAACCAGACCTGCAGAATCACACAGCTGCTGGAGTCCACAATGCCTTTCCTGTATCAATCCTTAATTAACTATTTTTAATAAATATCTTTCAGTTACCAATCAAAGTATTAACACAGCTTTTCAGTAAACATTTTAAAACCATTAAAACCAGAAAATAAACACAACACAAATAACAAAAAAAAAAATGGAATCATTTCTACTTTTCTATGAAAACAACTCTTACCTGTGGCTGCAAGTAATTATAAATAATTGAAATAGTTATTATAAATAACTGAAATAATTTTACATATGTTTTATGTACAATTATTTCAATTGTTTATATAAATAAACATATTTAGAAATACATAAAAATCTATTTATATATTTATTAAAGGAGTCATCAGATGCAAAATTCACTTTTACAAGTTATTTGAACTGAAATGTGTTGGCAGTGTGTGTACACAACCACCCTATAATGATAAAGATCCTCCCAGTGTTTTTTTTTTTTATCTCTATAAATAATTAGAGGCCGACCGATTAATCGGTTTTGCCGATTAATCGGCACCGATAGTTGATTTGCGGAACTATCGGTTATCGGCAAAAATTCATGCCGATAGTTTTCCATGTTGCATCTGTTGCTGGAGCGGCTGAGAAGGGTCTGCTGTCATTATACAGTACGAGAGCAGCCTCTGGAGGCGGAAATCACTGACAGCACGTGTTGTTTGTTTTGGCATGTGACACTGTGTGCTGCACAGAGAGGGAAACTCCAGACTCGCATTTAAATACAGCCGGCAGAAAATCCTGCCGCGGAACAGAGCGCCATTCACATAGTTTTCTATTAAATTACATTATGTACATTAACAATGATTTGGGACAAATATAATGACTTCACCCTAGGCGATAAATTATGTATTGTGCATTTTTCAGCAAAATGTTTGTCTTTCTGTGACTCTAATACAGTCTGTATGCTTCATATAGAGAGCTGTAATACAGATTGCGCTTTCTCTTTCCGTTTGCTCTGTTTTTTTTAAACACCGAACTTCAAACTCATTTATGCCACTTAGTTCATTCTTGAAGCAAACTTATGTCCGTTGGGTGATTAAATAAACCGTTTTGGACCATTGCTTGAATTGAACGCGATGCGTCCGGTGTGTGTGATACCAGTGACTTCTCCAAGACGCAGCGCTGCGCTTTTGCACAGTGTGTCACTTGCATTTTCTTTTTATATTTTGATTAGATAATAATGCAGTGTTCTAAAATAGCAGCAAATAAAATGTAAGAGTACACATTAAATATCAATAACCTGTGCATGTAATTTTAATATGGCCTTGTGTAGGTATTTCAAGATGGCCATCTTTAAGCATGACTGTTGAAATGAAATGGTAATACGTAACAATAAGAGTCCATTTGTAACATTAATGAAAGCTGTAGAAGTATTGTTCCTTGTTAGAGTGTTCATTTCATTTCAACATTTACTATTACTAATAGGCTTCATTTTTAGATTTTAAAGTTTCTTCTTTTAACATTAGTAAACTATGAAATAACTTTAATGATCAATATAATAAATAATATTAATACTAAATTTGTATTCATTTACAAAGTATGGTTCAGTACTGTTACTGCTTTTTTAAAAATAGTAAAGCTCTATTTTAGTTTTCGTTCAGTATCCATTTTAAAAACTATCGGTTGATTAATCGGTATCGGCCAGTGTGGTCCAACCTAGCTATCGTATCGGTAAAATCCACCATCGGTCGACCTCTATAAATAATATACCCTTTCTCAGCTTCTTGAATGTGTGATGTCACACAGACCCAGGCCCCTCCCACGATTGTTGATTGACACTAGCGTTTTATCACAGACCCGCCCTGAGTGAACTGTCATCATTCCACCATTGTTTCACCGCCGGAGCAGATGTAGACAAGAATGTCTCCTAAGTGATTGAGGTGTTTTGTTGTTGGATGTAATAATGAACAGTCGTCATTTACTCCTGACATCTGAGCTGCTGAAGACGCAGAGGATTACCTTTGTTTTTGAAGGGAACACACCCCTGATGCGTCTATGTTCCCACAAATCATTCGTGATCCAGCAGAAGAAGTGAGTATAAGGCTTTTTATGAATCTTTGCAAATCGCCTTTCCTAATAACGTGCTAGTTAGCAAGTTCCGCGGCTAAAGTAAACCGTATCATAAGAATGGCTCATCACCCCACGGAAGAGAGGGGCGGGGTCAGCAGAGCTCATTAGCATTTAAAAGAACATGCGCTAAAACAGCTTGCTGAAAACAGAGCTGATTTTGACAGGGTAAAAAGGGTGTTGTTTTACACTACCATTAAGAAATTTTAACCAAAGTATGTTATAGACTTTTCATTAAGACCCTAAAGAATCATATCAACTTGTGGAAAATGGGCATCCAATGACCCCTTTAAAAGGTGTCATGAACTGCCTTTGCTTTTTATTTTGTACTGTTCTCTGAGGTCCACTTATAATGTTATCAAGATTTTTACATCAAAAAACATCATAATTTAGAAGTAATATACTATTTTCTGTGCTGTTTTTATCCCCCTCATCAGAACGCTCTATTTGAATAGGCGTAGCAGACTGTAGACTCAGAAGTAAACGCCCACTGCTATGATTGGCTAATAGTTCTGTATGTTTGACAGACTCATAGATAGGTCAAAAATGCATAAATACTCATAACAAACGATCTGTTTAACAGACAAAGCAATAGTGATAACGTAATGAAAACAGTTACTCACATACAATTACTCATTACTGTCGGATCCAATATAGTCACACAGCATCGTCTTTTAGTTTCAATCTTTCTGAAAATCCTGCGTCGAATTGTGCCTTGTTTGTAAATGAATCCGCGGTAAAATGAAGTGAACAAAGGACCGTTGATGTAGAATTGGAGGTTGGGGTTAAACAGGCGGTGATGCAGAATCAGGTGATCGGATGGATGTTTGTGCAGCAGTGAATCTCAATGAAAGCTCATGTGAACCCCCCCCCCCGCCACACACACACACACATCAGCGCGGATGAGAGTGTGTTGTCATGGGCAACCGCTGGACAGAACCATGTACAAACCATCAGACAGATGAAAACCAGACCTGCAGAATCACACAGCTGCTGGAGTCCACAATGCCTTTCCTGTATCAATCCTTAATTAACTATTTTTAATAAATATCTTTCAGTTACCAATCAAAGTATTAACACAGCTTTTCAGTAAACATTTTAAAACCATTAAAACCAGAAAATAAACACAACACAAATAACAAAAAAAAAAATGGAATCATTTCTACTTTTCTATGAAAACAACTCTTACCTGTGGCTGCAAGTAATTATAAATAATTGAAATAGTTATTATAAATAACTGAAATAATTTTACATATGTTTTATGTACAATTATTTCAATTGTTTATATAAATAAACATATTTAGAAATACATAAAAATCTATTTATATATTTATTAAAGGAGTCATCAGATGCAAAATTCACTTTTACAAGTTATTTGAACTGAAATGTGTTGGCAGTGTGTGTACACAACCACCCTATAATGATAAAGATCCTCCCAGTGTTTTTTTTTTTTTATCTCTATAAATAATTAGAGGCCGACCGATTAATCGGTTTTGCCGATTAATCGGCACCGATAGTTGATTTGCGGAACTATCGGTTATCGGCAAAAATTCCATGCCGATAGTTTTCCATGTTGCATCTGTTGCTGGAGCGGCTGAGAAGGGTCTGCTGTCATTATACAGTACGAGAGCAGCCTCTGGAGGCGGAAATCACTGACAGCACGTGTTGTTTGTTTTGGCATGTGACACTGTGTGCTGCACAGAGAGGGAAACTCCAGACTCGCATTTAAATACAGCCGGCAGAAAATCCTGCCGCGGAACAGAGCGCCATTCACATAGTTTTCTATTAAATTACATTATGTACATTAACAATGATTTGGGACAAATATAATGACTTCACCCTAGGCGATAAATTATGTATTGTGCATTTTTCAGCAAAACGTTTGTCTTTCTGTGACTCTAATACAGTCTGTATGCTTCATATAGAGAGCTGTAATACAGATTGCGCTTTCTCTTTCCGTTTGCTCTGTTTTTTTTAAACACCGAACTTCAAACTCATTTATGCCACATAGTTCATTCTTGAAGCAAACTTATGTCCGTTGGGTGATTAAATAAACCGTTTTGGACCGTTGCTTGAATTGAACGCGATGCGTCCGGTGTGTGTGATACCAGTGACTTCTCCAAGACGCAGCGCTGCGCTTTTGCACAGTGTGTCACTTGCATTTTTTTTAATATTTTGATTAGATAATAATGCAGTGTTCTAAAATAGCAGCAAATAAAATGTAAGAGTACACATTAAATATCAATAACCTGTGCATGTAATTTTAATATGGCCTTGTGTAGATATTTCAAGATGGCCATCTTTAAGCATGACTGTTGAAATGAAATGGTAATACGTAACAATAAGAGTCCATTTGTAACATTAATGAAAGCTGTAGGAGTATTGTTCCTTGTTAGAGTGTGTTCATTTCATTTCAACATTTACTATTACTAATAGGCTTCATTTTTAGATTTTAAAGTTTCTTCTTTTAACATTAGTAAACTATGAAATAACTTTAATGATCAATATAATAAATAATATTAATACTAAATTTGTATTCATTTACAAAGTATGGTTCAGTACTGTTACTGCTTTTTTAAAAATAGCAAAGCTCTATTTTAGTTTTCGTTCAGTATCCATTTTAAAAACTATCGGTTGATTAATCGGTATCGGCCGTGTGGTCCAACCTAGCTATCGTATCGGTAAAATCCACCATCGGTCGACCTCTATAAATAATATACCCTTTCTCAGCTTCTTGAATGTGTGATGTCACACAGACCCAGGCCCCTCCCACGATTGTTGATTGACACTAGCGTTTTATCACAGACCCGCCCTGAGTGAACTGTCATCATTCCGCCATTGTTTCACCGCCGGAGCAGATGTAGACAAGAATGTCTCCTAAGTGATTGAGGTGTTCTGTTGTTGGATGTAATAATGAACAGTCGTCATTTACTCCTGACATCTGAGCTGCTGAAGACGCAGAGGATTACCTTTGTTTTTGAAGGGAACACACCCCTGATCTACATAAATGCATCTATGTTCGCACAAATCATTCGTGATCCAGCAGAAGTAGTGAGTATAAGGCTTTTTTATGAATCTTTGCAAATCGCCTTTCCTAATAACGTGCTAGTTAGCAAGTTCCGCAGCTAAAGTAAACAGTATCATGAGAACGGCTCATCACCCCACGGAAGAGAGGGGCGGGGTCAGCAGAGCTCATTAGCATTTAAAAGAACATGCGCTAAAACAGCTTGCTGAAAACAGAGCTGATTTTGACAGGGTAAAAAGGGTGTTGTTTTACACTACCATTAATAAATTTTAACCAAAGTATGTTATAGACTTTTCATTAAGACCCTAAAGAATCATATCAACTTGTGGAAAATGGGCATCCAATGACCCCTTTAAAAGGTGTCATGAACTGCCTTTGCTTTTTATTTTGTACTGTTCTCTGAGGTCCACTATAATGTTATCAAGATTTTTACATCAAAAAACATCATAATTTAGAAGTAATATACTATTTTCTGTGCTGTTTTTATCCCCTCATCAGAACGCTCTATTTGAATAGGCGTAGCAGACTGTAGACTCAGAAGTAACGCCCACTGCTATGATTGGCTAATAGTTCTGTATGTTTGACAGACTCATAGATAGGTCAAAAATGCATAAATACTCATAACAAACGATCTGTTTAACAGACAAAGCAATAGTGATAACGTAATGAAAACAGTTACTCACATACAATTACTCATTACTGTCGGATCCAATATAGTCACACAGCATCGTCTTTTAGTTTCAATCTTTCTGAAAATCCTGCGTCGAATTGTGCCTTGTTTGTAAATGAATCCGCGGTAAAATGAAGTGAACAAAGGACCGTTGATGTAGAATCGGAGGATGGGGCTAAACAGGCGGTGATGTAGAATCGGAGGATGGGGCTAAACAGGCGGTGATGTAGAATCGGAGGATGGGGCTAAACAGGCGTGATGTAGAATCGGAGGATGGGCTAAACAGGCGGTGATGTAGAATCGGAGGATGGGGCTAAACAGGCGGTGATGTAGAATCGGTGGGCGGGCTATACAGGTGGTGATGAAGAATCGGAGGATGGGGCTAAACAGGCGGTGATGTAGAATCGGTGGGCGGGTATACAGGCGGTGATGAAGAATCGGTGGGCGGAGCTAAACAGGCGGTGATGAAGAATCGGTGGGCGGAGCTAAACAGGCAGTGATGAAGAATCGGTGGGCGGAGCTAAAAGGCAGTAATGTAGAATCGGAGGTTGGGCTAAACAGGTGGTGATGTTGATCTTCTGCGAGGCGGTGCTTATCCACACTGTTACATCATACAGTAGAACATTCCACAAGCTGTGGTTTTGGCAGACTGCCTTCAATATAAGCTTTTTACACTAACAACAAAGTTTTGAGTTCTGAAACAGGATGTTTTTATAGTACAATGACTTCTTAAATGTCAAAAGATCAAGGGAATTTTGGTTTCTCAGTTAATGACCCCTTTAAAATATATTATTTATACATTTATTTATTTTTTTATAAATATACAAAAATATATATACATAAATCAGTTAATTTAAAATAAAATATCACCTAGTGTGGATGTATATACACATGCATTTACTTTTTATTACTTGATTAATTCACACACACCTTTCTATGTAAACTTATATACACACACACACACACACACACACACACACACACAACATAATCCACACATAGTAACATAATCCCTTACATTAGACATTTTAGGTAATCAGACTACTTTTAGATTACTTTTGACCTAACTCGTTTATCACGTTAAGAATGAAAATATATACGTTGTGATTAACAACATGAAGTGCATTAAACATTACATAACATAAAGGTTTTCCAAACTGGGGTTCGTGAGTTTAATGAAAAGCTAATAATTAATTAATGTATTATTTGTCATCTGACCATAACAATGATTTGGGACAAATATAATGACTTCACCCTAGGCGATAAATTATGTATTGTGCATTTTTCAGCAAAACGTTTGTCTTTCTGTGACTCTAATACAGTCTGTATGCTTCATATAGAGAGCTGTAATACAGATTGCGCTTTCTCTTTCCGTTTGCTCTGTTTTTTTTAAACACCGAACTTCAAACTCATTTATGCCACATAGTTCATTCTTGAAGCAAACTTATGTCCGTTGGGTGATTAAATAAACCGTTTTGGACCATTGCTTGAATTGAACGCGATGCGTCCGGTGTGTGTGATACCAGTGACTTCTCCAAGACGCAGCGCTGCGCTTTTGCACAGTGTGTCACTTGCATTTTCTTTTTATATTTTGATTAGATAATAATGCAGTGTTCTAAAATAGCAGCAAATAAAATGTAAGAGTACACATAAAATATCAATAACCTGTGCATGTAATTTTAATATGGCCTTGTGTAGATATTTCAAGATGGCCATCTTTAAGCATGACTGTTGAAATGAAATGGTAATACGTAACAATAAGAGTCCATTTGTAACATTAATGAAAGCTGTAGGAGTATTGTTCCTTGTTAGAGTGTGTTCATTTCATTTCAACATTTACTATTACTAATAGGCTTCATTTTTAGATTTTAAAGTTTCTTCTTTTAACATTAGTAAACTATGAAATAACTTTAATGATCAATATAATAAATAATATTAATACTAAATTTGTATTCATTTACAAAGTATGGTTCAGTACTGTTACTGCTTTTTTAAAAATAGCAAAGCTCTATTTTAGTTTTCGTTCAGTATCCATTTTAAAAACTATCGGTTGATTAATCGGTATCGGCCGGTGTGGTCCAACCTAGCTATCGTATCGGTAAAATCCACCATCGGTCGACCTCTATAAATAATATACCCTTTCTCAGCTTCTTGAATGTGTGATGTCACACAGACCCAGGCCCCTCCCACGATTGTTGATTGACACTAGCGTTTTATCACAGACCCGCCCTGAGTGAACTGTCATCATTCCGCCATTGTTTCACCGCCGGAGCAGATGTAGACAAGAATGTCTCCTAAGTGATTGAGGTGTTTTGTTGGATGTAATAATGAACAGTCGTCATTTACTCCCGACATCTGAGCTGCTGAAGACGCAGAGTATTACCTTTGTTTTTGAGGGGAACACGCCCCTGATCTACATAAATGCGTTTATGTTCCCACAAATCATTCGTGATCCAGCAGAAGTAGTGAGTATAAGGCTTTTTATGAATCTTTGCAAATCGCCTTTCCTAATAACGTGCTAGTTAGCAAGTTCCGCGGCTAAAGTAAACCGTATCATAAGAATGGCTCATCACCCCACGGAAGAGAGGGGCGGGGTCAGCAGAGCTCATTAGCATTTAAAAGAACATGCGCTAAAACAGCTTGCTGAAAACAGAGCTGATTTTGACAGGGTAAAAAGGGTGTTGTTTTACACTACCATTAAGAAATTTTAACCAAAGTATGTTATAGACTTTTCATTAAGACCCTAAAGAATCATATCAACTTGTGGAAAATGGGCATCCAATGACCCCTTTAAAAGGTGTCATGAACTGCCTTTGCTTTTTATTTTGTACTGTTCTCTGAGGTCCACTTATAATGTTATCAAGATTTTTACATAAAAAAACATCATAATTTAGAAGTAATATACTATTTTCTGTGCTGTTTTTATCCCCCTCATCAGAACGCTCTATTTGAATAGGCGTGGCAGACTGTAGACTCAGAAGTGAAACGCCCACTGCTATGATTGGCTAATAGTTATGTATGTTTGACAGCCTACATTCCTCATAGATGGACGCTCATAGATAGGTCAAAAATGCATAAATACTCATAACAAATGATCTGTTTAACAGACAAAGCAATAGTGACAACGTAATGAAAACAGTTACTCACATACTCACAATTACTCATTACTGTCGGATCCAATATAGTCACACAGCATCGTCTTTTAGTTTCAATCTTTCTGAAAATCCCACGTCGAATTGTGCCTTGTTTGTAAACGAATCCGCGGTAAAATGAAGTGAACAAAGGACCGTTGATGTAGAATCGGAGGATGGGGCTAAACAGGCGGTGATGTAGAATCGGAGGATGGGGCTAAACAGGCGGTGATGTAGAATCGGAGGATGGGGCTAAACAGGCGGTGATGTAGAATCGGAGGTTGGGGCTAAACAGGCGGTGATGTAGAATCGGGGATGGAGCTAAACAGGCAGTGATGAGAATCGTGGGGGGCTAAACAGGCTAGGTGTGAGAATCGGGGATGGGGGGCGTAAACAGGCGGTGATGTAGAATCGGTGGGGGGGTAACAGGCGGTGATGAAGAATCGTGGGGAAGGAAGGGGAAGAAGGGGAAAAGAAGGTGGGAAGGTTGGGTCTATCAGTTTGCTAATTTTAAAATTTTAAGTTTTATTAAAAAAGGATTTGTTTACCCTTAAATTTTTTTTTTTTTTAAAAAAAATATTAAAAAACGTTTTTTTTTATCTTAATCAAACAACCTTTTTGATTTTTTTCATTTAAAAATTAAATAATAAAGTTTCAAGGGTTTAAAAAATATATTTCTACAAAATTTTTTATCAAAGGGGATATGAAGTAAAAAAAAAAAAAATGGATTAAAAAAATCAAAATTAATTAGAATGGGAAATCGGTGCCGGGCCAACCCGTTCTTTTTGTCCCCCTAACAAATTATCCTCAATTTTTTTGGATTAACATTAAGAAATAAACTAAAATAAATTATATTAATTAAATTCAAATAAAAAAAAAAGTTAAAACATGGAGTGTATTTTTAATTTTTTTTCGGTATGAAATAACTAAGAGTAAAACGAAGGGTTCACAACACACATCACAACATAATCCACACATAGTAACATAATCCCTTACATTAGACATTTTAGGTAATCAGACTACTTTTAGATTACTTTTGACCTAACTCGTTTATCACGTTAAGAATGAAAATATATACGTTGTGATTAACAACATTGAAGTGCATTAAACATTACATAACATAAAGGTTTTCCAAACTGGGGTTCGTGAGTTTAATGAAAAGCTAATAATTAATTAATGTATTATTTGTCATCTGACCATTAACCAGCATCAGAGAACTGTGAACATGCAAATGTGTTACTTTTTATTAACGTATTACCTAAAATCTCAGGGGGAACTTCAAGTACATATATTAGGTGAAAGAGGTTCAGCTGACAAAAAATAAAAAAATAATTGGGAATACTTTCAGTGCATGTACTGTAAATAAGAAATAAGAATTGTCCACAAAACTGTAAGACTTTCTGAATGTATCTAAGTGATTTAGAACGGAAGAAGATTGGGGAGAATGAATGAATTCACCTGGTGTGGCTGTTGGACGAGAGACTCTCCCAGGGCTGGACACTGCAGCCGCTGACCGCAAACACAGCTCCGCAGCTGCCATCCAGACGCGTCAGGAGATCTTTAGCAGCGATCTCTGCCGTCTTTCTGCTGTCGTGAGCTTTCTTCAGGATCTGTGTGATGCTCTCTTCACCCGCCTGCTCTCCTGCCATCACACACACACGTTACAATATCACACAACCTCTGAAAATACTGTTTCAGAATGACTCGCTTACCCACAGCTGTCTGTTCAGATCCACACACGATATAAATACTGTTTTCATTTTTGTGGAGGAACTTTAAGTGTAACTCCACAAGTAGATTTAAATATATGGTAAAATATGTTAATCAGAGCTGAAAGTACCACACTGTTAGCTGAAAACATGATCTAATTAAAACACTACACTTTGTAATTAATTTAAACATTTATGCAAAACTCTTTCCAAATGCAATTATAATGAAAAGAAAATAATCAAAGGTAGTATTTAGAAATAAATGACTGTGACCGATGAATTGTGTGGGAAGCTGGCAGAGATTCTGTGGATCTTGACATGCTGAATTCTCAGTTTTATTGAATAATTTATTTTTCATTTCTCCAGCAGCGGTGTGGATGTGTTCAGAAGTTCAGTGTGTGGACAGAAACTAATTACACTAATAACTCATGAGCCGTTAATGAAGCGCTGGAGAAGCAGGATATTAAATGATGCTCAAAGCTCCAGAGGAGAACAGAGAGCATGAAGGAGGGACGACTGTAGAGAGTCACAGTCATCTCTATAGTGCTTTATACAATACAGATGAAATACGAATGAAATTTAATATGAAGTCTGCATGTTCGGCGTGTCTCTGCGCAGTTTTGTCTTGGTTTAACTTGAAGAAATTGTGACAAAAATATAATACTATATAATATTAAATACAATACCATAGTAGAAAAAGCAACAATAATATATATTTTTTTTAAAGGAATGCTACACAATTTTTCTTCCATGTTCTTCCATTTGAACAGTAAGCCAATTTTTTGTTTCCTAAAAAAATAAAAGGAATTGTTAAATTTTCATTTGATTATATTTCAAAAAATGTAACTGTTAATGTTTTATGCTATCATTCGATTACTACTGCTTTTAAGTAAATGTAATAATACATTTGCATTAAATAATAAATCTAGAAAAATTGAAATAGAAATAAATAAAAAAATACATTTCATAGGGTACTATTATTGTAAAAATGTTAATAAACTATTAATTTGTTGAAGCTTTATGAATTCAATTGATTAAACATGCTTTTTGATAACTAAAACTTAATTAAACCATTAAAACAGAATCCAGATTAATTTAAATTGAAAAAAATAAACAAAACTAAATTTCTGAAAAAGAAAACATTTTAATAGGGCCGTATTATTGTAAAAATAAATTTAATAAATTATTATATTTGCTAAAGTTTCACAATTTTTTTCATTGTTTTCATGTTTTTTCATTATTAAAATTGTATTTAACCATTTAAATGTGGAAAAAAAACAACAGATTTCAAAGGACCCTAGTTACAGCAGTGTTTCAGAAACTGGGGTTTCTATATTTTAAAGAGAATTAAATTATCAAAATGTCAAATTAATTAAGAAATATTTTTAAAATAAATCAAATATCAAAACAAAAATTATATACAAATATTTATATATTTTTTTATATATAAAAATATTTATTTGCATTTTTGTATTTGTATATTTGTACTATATTTAAAACATATATTTTATTTGTTTACCTGTATGTCATGTGACCTTTAACTGACATCAGAGGACCATGAACATGCAAATGTGTTGTTAAATTATTGAAATATTAACTTAAAATATCAGTGGGCATTCAAGAAATTATTTGAGCTCAAATGGTTCGGCTGACAAAAAAGATTGGGAACTCCTGGGTTATAGCACTTATAACTATCTGTATATATAACAACAGAAGTGTATGGGACGTTCTGATTCAGATGTGTGTGTGTGTCTCTTACCCACAGCACTGACTCCAGCAGCTCTGAACTGACCCAAAACCAGACCCTGTTCACTCTCGGCCAGCACCAGCAGCAGCTCATACGCCTCGATACACTGCTCACTGCAACACACACACACACACACACGGTCATGAAAACACACTCCGGAGGAATGTGGAGGCCAGTGCAGATCCTTCATCAGTTTCTGAAAAAATATGTAACGGGAAACAAAAGCCACAAACAGGCCCAGACGTGATGCTGGAATGCACTCGCTTCATCAGCCTCTGATTATAACACAGGTACAAACAAACAAGAACCAGTCACAGAGTTCATGAGTCCTGGACCTTCTTCAGTGAGTCTGACTGAGAGAAAAAAAATCATTTTCTACAGAAACTGGAAAAGTACAGTTATTTTTACAAATCACACACCAGCTTTAAAGCAGGGTTATTATTGTTAAAACTGAAACCATAAAAAACATCATTGTTACTTAAAAAATAAAATAAACTTTAACATAACTAAAATAAAATATAAAAACTTATTTCAGCTAGTTGCTAACTTGAAGTACTAAAATAAACAAAATAAATCTAAAAAATATTATTAAATATTTTACAGATATTTAAAAAAACTAATAAAAATGACAAAAACAACATTTCGAAAACTTTAACTAAAAATTAAAGTAAAACCAGAAAAATATAAAAATAAAATGTATCCATCGCTCTCTCTCACACATCTCTCTTTCTATATATATATATATATATATATATATATATATATATATATATATATATATATATATATATATATATATATATACAGGTGCTGGTCATATAATTAGAATATCATCAAAAAGTTGATTTATTTCACTAATTCCATTCAAAAAGTGAAACTTGTATAATGTATACATTCATTCCACACAGACTGATATATTTCAAGTGTTTATTTCTTTTAATTTTGATGATTATAAGTGACAACTAATGAAAACCCCAAATTCAGTATCTCAGAAAATTAGAATATTACTTAAGACCAATACAAAGAAAGGATTTTTAGAAATCTTGGCCAACTGAAAAGTATGAACATGAAAAGTCTGAGCATGTACAGCACTCAATACTTAGTTGGGGCTCCTTTTGCCTGAATTACTGCAGCAATGCGGCGTGGCATGGAGTCGATCAGTCTGTGGCACTGCTCAGGTGTTATGAGAGCCCAGGTTGCTCTGACAGTGGCCTTCAGCTCTTCTGCATTGTTGGGTCTGGCATATCGCATCTTCCTATTCACAATACCCCATAGATTTTCTATGGGGTTAAGGTCAGGCGAGTTTGCTGGCCAATTAAGAACAGGGATACCATGGTCCTTAAACCAGGTACTGGTAGTTTTGGCACTGTGTGCAGGTGCCAAGTCCTGTTGGAAAATGAAATCTGCATCTCCATAAAGTTGGTCAGCAGCAGGAAGCATAAAGTGCTCTAAAACTTCCTGGTATACGGCTGTGTTGACCTTGGACCTCAGAAAACACAGTGGACCAACACCAGCAGATGACATGGCACCCCAAACCATCACTGACTGTGGAAACTTTACACTGGACCTCAAGCAACGTGGATTCTGTGCCTCTCCTCTCTTCCTCCAGACTCTGGGACCCTGATTTCCAAAGGAAATGCAAAATTTACTTTCATCAGAGAACATAACTTTGGACCACTCAGCAGCAGTCCAGTCCTTTTTGTCTTTAGCCCAGGCGAGACGCTTCTGACGCTGTCTGTTGTTCAAGAGTGGCTTGACATGGACCCTGAAACCCATGTCTTTCATACGTCTGTGCGTAGTGGTTCTTGAAGCACTGACTCCAGCTGCAGTCCACTCTTTGTGAATCTCCCCACATTTTTGAATGGGTTTTGTTTCACAATCCTCTCCAGGGTGCGGTTATCCCTATTGCTTGTACACTTTTTTCTACCACATCTTTTCCTTCCCTTCGCCTCTCTATTAATGTGCTTGGACACAGAGCTCTGTGAACAGCCAGCCTCTTTTGCAATGACCTTTTGTGTCTTGCCCTCCTTGTGCAAGGTGTCAATGGTCGTCTTTTGGACAACTGTCAAGTCAGCAGTCTTCCCCATGATTGTGTAGCCTACAGAACTAGACTGAGAGACCATTTAAAGGCCTTTGCAGGTGTTTTGAGTTAATTGGCTGATTAGAGTGTGGCACCAGGTGTCTTCAATATTGAACCTTTTCACAATATTCTAATTTTCTGAGATACTGAATTTGGGGTTTTCATTAGTTGTCACTTATAATCATCAAAATTAAAAGAAATAAACACTTGAAATATATCAGTCTGTGTGGAATGAATGTATACATTATACAAGTTTCACTTTTTGAATGGAATTAGTGAAATAAATAAACTTTTTGATGATATTCTAATTATATGACCAGCACCTGTATATATATATATATATATATATATATATATATATATATATATATATATATATATATATATATATATATATATATATATATATACACACACACACACACACACACCCACACATACGTAATTTCTAAGTAAACAAACCAACCTGGTGTGGCTGATTATAAATAATTGTACGAATTAAAACTAAGTTATTTTATTTTAGCTAATTGCCAAGGCAACATATAAACTAATGAATAAAAATACTAAAGAAATTTAAATTGAAAAAAATAAACAAAACTAAATTTCTGAAAAAGAAAACATTTTAATAGGGCCGTATTATTGTAAAAATAAATTTAATAAATTATTAAATTTGCTAAAGTTTCACAATTTTTTTCATTGTTTTCATGTTTTTTCATTATTAAAATTGTATTTAACCATTTAAATGTGGAAAAAAAACAACAGATTTCAAAGGACCCTAGTTACAGCAGTGTTTCAGAAACTGGGGTTTCTATATTTTCAAAGAGAATTAAATTATCAAAATGTCAAATTAATTAAGAAATATTTTTAAAATAAATCAAATATCAAAACAAAAATTATATACAAATATTTATATATTTTTTTATATATAAAAATATTTATTTGCATTTTTGTATTTGTATATTTGTACTATATTTAAAACATATATTTTATTTGTTTACCTGTATGTCATGTGACCTTTAACTGACATCAGAGGACCATGAACATGCAAATGTGTTGTTAAATTATTGAAATATTAACTTAAAATATCAGTGGGCATTCAAGAAATTATTTGAGCTCAAATGGTTCGGCTGACAAAAAAGATTGGGAACTCCTGGGTTATAGCACTTATAACTATCTGTATATATAACAACAGAAGTGTATGGGACGTTCTGATTCAGATGTGTGTGTGTGTCTCTTACCCACAGCACTGACTCCAGCGGCTCTGAACTGACCCAAAACCAGACCCTGTTCACTCTCGGCCAGCACCAGCAGCAGCTCATACGCCTCGATACACTGCTCACTGCAACACACACACACACACACACACGGTCATGAAAACACACTCCGGAGGAATGTGGAGGCCAGTGCAGATCCTTCATCAGTTTCTGAAAAAATATGTAACGGGAAACAAAAGCCACAAACAGGCCCAGACGTGATGCTGGAATGCACTCGCTTCATCAGCCTCTGATTATAACACAGGTACAAACAAACAAGAACCAGTCACAGAGTTCATGAGTCCTGGACCTTCTTCAGTGAGTCTGACTGAGAGAAAAAAATCATTTTCTACAGAAACTGGAAAAGTACAGTTATTTTTACAAATCACACACCAGCTTTAAAGCAGGGTTATTATTGTTAAAACTGAAACCATAAAAAACATTGTTACTTAAAAAATAAAATAAACTTTAACATAACTAAAATAAAATATAAAAACTTATTTCAGCTAGTTGCTAACTTGAAGTACTAAAATAAACAAAATAAATCTAAAAAATATTATTAAATATTTTACAGATATTTAAAAAAAACTAATAAAAATGACAAAAACAACATTTCGAAAACTTTAACTAAAAATTTAAGTAAAACCAGAAAAAATATTAAAATAAAATGTATCCATCGCTCTCTCTCACACATCTCTCTTTCTATATACATACACACACACACACACACACACACATGTAATTTCTAAGTAAACAAACCAACCTGGTGTGGCTGATTATAAATGATTTTACGAATTAAAACTAAGTTATTTTATTTTAGCTAGTTGCCAAGGCAACATATAAACTAATGAATAAAAATACTAAAGAAATTAAAATGAAAAAATGTAATAAAAAAATCTAATTCAAAATATTAACACAAACTACAATAGTAAATCAATGATACTAAAATAACAGTGCTTTAAAGTACGGACTCTATTTACTGTCTTAATTCATGTTCCTGGTCTTATTGTGAATTATCAGTGCACATTATTACAAAGAAATAAATGTGTCCATCAAAATAATAATTTTCCAGTCAGCCGTCATCTAGAGACGGAGTTGTTTCACTCTTCTCTTGTTATTTGTGTTGTTTTGTGAATACTGTCGTAGAAGCGGTGAAACACATCTGTGATCACGTGAGTGTGTTTATCAGGGGTGCAAACTCGTCAGGAGTGAAAAAGGTGACAAACTACCCCCCCCCCTCCTGCACACTGCAAAAAATGCTTTTCTTACATTTTTTGTCTTGTTTCCAGTCCAAATATCTAATTCTTAAATCAAATTATTATGTCAAAAGTCAAAATAATCTTGTTTTCGGTTTGAAATCAGATTATTTTGTTTAACGTTACCCCATTTGCAGATTATTTTGCTTGTTTTAAGGAAAAACTCACTTAATTTAGACTTTTTTTCTGAAAACAAGAGAATAATTTTTACTTCTCTAGAAAATGCTTCTTGATTTAAGAATTTTTAGATATATTTGGACTAGAAACAAGACAAAAACTAAGTAGGATAGCATTTTTTGCAGTGCACCATTCAAGGATAAACACCTTTATATGATTAAAAGACGTTTGAGCGACAACTACGGTCTACAATCAACAAGGATTGTTGTTAAGATGTTGCATGAACTTAGTCAGCACAAATAAACCGCTGTAAATCTTCATTTCAGCACTTTTTGAAGCAGCTGACGGGCTAAAAGCGAGGTGTTTCTCCGTCTTGAAACAGGCTGTTACAGGCTGACACTTCAGCTGAGTGATACTAATATTACTGTACATTAAACGCTATGCTTTACTTGTAGGTCGTACAGTTCTCAAATCGACTTCATGTCAGAGTAATAGCTAACTGACAGAGACTGAGGAGCATTTTTGCAAAGGGTAACGAACTAATGTAGCGATAACGTAACTTTCAATCTTCATAGCTATCGCAACAGCAGCCTCACGCAAAACAACAACAAAAAACCAGCCTCACGCGGTAATCACCATTTAAACTGGAACACCATAATTTACAGCCGATACAAATGCATTCCGTCTGAAATATGGACAGTTGCCTGCAGCGTCTAAAAGTTAGGCTTCAGGAGAGAGATTGGTTGGATGAGGGAAACAACATTAAGGTAAGCCAATCAGAGGCAGAGTAGGGCGGGTCCATTCCTTTGACAACAGGGGAAAAAACGCTACAGGTGACGACTACGACCCCCCCCCCCTCCCCTCAATTTTTATTTTTATTTACAGATCTACACGATTCACGTGAATGACCCATTTCAAGGTGAAAATGGCGAATTTCGCCGAAAGGTGACAAGTTTGCACCCCTGGTTTATGCTGTTGATCTGCTCGTGTGTGTGTGTGTGTTTAAGAGCTGTCAGCGTGATTAATTGTGGTGTTATATGCTCTCGGCGCCGTCTTTATGAGCGTTTGACTGGCCTCATGTAATGACAGTCAGATGACATCATGATCACTGGAGACCAAATTCAATCAGATCCTCGACCTCCTGCTGAAAACCCCACCACCAGCAGACACACACACAATCACTCACCCAACACATCTCTTCTGCTCACCCAGGCTGCACTGATTTGATCAAAAATAATTGTAAAATAATATAATGATTCAAAACAGCTGTGTGTGTGTGTGTGTATGAGAGTGCGTGAGTGTGTGTGTGAGTGAGCGTGAGTGTGTGTGAGCATGTGTGCATGAGTGTGTGTGTGAGCGTGTGTGTGAGAGAGTGTGTGAGTGTGTGTGAGAGAGTGTGTGAGCGTGTGTGTGATGAGAGTGTGTGAGCGTGTGTGTGAGAGAGTGTGTGAGTGTGTGTGTGAGAGAGTGTGTGAGCGTGTGTGTGAGAGAGTGTGTGAGCGTGTGTGTGAGAGAGTGTGTGTGAGTGTGTGGTGCATGTGTGTGTGAGTATGCGTGTGTGAGTGAGTGAGTGAGTGTGTGTGTGTGTGTGTGTGTGAGTGTGTGCGTGTGAGTGAGTGTGAGTGTGTGTGTGTGCGTGTGAGTGAGTGTGAGTGTGTGTGTGTGTGTGTTTGTGAGTGTGTGTGTGTGTGTGAGTATGTGTGTGTGAGTGAGTGTGTGCGTGAGTATGCGTGTGTGAGTGAGTGAGTGAGTGTGTGTGTGTGTGTGTGTGTGAGTGTGTGTGTGTGTGTGAGTGTGTATGAGTGTGTTATGTGAGAGACTGTGTTTGTGAGTATGTGTGTGTGTGTCAGTGTGTGTTTGTGATTGTGTGTGTGAGTATGTGTGTGTGTGTGAGTGAGTGAGTGTGAGTGAGTGTGTATGAGTGTGTTATGTGAGAGAGTGTGTGTTTGTGAGTGTGTGTGTGAGTGTGTGAGCGTGTTGTGTGAGAGAGTGTGTGTGTGTGTGTTTGTGATTGTGTGTGTGAGTATGTGTGTGTGACAAATTTCCCCCGCGATACGGCAGCTTTTCATCACACTCGTCTGCAGGTCACACCACCTCTGATGCTTTTATCAAATAATGACAGTGAAAGTGATTAAGCGTCTGAAAGGAAGCGGAAACAGTCTTCAGCAGCGAGAGCCGAGTGTGAGTGTGTTTAAGATCGGACTGTAATGTGTGTGTGTACCTGTACTGCAGGGCCAGTCTGAGCGCGGTGGCGTTGGACTCGTATTTCCCCACCAGCATACTCATCCTCTCGGCGTTACTCTTACACTCCTCCAGCGTGATGGTCAGCAGATCGTTCTGAGACTTCAGGTGCTCGATACGACTGAAACACACAGCAATCATGATCAGATATATGCACAGGGTCCCTACATAGTGTTCACTGCTCCCTACACGCTCAGTATAGGATATCTGAAGACGTTCAGTCTGCAATGACAAAGACAACACTTGAGGAGCACAAATGCAGTATTTTCTGTATAATGCAATATTATTTCGGTATTATTTATATACTATTATAGTATTTATTAATATTTTGAAGTAGCTTTAATTTATTTCTTTTTTTCAATTTTCCTTTTAATTTTAGCTTAAGTGAGAGTAATTTAGTTATGTGCTTGTCATTTTTTTTATTTTTTTATTATTATTATTTCTATTAAGCTTATTATTTCAGTTTGAGTCTGTCATTTTAGTACTTCAATGCAAACTTTAAAAATTTAATTTGATTGAATTTAATTTAAGTTTTAGTCATTTTGTTATGCATGTTTGTCAATTTTATTAGTTTTTTAAATATTTCTATTTAGGTTATTTTTATTTCAGTTTGAGATTTAGTAATTTTAGTACTTCAACTTAAAAAAAATACATTTATTTTATTTCAGTTCATTAAATTTCATTGAAGTTTTAGTATTTTTGATGTTTTCATTTTCATTAGCATTTTTTAGCTCATTTTATTTTATTTAGCTCATTTTTATTTCAGTTTGTTTTAGTCATAAGTACTTCAACATTTATTTAATTTAATTTCAATTACATTTGAATTAGAATTTTTTACATTTTTAAATAATTTTTAGTTTTTAATATTTCTATATAGCTTATTTTAGTTTCAGTTTAGTACTTCAACATTTCAGTCATTTTACATTTACATTTTGGCAGACGCTTTTATCCAAAGCGACTTACAATTGGGGAATACATAAAGCGATTCATCTTGAAGAGGCAATCAGACAGAGGAAGTGCTCGTAACACCAAGTCTCAGTCATTGTTCAAATAAGTACAAGCTAGCAAGGGAAGGAGAGAATTTTTTTTGTTGAATTTTAGTACTTCAACTTAAACTTACTTAATTTCATTTTATTTAATTTTCATTTCAGTTTTAGTAATTTTATTATGTGCTTTTGTCATTTTTGTTAGTTTTTATATTTCTATGTAACTTTAATTTATTTCCATTTCAGTTTGAGTTTTAGTAATTTTTTTACTTAAAAATTAGAAATAGGTTGTTTGCAATCACGTGATTCTGATGATGTGCGAAATGCAGCTGGAGGGCAGGAAGTGGTTTTTCTCCATAGGAATCAGTAGCAGAAACTCCAAATGCATGTGTTTTGCATTGTTTATGAATGCTCAAATCGGTCAAACCGAGAAAACACAAGGAGCTTTTATCGTGCACTATTTGCAATCTCACGGTTCCTTTAGAATCAGTGAAGCTCTCTGAACTGCAAATAATATCTTATTTGCATCGTGTCTACGTGTGGCGTTTAGCATTGAGTGAATTCTGACTGTCACCTTGTATCTATTTGTTTATATCTGTATTAATATCTTAATATATTATTTTATCTTTTATTAACCATTTGCACACACGAGCATTATCCGACTCGTTTTCTCCCGACCGCAGACGCAGGTTTACAATACACTTTTTACAGCGTTTTTCAGTCAATTTCTTGACTTTTCCCTCCTTATGAACACATTTTCGTACATGATAAAAGCTTGTATTTTCTCGGTCTGAACGATTTGAACATTCATAAACAACGTAAAACACAGGCATCTTGAGTTTCTGCTACTGATTCCTATGGAGAAAAATCACTTCCTGCCCTCCAGCTGCATTTCGCGCCACAGCAATGACGTCATGTGCAAACAACCTATTAAATACATTTTTAAATAAAATAAGTTAAAGTTGTCTAAGTTTCTATTTAATATTTTATTTCAGCTTCATTTCAATTAACAAAAACATTTAGTAAATAGTTTTAGTGAGCAATAACACCATGGGTATGACGTGGAATATTCTCTGCGGAGATACGTAACTGAGTGAAGTTCACGTCCAGTGATTCGAGTGAAGTTCACTTCCAGTGATTTGAGTGAAGTTCACTTCCAGTGATTCGAGTGAAGTTCACGTCCAGTGATTCGAGTGAAGTTCACGTCCAGTGATTCGAGTGAAGTTCACGTCCAGTGATTCGAGTGAAGTTCACGTCCAGTGATTCGAGTGAAGTTCACGTCCAGTGATTCGAGTGAAGTTCACTTCCAGTGATTCGAGTGAAGTTCACGTCCAGTGATTCGAGTGAAGTTCACGTCCAGTGATTCGAGTGAAGTTCACGTCCAGTGATTCGAGTGAAGTTCACGTCCAGTGATTCGAGTGAAGTTCACGTCCAGTGATTCGAGTGAAGTTCACGTCCAGTGATTCGAGTGAAGTTCACTTCCAGTGATTCGAGTGAAGTTCACTTCGCGTGATTCGAGTGAAGTTCACTTCGCGTGATTCGAGTGAAGTTCACTTCCAGTGATTCGAGTGAAGTTCACTTCCAGTGATTCGAGTGAAGTTCACTTCCAGTGATTCGAGTGAAGTTCACGTCCAGTGATTCGAGTGAAGTTCACGTTCCAGTGATTCGAGTGAAGTTCACTTCCAGTGATTCGAGTGAAGTTCACTTCGCAGTGATTCGAGTGAAGTTCACTTCGCGTGATTCGAGTGAAGTTCACTTCGCGTGATTCGAGTGAAGTTCACTTCCAGTGATTCGAGTGAAGTTCACTTCCAGTGATTCGAGTGAAGTTCACTTCCAGTGATTCGAGTGAAGTTCACTTCGAGTGATTCGAGTGAAGTTCACTTCGAGTGATTCGAGTGAAGTTCACTTCGAGTGATTCGAGTGAAGTTCACTTCGCAGTGATTCGAGTGAAGTTCACTTCGAGTGATTCGAGTGAAGTTCACTTCCAGTGATTCGAGTGAAGTTCACTTCCAGTGATTCGAGTGAAGTTCACTTCGCGTGATTCGAGTGAAGTTCACTTCGCGTGATTCGAGTGAAGTTCACTTCGCGTGATTCGAGTGAAGTTCACTTCCAGTGATTCGAGTGAAGTTCACTCCAGTGATTCGAGTGAAGTTCACTTCCAGTGATTCGAGTGAAGTTCACTTCGAGTGATTCGAGTGAAGTTCACTTCCAGTGATTCGAGTGAAGTTCACTTCCAGTGATTCGAGTGAAGTTCACTTCCAGTGATTCGAGTCAATCCTACGGTTCTTGTCGTCTGTGCTTTCTAACCTGTTGAGTCTCTCCGTCTCCACCTCGAACTCTCGGATCTTGCTCTCGGAGATGGCGGATCCGTGTGAGTAGAGCGTCTGGAAGATCTCCTGGATGTTGGAGCAGTCCTGAAGGGAATGAGCCAGGTGTTCAGCCACGTTACTGGACACCTGCGGAGACATGCGGAAACAACACTAAACCAGCAGATCAGTGCGCTTCCACACACTCAAACCCTCATACTGCTCTCACTGCATTTCATTTATCCTCCCCACAATGTCCTGAAACTGATTCAGCTCAAACCTTATTGTAAATAGATTCAGTTCAAACTCATTTTTGGTTATGAACTTTATAAGCTTTAACTTTATCTAAAAAGTCACACATTTCACCTTTAAGACTAAAGTCTGAAACTCTCCCGCTGATGTACTCTGTAACATTCAAAATGAAATCATCACAACATCTGCATACCGAATAACAGCTCTTCCTTCCTTATTTCTTAAATAACAGTCTTATTTGCACGATGCATTGTGATTGGTTGTTTCTTTCTATCCATCAATTTTTGCATTTACACTGTAAATATGGTGTCACATTACGTGTTGATAAAAACAAACAAAAAAAAACAGAAAAAAATTATACTATCACTGTTACACTTAACAGTAAATAAAATAAATCTACTTCTATACTCTTAATCAAGACATTTAACCTGAATATATATATATATATATATATATATATATATATATATATATATATATATATATATATATATATATATATATATATATATATGTATTATTGTGACTAATCACATTCAAAATAAAAGTTTATGTTTACATAATTTAAAATTATAAAATAGATCACACATCACGTTTTAGATACAATAAAATAAATTCTACTATCACTATTACACTAAATAATTAAAAAAATTAAAATAAAACTAAATAGAATAAAATCTACTCTTATGCAAGACACTTAACCTAAATAAAATAAAATGAAAAAATAAAAAATAAACAATAAAATAATAAAAATAAATTAGAATAAACCAATGGTGATGACATCACAACATTTGCATACTAAATCATGCATTACTGGATTATTTGCATGCTGAACTCTGATTGGTGTTTTCTTTCTTAACCATCAACTGCTGTGTTTACACTGAAGATGCTGTTGCATCATGTGTCGTTTCCCTGAATCTGATCTAAATATCATAATAACATCAGCTGACTGAAGTCTGAGTCTTCTGCTGTTCTCTGATGGAATATTAAATGCTTTGGCTCTGATTATTAGCACTACAGCCAGAGAGAGAGAGAGAGAGAGAGAGAGAGAGAGAGAGAGAGAGAGAGAGAGAGAGAGAGGAGAGAGAGAGAGCTCGATCTGTCATTTACTCTGTGTTTAACGGCACACTAGCATACAGTACTACTCACACTATTAGTGCAGTATGCAGTGTGTACAATATCTGCATGATCTACTACATTGAATGTGCAGTATAAAACAGACAGGATCGCTGTGGTCTGGTGAGGTCACGGTGACCCATTTACTTTAAAAACACAATGTACTGTGATAGCTCTAATATGTGAGGTTTTCTAATCTGAACACAGTCGAAGCATCTTTCTGTCTGTCTCACCCCGATGCTGCTGATTTCAGAGCCGAGGACGGATCTCTCTGCTGGCAGCGATTCTGAGCGCGTTTTCGACAGCTTCACTCGCTCCGCCACCTGCCCCACACACACACACACGACACGCATCACCGCCACGCACACACGCCACACACACACACACACACACACACACACACACACACACACACACACACACACACACACACACACACACACACACACAACACAACAAACAAACACGGTCAAACATACAGGATGAGCATTATAAAGTGCAGCCTTGTGTTTAAAACAATACTTCTGTTATTTTATATCAACCTGTGTGAGTTTTTCTTCTGCGAAACACACAAGATACATTTTAACTTAAATTCTGACCCTCATTTCAAACAACAAAACTTGAGGACTGGAGCTGTTAAACTCTACAATGAAATCACACAAAGCATCACACAACAGAAGAGCAACAGACTGCAGAAAAAAAAGAAATAATAAAATCAAATGGAAAAATAAAAAATAAAATAATAAACTATCATTCTTACTATCACTCTTATGCTCTTGATCAAACTTAAATAAAATAATAAATAATAAAATTAAATCTATCACTATTATGCTCTTTGATCAAGGCACTTAAACTAAATTAAATAAAACAGAAAAATAAAATTAATAAAAAAAAAATTGAAAATTAGTAAAATAAATAAATAAATAAATATACTATTAAAAGTATAAAAATAAAATAAAATCCCATAAAAAAATTATATTTAAATAAAATAAATATAAAAAAACGTTCAGCTAAAAATATCAGGCAAGGCAACATTTCTCATTATAATTTAGTTTAAGTTGTACTAAAATAACTAAAACTAAAAAAAAGATTTAAAAATAAAAGTTAACTAAAATGAAAACTATAAAAAAATGTATATTATAACTGAAATAAAATATTGAATTTTTTTAAAATTTATTTTATTTCAGCTAGTTGCTAAGGCACCATCTCTCATTTTCATTTAGTTTAATTTGCACTAAAATAACAAAAAAAATAAATAAAAATAAATCAATCAATCAATGGCTTTAACAAGAGCTATGAAGTACTTTGGCGACGGGGATGTCGTTGCTGCTGCTGCTGGTGCTGAGTTCTCCGGTGCTGGGGTTGATGGGACGTCCCGCCGGAGTCAGACGCCCAGGACTGGACGGAGCGCCAGGCTGAATGCTCTGGAGACGCGTCTGCAGCTCTCGCACCTGCAGGGATGGAAACACACCTGTCTGTCAAAACACCGGCCGGGACGCTTGAGTCCATTTTTCCATCTTCAGAGTTCAGAGAGCAGCTCCAGAGCTAAATCTAGACGCTGAGGTTTGCTCAGAATCTGACCTCATGTGGCTTCAGCTCAGTCTATATTAGAGGCAGCAGAAGCCACGATGATCACAGACCTCTCATCCAATACATGAGGAAACACACACAGATACACACAAACACACACTTGCATTTGTGGTTTACAGGGACTCTTCATAGGCGTAATGGTTTTTATACTGTACAAACTGTATTCTCTATCGCCCTACACCTAAACCTACCCCTTACAGGAAACTAGTGGCAATTTTGGAATTTCATAAAACACCATTTTGTATGTTTTTTGAGACTTTTGTTTTACGGGGACACAGGAAGTGTCCTCATAAACCATGTTTACGTTGTAGTACCCATGTCATTATACACATTTGTGTCCTCATAAACCATATATACCAGTCCCCACACACACACACACACACACACACACACACACACAGAGACACACACACACACACACACACACACACACACAGAGACACACACACACACACACACACACACACACACACACACACACAGACACACAGACACACAGAGACACAGAGACACACACACAGAGACACACACACACAGAGACACACACACACAGAGAGAGACACACACAGAGAGAGACACACACACACACAGAGAGAGACACAGACACACACAGAGAGAGACACAGACACACACACACAGCAGCGCCAGTTCAATGAGTACACTGAGAAACAGAAATCAACCTTTTCTGAACTGCAGTGAAATAAATGTGCCTCCGAATTGATTTTCAAGGGCATTTTGTTGTGAACACACTTGTGTTTGTAGCAGGCAGCGCTCAGGTCAGCCGTCCCAGAGCGGCATCTGCATGATGTTGGCAGCGATTGTGAATTTTTCAAGGCAAATGAAGCTTCTTCTGCCAGTGGAAAAGCTGCCAAAGGACAAATAAAGGACTGAATCCTATTGCAAAATGGGAAGCAGATCTATCAGTAAGCTGGGACCATAATTTCTGGTCTCAGATATGTTTAAAAACCTTTGAACTGATTAGAAATCCTGGTTTACAATTAATACAATACAAAATTCTGCATAGAGTGCACTACACAGGTCATCGGATGTTCAGGATGGGTTTTACAGCTTCTAACAACTGCTCACACTGTAAAGGCAATACACCTGACAATTACATCCACGCTCTATGGTTCTGTCCACCTGTTCAGAGGTACTGGTACAGGATTTGTGAAGACTTATCAAAGTGTCTTAAATGCTCTATTCCAGCCTCTCCTTTAGTCTGCTTGTTGGGCGACCTAGATGGTGTCACTACAGAAGATAACACAATCCACATGGCTTTCACTGCCCTATGCATTGCTAAGAAGACTGTCCTCATGAACTGGAAAAATAAAAATAATCTTAATATCAACCAATATAGAGATTATTTGTGGGATTATATTAGCCTTGAAACAGCTTCTGCTGACACATTAGATCAATCTCTCTGGGCTCCTTTGATCAGCTCCATCACCTAGTGTGGGTGGGGGTCCCGATTCTGTCCGGCTGTGGTTTTTGTTGTTGGCGTGGGGTGGCAATATGGGCCTGGGGCATCTGGGGGTTCCCTGGGGGTGGGTTTCTTGGGGGGTTCGGCGCTGGGGCTGCGGCCTTGGCCTGGATGGGGTATTGGTGACTCTTGGATGCTGTTTCTCTGGCGGCGGCATGCGGCGCTGCTGGGGATGCCTGTGCCGGCGGACGTAGGTTGCCAGCCTGGCGGCCGCACTGTTCCGGGGTTGGTCCGGGGGGGGGTTTGGGGATCTGGGGGCGCTCTGCCTCCAGGTTGGGGTTACGGCTGGGCCTGGGGGGCTTGGGTCCTGGTTGGTGTGCCGCCAGGAGCATGGGTTGGTGCATGCGCTTGGGCCCGGCTCTGGTGTGGGGGTCTTCGATGCATCGGTGCCTCCGCAGGGGGGGGGGGGGGGGGGGGTTCCAATAGAGGCGGGGTAAACGGGCTTTACCTGGGTGTCTTATTGTCTTATGTAGTTTGGGAACTGACTGGATGATGGGGTGGGGTAGTTTTTCCTCTGCTGTGGGGTCTGGTGGGCCGCCCGGGCTGCCATGAGCCCTGGTCTGGATGGGCCTGGGCCCCCCGCCCTGGGCAGATTTGGGGTAACGGGGGTGCCTATGGGGGTCAGCGGGGGAGCTGGCTCCAGAGGGGGGGGTATTTTGCCCCCTCTGATGCTTTCCTCCCCATCCCTAAGGCTTCACTTCTCCCGCTCCATCACACCAACACATAGGTAGGGTTTTGAGGTGCGGGTGCGTCGCTGGGATGCGGGGGAGGTGGTACTCCTCTGTCTCCTCGTGGCCGCCTGCATCTCAATTACACATTACAGCTTAGACATTCTCATTACTTACTGTCACATGACACATACATATAGGGCCTTGGGGGTGGGCACACTGAATGGCATCCGGAGGGCGGTCTGTTCATTCAGCCTTCCCTCTGGTGCCAGTGCCCACTTCTCAATTTTAAGTTGCACATAGACATTGAGGGCTCTAGGGAGGGGACGAGCTGACACAAGCTTGTGGAGGGTGCCCCTCCCCTGTTTTAAAGCACCCCTGTTTTAAAGCACCTTAGAACAACACACACCAACACTACATTTGAGCGGGTGGGGTGAAGCATGGGGTCTTTTTTTTATTATTTTTTTTTTTTTTTTTTTTTTTTTTCTCACACCCCTGTTCTCTGTTCTCTGTCTGGGGCCGGGGGCTGTGAGGATGAGCTGGCCGCCCGGTCGGGGTCTGGGCTGTTGATTTTCTCTGCTGCTGCGGGGACCGGGGTGGTCTTCCTGTCCCCACGCCGGAGCGAAGGGGGTTCAGCTCCGGGATCGGGCGCTGACTACCCCTCTGGGGGTGGTGGTGCCTGGACCTAGGAGTATAGAGTGCATATGGGGAGTGTGAGTGTGGGTACCGTGTCCATTTTTGTGTGTCTACATGTCGGGCGAGGGTGTGAATATTCATTTGCGTGCATGAGGGTGGGAACATATGCTTGTGTATATGTGTGCTTGTCGTCTACGTCTATGTGTCAGGTCGGGCCTTAGACTCCACCTCACTCATCATCTTAGTCGACCCCCACCCCACCACCATGCCCTGCCGGTGGAGGATGCCGCCGGTGCATTGGTGATTTCTCGCGCCGGGGCAGGATGCTCGGGCGAGCGCCGGCCCACTCTCGGCGGTCGATTGGCGGGGCCTGGCCCTACTGGCCTTGCTGGGCCCCGATTGTGGGGTGGGGGGCCTTTGGGTCTCCGGGCCCAGGGCCCGGTCCGCCCTGGTGTGGTCGGCTGCCGGTGGAGCCTGCGGGCTTGCCGCCACGGCACCCTGGGGCGTCTACACTGTGGCTGTCGGAGGTCCCACCTTCGGGCTCTCCTCTGCCCTTTTCTGGGTGGAGGCCGCGGTTGTCCCTGCGGTGGTTCTCCTGGGGGTCCCGTGCCCTTGGGGGCCTCCGGATGTTTGGGGCCCGGGTCTTTTCCGTGCCTGCTTCATGCCTTGCGGGATGGGGCTGTTGTTCCCCACACACACTATTAAACATTTACATGGAGGAACCTTATGAACACAAGCGCGCTCACACACACAGGTGTACACTCAAGCATTCACATTGGTATAAAAACAGGTGCTCACAGACACACATTGTCTTGATCTGCTGTTGCTTCAAAACTTATTTTGTAATATTAGTTATGTGTGCTGCTGAATAACATTTAGAATTTATTGTGATTCATACAGATGTTGGTTGTTGCTGCAGTCTCTTTGATGTCGTGTCTTCGGTTGTTTTCTTCTGTTGTTTTCTCTTTTTGTCAGCAGGTATCGAAGCAAATTGTCTTTTTTTTTTTTTTTTCCTCTCTCTCTCTATCCCCCATTCTCCTTTTCTCTCTCTCTCTCTCTCTCTCTCTCTCTCTCTCTCCCCCTTCTCTGTTGACTTTCCCCACAACCTTTTTTTTTATTTTTTTTTTTTTTTTTTTTCCTTTCTTCTTTCTCTCTCTTGTTTTCTCTGTCCCCTGGTCTTGTCTGTCACAGTGTGGTTAAGTAAAAGGGTATATAAAATTAAATTAATTAATTAATATAAAAAAAAATATATCTATATATATTTAATATAAAAAAAAAAAAAAGAAAAGGGAAAAAAAAACACAGGTTTTCCTGACACACACCGACACAACATCAGACCGAACTCAGCGCTCTCAATGCCTCTAGAGCTCTTAGTGTTATTATTATTACATGAGCCGGATGAAGAACTGATTCAGACCACATGGAATCTGAGTTTACTGATCATTCACAAAGTTATCAAACATCACTCATGCTTTCATACTTGTTCAATATTTCAGCTAATCTGACAATCAATAGGAGTGGAACCTCATTTTACCATAAAAAAACAAAAAACAAAAACTCACAAAACATCTACAGGTCACATTAACAACAACAACAACAAAAAAACAACTCAAAAATATCTATGAACAAATAAATAAATCTACAGGTCACATTTAAAAAAATGATAAAAAAAAAATATATAAAATAAAATATATATATATATTTTTTTTTTAAATCTCAAAAAAATTCTACAGGTCACATTTAAAAAATAAAATAAAATCTACATATAATTTGAAGTGAAATGTGCACAATATAATATAATATAATAATATATAACACTTGCTATGTATACTGTGTTAAGCTAACTGAGATGTTATAGCACTTGTATATTCATTGTTCTTTTGTTGGTTTTGATTGCTTCTATTGTCCTCATTTGTAAGTCACTTTGGATAAAAGCATCTGTTAAATGACTAAATATAATATAATACTGTATTGCAATAATGAGAATCTAATCATAATCACTGGTATTAACAAGATTTACAGATAAGCTCAATGTTGAATGTGTGAACTGAATTGTGTTTATGGTTTATGATGCAAATGCTGCTCATTTAGTCTGTTTGTTCAGTGTCAGGCGTGTTGATGGATCCGTTCAGTTCATACTAACACTATTACAGTTCAGTGTTTGATTTTAAGGACATTTTATTTGCTTTTGCATGATAAACAATGCTTTTAATCAGTTGGGTTTCTGAAGCAGAAGTGTTTGCACTGAAACATCCCTCCATCAGCCACTCGAGCCATCAGCTCTTAACAAAGAGAGAAAACATCAATATTTAACTTAGCGGTTCAATGCTGTCCGTCCTCGCGGTCTGTAATGGACGGCATCGAGTGTGTAAGTGTTTGTCTGTGACTTAGATGGATGACTGCAGCATTAAAGCAGTGCACGCACACGCGCACACGCACGCCACACACACACCACACCACACACACACACACTGACCTGTGGTAGTCGAGTCCAATCAAACAAACCACTGCCACAAAGCCAGGCCAGTAATTACGGTCGAGCAGCTGCGGCGTGTGAGTTTAAATATAGCCGTGCTTCAGATCCGGATCATGATTAGAGTGACCAGAAGTCCGGTTTTAGGTGGGACAGTCCGGTTCTGAAATACCATATCCACCTACTGGCACAGGCTTGAGCCGGACGCTCCTGTCCTTTTAAGATCGCTATTGTACACTTTGTACAATGGAGTAAAATAAATAAATAAATAATTGCTAATGTTATGTTCAAGTTTGAACAACAGTACACAATAAATAAATAAATAAATATATAAATAAATAAATGCTTATGTTATGTTCAAGTTTGAACAACAGTACACAATAAATAAATAAATAAATGCTAATATTATGTTTAAGTTTGTACAATAGTGTACAAACAATAAATAAATAAATATAAATAAATAAACACTACTGCAATGTTCAAGTCTGAACAATACTGTATAATAAATACATAAATAAATAAATGCTAATGCTATGTTCAATTTTGAACAATAGTGTATAATAAATAAATAAATGGTAATATTATGTTCAAGTTTGAACAATAGTGTATAATAAATAAATAAATGCTAATGTTATATAATAAATAAATAAATGTGACCATTTCTTTTAAATAATTCTGAAAAAAAAAAAAAATCTGAAAAATAAGGAATATAGCCATGTTTCAGGACCGGATTGTGATTCGTTCAACGGTGTGTAACTAACAAGCAAAAAAAAAAAATATGTATGTACAGTTAATAATTAAGTAATTTACATTTTAGACACAATCTTGTCAGTATGGATTTTTTTGCTCTATTTGGCCAATCACTGTCTCCGATCATTACAGTGGTGTTTCGTTCCTGAATGATTCTGCATATTTGAACAAATAAAGTGAGTCAGTGATTCAATAAGCCATTCATAAAGACAGTTGCTAAATTAAAAAAAATACATATCTTTTTATGGCAAAAACAGTATGAGTGTTATGCCAGCAAATCACTCGCTTCACTCCTGAATGAATCAGCCGTTTTGAATGAATCTGTTGAATGAAAGACAGTGACTTGTTGCCACCTACTGACAGTTTTAGTTTCATATTTAAAGTATCACTTCACAGTTCTATATTCAATCTATTTTATATTTAAAACATAAAATCTCATAACATGCAATTGTAACTGCAGTGTAAATGCATTCATGGCATCTCTGAGCTGCATTAAACAGTCTGTATAGATACATCAGATGCAGCTTGTGAGCCACTTCTGCAGTGAAAATATGGATTTTATTGATATGGATTTCATTTGACTGGTATCAGTCCTACTGTGTTTTATTATTCAGATGGCATTTCTTGAGTAGATTTAAGAATTTACATCCACTTTACTAAGGTTAGAAAATTCTAAGGTTAGGAAAAATGGTAAAAATGCTCCTGAAATTAATTTAACCCTAATAATGCATTCAAAATCTAAGAATATATAATCTGAGAATTCCCAGTATTAACCCCATTGAAATGAATGGAATTTAATTAATTTCCTTTGACTTAACTCATGATTGCTCAAAAACAGTCCAAATTTATGAAACCTACATATTTATTTCTAACAAAACAACATAACGATTACTCTTAAAGTTAAATTATTCAATTAATAAATTCATTTTACTTGCATAAACTTTTACATTCAGATGAAAAAAGTGATTTCATGCTGCAATGGTTCATCAACAGGCGCATATATTCATGTTTAGCAACAAATTTCAGTCCCAAAAGTGTGTAAGATATGGGGAGAAGGCTAAATACTGTATATGTTACAAAAGTTTTCCAACACTAATATAACTTCACAGATAATTTAACAAAAAAATATTGTTGACACCTAATGTACACACCCGGGTCAAAAATGACCCGAGAACAAAACGTGGTTATATCTCTTAAAAAAATTATTATAAATTATCTGAAAAAACAAACAAATTATGTGTATTTCGAGGGTCTTAAAACACTTGCAAAGTTTTGCTCCCTTACTGAAAACTAAGTTTTTAGAAATTTTTATGTATCTCTTCCGTGTCAAAACAGGTGAAGGTAAATTTAAGGGGGTAAACTTTGCTCTTTAATAGAAAAGTTCATTTCTGTCACTGGTTTTGGATTAGTTTTCAGTTTTATCCTGGCTTCACTGAATCCTGCATAGTCTCCTTCTTCCTGGTGTTACAGAAGCGGCCACACTAATGGTGATGGATCTATTGACTGAGCTTAAATAAGGAATGCCGCGGTCCTCGGATCATTTGGAAAAACGCACAGCACAAACCTGTTTGGATCGATTAGTCTGCTGCTTTTAGACGCGGCCTGTAATCGAATCTGGCCGTCTGAAGCCGGTTAGCACACTAACATGATTAGCCCTGAAATGCATCGAGTGAAAAAGGCCAAAGGCTTTTATAGAAACAGCCGGGTCAGACCTACGACATACAAATGACCTGTGATTTATCTCTAATGAAATCTGTCCGATGCATCGCTGGCTGTTTCTGACGGGATCGGGTTTATTGTGGAGATGCTGAGACCATCGAGACTCTCGGCCTCGTTACTGTGTCTTTATGCGTCTCTGACATGAGACACAAATGTGCATATCAAAGAAAATCATATTTATTTGAAAAAGATAACACTTCTGTCTTTTCTTTCCCATTTAATTTTATTTAGGTTAAGAGTCTTGATCAAAAGCATAATGATAGTAGATTTTATTTTATTATTTCATTTTATTTTATTTATTTAGGTTAAGTGTGTTGATCAAGAGCATTATAGTAGCAGTACATTTAATTTTATTATTTTTTTATTTTATTTAGAATATGAGTCTTGATCAAGCGGATAACAGTAAAAGTAGTTTTATTTTAATTTTATTCAGGTTAAATGTGTTGATCAACAGCATAATAGTGATGATAGATTTTTTTAAATCTAAAGAAAATCTAAAAAACTAAAATAAATATTACAGTTCAGTGTTTGATTTTAAGGATATAATAAATACATTTACAATTTATACAACATATAAACATTTCACAGTAATGAGATTCTGGGGGAAAAATGTTCTTCATCAACTGTACACATTCATTTGTTCATTCAACACTTCAGAAATTTCCACCCAGACTCTTAAATTAGAAACAGAGTGGAAAAGTTTGGTCTTAAATAAAATCCCACTGGATATTTCATGCTGTAAATATGATCATTCTGACATGATGTCTGGATTGGTCCATTCCTGTAGCTCAAACTGGTAGAATAATTATACTGAAAATGCAGTTCATGTTGCTCTGGATAAAAATGTCTGCCAGAAATGTATTTTTTGGAATAAATAATATCTAATTCTGAGAACTCTTAGTGAGACTGATCTGACTGTGAACACCTGAATGTCATTAATAAAACCAGGAGCATCTGCGGTCCAGAAAGACCAGCAGCTTCTCCCATAAGACTTTAATGACTTTCTCTTCTCACAGGAAGAGACTGAATTAGACCGTCTGACTTCCTGTGATCAGAAAGACCTGCAACTGAGCACAAAGCACTCGAGATACAAGATACACAAACTAGAATATAATATGATATAATATATGTGATCTAGGAAAACCCATTGGATGTCGTGCTGGGATTTTTTTTAGGAAATAGGTCGAATTTCCTAAAAACGACCAGACACAGGAACAGTTTCTTCCCCCAAGCAATCCATCTCATGAACACCTGACATTAACGTGGAACACACAACACTATTTTACAACTATTTATTCACCACACATACATATATAATATTTTTTATTTTATTTTTTTTCCATTTCAAATTTGCACGTCAGACCTGTACACACATGATTGTCTGTATTGCATAGTGTTTCTGCTATTTTGTACATTGCCTATTTGTATATTTGTATATTGTTCTCTTGTTGTCTGTGTCCTGTCCCGTTGCTGTCATTCTGTTGCACTGTGGAGCTTCTGTCACTATAACAAATTCCTCGTATGTGTAAACATACATGGCCTATAAAGCTCATTCTGATTCTGATTCTGATTCTGATTGTTAATTTTTTTTTTAAACAGGGTTTTCATTAAATTATTATTCTATAACATCTTGTCTATCATCCTCAAAATTAACTTGTTTAGTGCAGAAAAAGTGATTTATTGCTGCAAGCAGAAAAGACTGTATCTTTCTCTAGTTTACTAACACACGCTGCGCAGGTGCTTTCCCTTAACACTACAAACACAGTTCACCTTTCAAAATAAACCATGTAACATATATAATAAAAGTGTATTTATGCACATTTTCTGCTAGTCCTGTGTGAACTACGGCATGTAAAGTTCGGGGTAACGTTAGCTAGTCTGCTTGTGTAATGAAGCAGTATAGCATCTTCACAGAGCTCTCGCTCTTAAAGAGGCCAGCACTATTTTTATATTAACACTATGTATTACTTTCATTTAGTTCAAACAGTGACAGCGTGAAATAAAACTACAAGTTTAGAACACACAAGTTACAGTTCTGATCTGTGTCTGGTTATGTTTTATAAATCCAGAGAAGTAGAAGAGGAGAAGAATTGGAGATAGCCTGCATGCTGTAATCTGTGATGTTTTATGAACAGATATACACTTAATATTCAAATGTTTACACGTGTTGTGTGTTCCTTGGGGTCATTTTGTATCTTTTACAACATGTAGAGTGATTAAAATAAGTCTTGTACCACAGTAAAGTGACTTGTACTTGTGATACTTGACTGTTGTGCTTTTATTTTCATTGCCTTAAACGAGTTTTTCTCAAAATTATGTTCCTGAAAATCATAGCTATCAGCCAACTTCAGATAACCATAACTTTTGTTACGTTCAAGCTATGGACAAAATAAAAATGGCTTATAATAAAATAAAGATTTTGGAAACGGCTTGAACCCAGCTTTTATATGGTATCAAAAACTATAATTGGTCATTTCAGCATGTGGTGGGTTTTCCTAGATTGCATCACATATAATATAATATAATAAATATAATATAATATAATATAATAAATTCAGTAATAGTACGGTTTTTTTTTACTATTTTTACTATAAGACCATTGAAATTTTTTTCATGACAATTAAACTCATTTAACCCCTAAAGTCTTGTTACTGTATGTGTCCTGATGTGTTACTGTTGAGATTATTTGTAAATGATGATTATAATTAGATTCTCATTACTGTAATAGAGTCATTTATAGTAAATTAGTGTAATTTAATGTAATTTGTAGTAACTTTTAGTAAAAAGTTTATTATAAAAAAAATGTAATCTGAATAAAATCAGCAAAAAAATACTACCAAAATGAATAAATAAATCAATGAATAAAAGGTACTTCCACAAACTATATATCATTATTCTCAATGATGATTATACGAGTCTCATGACTGTAGTAGAGTAACATAGTACAGTTCAATATAATTTATAGTAAATTTTAGTAAAAAAAAATAAAATAAAATCGCATGAAAACAATATATGAATATATGCAGGAAAATAAGTCTTTTTAGGATTATTATTATTATTATCATCATAAAAAGTTTAGCATAACATAGTAACCCATTTCAAATTCTAATAAAAATTTGCATTAAAATAACAGCAAAACCACTACCACAGTTAATAAAATGATACAATGAATACAACATACTTCAACAAACTATTTCTGCCACTGACTGTTTTCCTATTATCACAGATAACAAATATAAAGTTAACACTTTAAGACAATAAAGTTGTCAAAACTATGAAATGACAGATCCAGAAGAATTATACTGATATATTTGACCCCAGATTACCTGGAATATGGACAAAATCAACAGACTATTAATGAGTGAAGAAAGAAACCCCTAAACCTTAACAATGAATCAGCAGTCATTAGTCGTAACGCAGCTGTTTGTGGCATGGTTTAGATGTTTAATGCGTGGTTTGAGGGTAGCGTCACTCACGCGTCTGCGCAGGCGGTCTCGCTCCTCTCGGATGCCGTTCATGGTGGCTTTGGTGCGGTTGAGATCCTCCTCTTTACTGCACAGCATCGCCGTCAGGCTCTCGTTCTCCTCCCGGAGTCCAGACAGCTCCTTCTCCCAGCGCACACGCTCCTCACACAGACTGGGGTAGAAATCACGTCCCAGAGCGCCCTCGATCTCCTCCACCGTCTGCAAACATCACAAAAGAGCTCAGCTTCAGCCTCATATGACATTCACACATTTCAGTCTCAAATAAGTGCTGTTCTTTTCAACTTTCTATTCATCTGTGAATCCTGACAAATAAAATGTATCATAGTTTCCACAAAAATATTGTGCAGCACAACTGTTTTCAACATTGATAATAATCAGAAATGTTTGTTGAGCAGCAAATCAGTATATTATAATGATTTCTGAAGATCATGTGACACTGAAGACTGGAGTAATGATGCTGAAAATACAGCTGCGCATCATAGGAATAAATTACATTTTAACATATATTCACAGAGAAAACAGCTGTTTAAAAGTGCAATAATATTTCACATTTTATTTTGTATTTATGATCAAATAAATGCAGCTTTGGTGAGCAGAAGACACTTAAAAAAAAACTTTTAAAAAACAGAAGAAATTACTGGGAATATTTTAAGACATTTTGTGATCTGAATTCACAGATTATTTCACACATGAATAACTTTCATGCATCACTCTTCACCAAAGAACTAGTCACTACATTAGACAAGAGTTTTCCAGATTTTCAAATCACAAGGGCCCGTATTCATGAAAAATCTTAGTGCTAAGAGTTGCTCCTAGTAACAAAATTCTAAGAAAATTCTTAGAAATGTGGGCGTTTCCTCTTAGAATTAAAGAAAAGATCCTAGTAAAGAAAAAAGTAATTCAGAAAGCATCTTAACCCTTAAAAGAGGTCTTAAGGTCTGAAATTGTTAGGAGTACGGACGAGGACTTTTAAGAGGCTTCAGAGTTTCTTTAGCAGCGGAGAAAATGAACCAAACATGAAGAAATGTGTTGCGCACAATGCATGACAGTGAGTTAAGACGCTACACATTAGATCGTGCATTAGATTGATCTTATTAGAGACACGCTAACATCTCCGACACCCGTGCAGAAATGACATAACGCCAGAAATGGACGTAATCACTACATTAACATATTTGGCAACTGGAAAAATGCAACTATGCAGCAGTGATTATTTAGGTCTGTCACAACCTTCTATAAGCAAAGTGATCACACAAACAATTACAGCACTTTCAGAACCTTATTTTGTCGCTGTTCATTTCCTATAAAATATGTTAAGTATGACAGCATGGTAAATAAAAAATAAAGAATATACATATATTGTGTGTGTGTGTGTGTGTGTGTGTGTGTGTGTGAGAGAGAGAGAGAGAGAGTACAGTAAAACTGGAAAAATGGCGCCTGTAATTTCAAAGTGAAGGCTTATAATAGACCCTACTCTTAAAAGCACTCTTTTATTTCCTTCTTGGACGACCAACCAATCACAGTCTTCAAAAGACTGTGTCATAGCTAGCAACGGGGTCAGCCCCGCCTCCTCACTAAGATAAAAGTTTTTGTCTTTTCTTCACTCAGAGTTGCTCTCATATTGGTCCTGAATCACTTTTAAGCTAAGACTCCTAGCTCCTAGTTAATCTACTCTCCTGTCTGATTTGTTTGTCGGGCTAGATGGCAGATTGGGCGTTATGATTGGTCAGATCGCCTGTCAATCAAGCTCTTTGGGATGGTCAGTTGTCAAAGCCAGCCAGTCAGACTGCAGTTTGAGGTATTGTGCACCATATAGTGTCTGTGGGCTCCTGTTCTGCATCTGTCAGGTGTTTTACCTTGATAGCCAGATCGCAGTGTTCGCTGGCGGTGGTCATCTGCTCGATGTGTCTGTCCACCTCCGCCACGGACAGACTGCATGTGCTCTTCTTGCGGCCGCAGAGGACGCTCTCCAGCCCCGTCAAAACCCGCTGCAGCTCTGAGTTCAGGTCACTGCAGTTATCTGGAACAACACACACATCTCAGTCAACTTTAACTTTTTTTTTTCTTTTTGTGGGCATTAATGTTTGCCTACAAAACCACCTCTGTCTCTGCACCCCTTTACCTAAATTCAGTACTTCAGACTTATGTGCCTCTAGAAGCTTGTGTTCTGCAAGTGAACAACGCTTTATTGTTTATAGAGACACAAAATCACTTTCACAGACTTTTTCATTAACTGTTCCTCCTGAATGACCTGCCCAACTCAATCCAGCAGCTGAGTCCTTAACCATCTTCAAGAATCTCTTCCATCTTTATTTGACCCTCTAACTCTAGCACTCTCTATTCTAATTCTATTCTTTAAAAAAACTTGCCCCTTTTAGACTTGCATTCTATTCATTTACTAACTGCTTGTTTTCTTAAAAAAAAACTAACACTAGCTTCTCTATTCTTTTTGTATTCTATCTATTTGTTTTCTTTTATTTATTATAAAATTAACAAAAAGGAAAAAAGGCCTCTAACACTAGCTTGCTCTATTCTTTTTCTTTTTATTTATTATACAATTAAAAACAAACAAACCTTGCTATGTGTACTGTGTTAAGCTAACTGAGACTTGTTATAGCACTTGTATATTATTGCTCTTTTGTTGATTTTGATTGCTTCTATTGTCCTCATTTTTAAGTCACTTTGGATAAAAGCATCTGTTAAATGACTAAATGTAAATGTAAACTTACAGTCCATTACTGGGAATTTCTCCAGCATGAAACTGCACTCGCATCCTATTTTAGCGGAGTCGTTTATTTACAAAGCACAAACAATTCTAAGAATAACAGCAGAGCTAATAAATTCAAATTAAAGAATGCAATATGAAAACATTAAATAAACAGCTTAAAAATAATTGGATAAGAATTTTTTTTTAAATATCATAAAAAGTATAGTAAAGTAAAACCACACACAATTACTGTAATGTCTCAACTGTTTTCTCCTACACAGCAATGAGGTCAAAGTAGGTAGCAAACAGAGACTTCTGCTGAAATCTCCTGATCCTCAGATGTTTCTCCAGATGTGACCCCAGTAATCTCACATGTGTCTCTTCAAAGTTTCAGACGAGATCTCAACAATGTTTTAAATTGCCCTTAGATTTGCCAAAGTCTGCATCAGAAGTCAGAGATCTCAATATGAACTCAATTTACAGAAATTACTTCAATAATTTGCATTAACCATACCTGAGAAATCCATGAAGTCTCCTGCCTAACCTGTAATAATATCATCCAAACCTGCTCATCCAGCGTCCAGCAGGCAAATGAAATGGAAAAACCAGAGTAAATCAGAGCTCATATGAATCAATACGATCGCTGACATGAGCAGATTATTGATCCAGAGCTGTATTAATATTTACAACTGCAGGCAATGTGCCGTCATACATTAACCATGAAACATAAAAGCACTCGTGGGAAAAACACTGGATGAGCTTCACATTGAGCCTCCTCCAGGATCATTTCAACTAGAGATTCATCACTTTAATGGCATGATTATGAAGTTTAGTTTTCTATGAAGTAAATGGAACAGTCTGCACTCATGGAAACTGCTATATGTTATATAAATAATAATAAAATCATATTAATTAAAATGTGTGCGTATATATATATATATATATATATATATATATATTATATACAGTGGGTACTGGAATAGTATTCAGACCCCCTTAAATTTTTCACTCTTTGTTATATTGCAGCCATTTGCTAAAATCATTTAAGTTCATTTTTTTTCCTCATTAATGTACACACAGCACCCCATATTGACAGAAAAACACAGAATTGTTGACATTTTTGCAGATTTATTAAAAAAGAAAAACTGAAATATCACATGGTCCTAAGTATTCAGACCCTTTGCTGTGACACTCATATATTTAACTCAGGTGCTGTCCATTTCTTCTGATCATCCTTGAGATGGTTCTACACCTTCATTTGAGTCCAGCTGTGTTTGATTATACTGATTGGACTTGATTAGGAAAGCCACACACCTGTCTATATAAGACCTTACAGCTCACAGTGCATGTCAGAGCAAATGAGAATCATGAGGTCAAAGGAACTGCCTGAAGAGCTCAGAGACAGAATTGTGGCAAGGCACAGATCTGGCCAAGGTTACAAAAAAATTTCTGCTGCACTTAAGGTTCCTAAGAGCACAGTGGCCTCCATAATCCTTAAATGGAAGACGTTTGGGACGACCAGAACCCTTCCTAGAGCTGGCCGTCCGGCCAAACTGAGCTATCGGGGGAGAAGAGCCTTGGTGAGAGAGGTAAAGAAGAACCCAAAGATCACTGTGGCTGAGCTCCAGAGATGCATTCGGGAGATGGGAGAAAGTTGTAGAAAGTCAACCATCACTGCAGCCCTCCACCAGTCGGGGCTTTATGGCAGAGTGGCCCGACGGAAGCCTCTCCTCAGTGCAAGACACATGAAAGCCCGCATGGAGTTTGCTAAAAAACACCTGAAGGATTCTCTGGTCTGATGAGACCAAGATAGAACTTTTTGGCCTTAATTCTAAGCGGTATGTGTGGAGAAAACCAGGCACTGCTCATCACCTGTCCAATACAGTCCCAACAGTGAAGCATGGTGGTGGCAGCATCATGCTGTGGGGGTGTTTTTCAGCTGCAGGGACAGGACGACTGGTTGCAATCGAGGGAAAGATGAATGCGGCCAAGTACAGGGATATCCTGGACGAAAACCTTCTCCAGAGTGCTCAGGACCTCAGACTGGGCCGAAGGTTTACCTTCCAACAAGACAATGACCCTAAGCACACAGCTAAAATAACGAAGGAGTGGCTTCACAACAACTCTGTGACTGTTCTTGAATGGCCCAGCCAGAGCCCTGACTTAAACCCAATTGAGCATCTCTGGAGAGACCCTAAAAATGGCTGTCCACCAACGTTTACCATCCAACCTGACAGAACTGGAGAGGATCTGCAAGGAGGAATGGCAGAGGATCCCCAAATAAACTTGTTGCATCTTTCCCAAAAAGACTCATGGCTGTATTAAATCAAAAGGGTGCTTCTACTAAATACTGAGCAAAGGGTCTGAATACTTAGGACCATGTGATATTTCAGTTTTTCTTTTTTAATAAATCTGCAAAAATGTCAACAATTCTGTGTTTTTCTGTCAATATGGGGTGCTGTGTGTACATTAATGAGGGAAAAAAATGAACTTAAATGATTTTAGCAAATGGCTGCAATATAACAAAGAGTGAAAAATTTAAGGGGGTCTGAATACTTTCCGTACCCACTGTATATATATATATATATATATATATATATATATATATATATATATATATATATATATATACACACATACAGTCAAACCAAAAATGATTCAGAAACCAGATATAATTTTTTATATTTTTTTACTAGTGGGTGCAGGACACTAGTTCATTTATATAAGTGAGGATGGCAAAATAAAGTAAGCTGTGACATATTATACCCAAAAATTCTTCATACAGTGGACTACCAGTAAAATTGGTACCAAAAATTATTCAGACACTTTGATCTGACCATGTTTTGCTGAAGTGTTTTTTCTTTAATTGCTAATGCGATGTTTTCACACCACAAACTGAACTAAATGAAGCATTGCTTGGTGATTGGTTGAGCTAAATTGGTATATTATCTAATTCTGACAGCTATTCAACCGAATTCATTACATACCTTTCTATCAAAGTTATCTGACATTATCAAGATCAATTTGTTCTGACACAGTTCTTGTCATATTTTATTACCATTTTCTAAACTACAGCGATTAAACTGTGATAATGTGAGAAATGTTGAAGGTGTCTGAATACAGTTTGGTTTGACTGTATATAAATATACATTATAAATATACATTATAAATAAATATATATATATATGAGAATATCTGAATATATAAATTAATAAAATCTGAACAGGGTTATTTTCTAACTAAAGCTAAAAGCATAAAAAACATTCACTGCTTGAAATAACAATAATAATAAAAAAATAAACAACAATAATAATAAAAAAATAATAATAATTAAAATAAAATATAAAAGTAAACAAACATTGAGCCTCCTCCAGGATCATTTCAACTAGAGATTCATCACTTTAATGGCATGATTATGAAGTTTAGTTTTCTATGAAGTAAATGGAACAGTCTGCACTCATGGAAACTGCTTTGTTAAAAATAAAAAAAATCATATTAATTAAAATGTGTGCGTATATATATATATATATATATATATATATATATATATATACAGTGGGTACGGAAAGTATTCAGACCCCCTTAAATTTTTCACTCTTTGTTATATTGCAGCCATTTGCTAAAATCATTTAAGTTCATTTTTTTTCCTCATTAATGTACACACAGCACCCCATATTGACAGAAAAACACAGAATTGTTGACATTTTTGCAGATTTATTAAAAAAGAAAAACTGAAATATCACATGGTCCTAAGTATTCAGACCCTTTGCTGTGACACTCATATATTTAACTCAGGTGCTGTCCATTTCTTCTGATCATCCTTGAGATGGTTCTACACCTTCATTTGAGTCCAGCTGTGTTTGATTATACTGATTGGACTTGATTAGGAAAGCCACACACCTGTCTATATAAGACCTTACAGCTCACAGTGCATGTCAGAGCAAATGAGAATCATGAGGTCAAAGGAACTGCCTGAAGAGCTCAGAGACAGAATTGTGGCAAGGCACAGATCTGGCCAAGGTTACAAAAAAAATCTGCTGCACTTAAGGTTCCTAAGAGCACAGTGGCCTCCATAATCCTTAAATGGAAGACGTTTGGGACGACCAGAACCCTTCCTAGAGCTGGCCGTCCGGCCAAACTGAGCTATCGGGGGAGAAGAGCCTTGGTGAGAGAGGTAAAGAAGAACCCAAAGATCACTGTGGCTGAGCTCCAGAGATGCATTCGGGAGATGGGAGAAAGTTGTAGAAAGTCAACCATCACTGCAGCCCTCCACCAGTCGGGGCTTTATGGCAGAGTGGCCCGACGGAAGCCTCTCCTCAGTGCAAGACACATGAAAGCCCGCATGGAGTTTGCTAAAAAACACCTGAAGGATTCTCTGGTCTGATGAGACCAAGATAGAACTTTTTGGCCTTAATTCTAAGCGGTATGTGTGGAGAAAACCAGGCACTGCTCATCACCTGTCCAATACAGTCCCAACAGTGAAGCATGGTGGTGGCAGCATCATGCTGTGGGGGTGTTTTTCAGCTGCAGGGACAGGACGACTGGTTGCAATCGAGGGAAAGATGAATGCGGCCAAGTACAGGGATATCCTGGACGAAAACCTTCTCCAGAGTGCTCAGGACCTCAGACTGGGCCGAAGGTTTACCTTCCAACAAGACAATGACCCTAAGCACACAGCTAAAATAACGAAGGAGTGGCTTCACAACAACTCCGTGACTGTTCTTGAATGGCCCAGCCAGAGCCCTGACTTAAACCCAATTGAGCATCTCTGGAGAGACCTAAAAATGGCTGTCCACCAACGTTTACCATCCAACCTGACAGAACTGGAGAGGATCTGCAAGGAGGAATGGCAGAGGATCCCCAAATAAACTTGTTGCATCGTTCCCAAAAAGACTCATGGCTGTATTAAATCAAAAGGGTGCTTCTACTAAATACTGAGCAAAGGGTCTGAATACTTAGGACCATGTGATATTTCAGTTTTTCTTTTTTAATAAATCTGCAAAAATGTCAACAATTCTGTGTTTTTCTGTCAATATGGGGTGCTGTGTGTACATTAATGAGGGAAAAAAATGAACTTAAATGATTTTAGCAAATGGCTGCAATATAACAAAGAGTGAAAAATTTAAGGGGGTCTGAATACTTTCCGTACCCACTGTATATATATATATATATATATATATATATATATATATATATATATATATATATATATATATATACACATACAGTCAAACCAAAAATGATTCAGAAACCAGATATAATTTTTTATATTTTTTTACTAGTGGGTGCAGGACACTAGTTCATTTATATAAGTGAGGATGGCAAAATAAAGTAAGCTGTGACATATTATACCCAAAAATTCTTCATACAGTGGACTACCAGTAAAATTGGTACCAAAAATTATTCAGACACTTTGATCTGACCATGTTTTGCTGAAGTGTTTTTTCTTTAATTGCTAATGCGATGTTTTCACACCACAAACTGAACTAAATGAAGCATTGCTTGGTGATTGGTTGACTGTATATAAATATACATTATAAATATACATTATAAATAAATATATATATATATGAGAATATCTGAATATATAAATTAATAAAATCTGAACAGGGTTATTTTCTAACTAAAGCTAAAAGCATAAAAAACATTCACTGCTTGAAATAACAATAATAATAAAAAAATAAACAACAATAATAATAAAAAAATAATAATAATTAAAATAAAATATAAAAGTAAACAAAATACAAAATTATTTTATTTCAGCTAGTTGCCAAAGCAACATTTCTCATTTTCATTTAGTTTAAGTACTGAAATAACTAAAACTAAATTAACTAAAACATAAAACTTCACAAAAACGACATAGATAAATTAATAATAATAATAAAAAAATGACAAAAAAAAAAAAAAAAAAAAAAAAAAAGACTAAAACTTTAACTAAAATTAAATGGAAACAAAATATAAATAATAAAATCTAATTAAAAAATATTCACTAAAACTATAATAGTTTATCAATGATACTAAAAGTCTGAATATAAAATTGTAATTTCAAGTTAATTTCTCTAATCTCAAGTGGACAACAGCTCCATTATTTCCACTTTTGTAATGCAAAGCTGTTTTAATCATTTATAAAGCCTGTAGAATCTGAATCTGTCATTTCCTTTCACAGACGGGAGTGATGCATGCTGGGAATGCTCCTACAATACACTCGTAATGAAAAACACCATTAGACTGAAGAGACAATGACAGCATCTCGACTGCTGAGGCCTTTAAAAGCTTTTGTGTGGAGCGTATCGGCTCGATCAAGAGGAAAAACAAAAGATGACTTTCATCTGCCATTATAAACCAAGAGCGAAGCACGTACTGTACACACACACTCTCTCAGCAAAGGCCTTTATGTGCTCTCTAATGAACTTCACTGCTGTCTGGAAGAAACACTGGAGATCTCACTGGTGTGTGTGTGTGTGTGTGTGTGTGTGAAAACACAAATGAGGCCAATATTTCCCATGAGTCTGCAGTGATACAGAGACGTGACCTCCAGAACCATGCAGACTCATTCAAAGTCACTGTGTGAAGACAAACGAGTGTCTTTAGGGAGAATCTCACAACATTTCACCCCCAAATTAATAGATGAATAATACAAATATAATGAATAATAACAGTGAAGCCTGTTTTTAGGAGTACTGTGACATTCCTTTCCTGACAAATACATCTTCTCATTATAGAAATGCAAACAAAAACTTTTTGCTGTTTATTCTCAACAGCAATTATTATTAATCTAATATGTTTTTAGTTTGTATTACAGAAATATATATATGCAATATTTTATTGTAATCAGCATACAATAATAGCAAAAAATACTACATGATGCAACATATTTTACACTTTTTGCATAGCAGTAATGAACATTTAGCAGTTCAAATGTGCTTCATTTTTCAAAAACGGTAATGTTTCCAAAAACAGGCATGACGTTCAATAGTTTTATTTATTGAATGGTTATTATGACATTATTTTCATGACATAATTATTTCACATTTAAATTTATTATTCTACATTTGCATTATTATAACATCATTTGTAAGACAGACAGTATTATTTTATACTTACAAGTATTATTTCCAATTTAAATTTATTTTTTATTTACATTTATTATTTAACATCTGCATTATTACGACAATATTTTCATGATATTATTTTACATTATATTTATTATTTTACATTTATTATGTAATGACATTCTTATATATTATTTTTTATTTTACATTTGCATTATTCTAACATTATTTGTAAGAGTTTTATTTCATATTTACATTTATTATTTTACATTTGGATTGTCATTTTTAAATGACATTATTTTGCATTTAATTATATTATTTACATTTATTATTTTACATTTGCATTATAACAGTTAAGCACATTTATATTGCATAACGTTCATTACTGTAATGTAAATATATTTTTTGCATTATAGTAATGAACATTTTGCAGTTCAAATGTGCTTAACTGTCATGATGAAGTAATGTAATAATAAATTATTATTTGTATAATATTTCCAAAAAAGACATCACATTCAAAAATTAAAATATACTTTAATTTTTTTGATGTTGGAATGTAATACGGACATGTTCTTGACAGGCTGAGATTCTGTTCATTATGAGATTCATAATGGCAGGTTTCATGACTGTCAGTCTGCACTTCTGAGATTGGATTTGGACATGTAATAATCCGTCAGGTTTTTTACAGCTGCTCTTACCCATGTCTGCAGTGACTAGCGTGGACTGGTTCTCAGGCAGTGAGATGGACGCCTGGTCGGGGTCCTGATCGACGCTCCGGTCGTCCTCGTTAACCTCTTGCTGGCTGTGACTGAGATCGGAGCGAAGCTCAGAAAACTCATCCTCCTCCCTGAGAAACACACACACACACACACGTCATGATGAATGAGAAGAATCATCACAGAGAGTGAGATGTTCTGTTGATCCCATCAAAAACACACTGATTCAGTGTGGGCACCAATCTATGGAAGCATGATTCCTCCAAAGATTAATAATAATAATAATAATGTTTTTCTCTTTTCCCAGACAGGAGCTTATGTTTTGGATATGTCCACAGCTGGCAACAGTCTGGTCAGGTGTATTTGATACATTTAATAAAGCTCACAACACTAAGACAGGTGGATGACGACACATGACAGGTGGATACAGGACATTTTTACTGTATCAGACTTGAATTGTTAAGATGCTCACTCTGTGGTTCACTCAAATCCTTTTATAAGACTTGAGATCCCTTTTTGGACTTTATTAAAGGCCTTCGTTGTGCACCTTTAACTGGCAACATGTAATGTCTGTCATCTGTTAGAAGGGATTTTTTTGATTATTTACTTATATATTGTATATTATATCTATTTTATTTCATTTGTTATTGTTTATTTATTTATTTAATTTACTGTTTCTGTCCATCTGAGTTAATATGAATGATTGTGTAAGGGATTAATAATGGACAATATCTTACTGTTCACCTAGTTATCATTATTTCAATCTGTATTGTCACACAAAATACCAATAAAAAGATTTGAAGTGATAGTGTTTTTTCTCACAATTCTGACTTTTTTCCAGAATTCTGAGTTTAAATCTCACAAATCTGTCTTTTGTGTCATAATTCTGACTTTATTCTCAGAACTCTGACTTATTCTGGGAATTCTGGGAATAACTTTTGCTACAGTTACGCCTGTCGTTTACACTACTCCGGTGTTTTTGGAAACGCTGCAGACCTGTTTTAGTTTGAAAACTCCTGGGTTGTGTTTCAGTGTAAACGCACCAAAACGGAGACTTCTGAAAACGATGGTGTGTCTGCCCACATTCTCTCTGCGTATCCTTGACGACCGTGTAAACAATAACATCATGCTCATTGTTGTACCCATAGTTATGTATAGGTAGATTCCTCATTCGACCGCTGCAAGCACACAGACACGTTTGCCATCTAAATAATAGGGATCTATCTATACATATCTATGGTTGTACCTGCATTAATAGTCATGTGACGTGTTTTCGGTTGTGTAGTGTAGACGGAGATCGTTTCTGAAATGCAGTGAAAACACCAGAGTAGACGAGTACAAAACACCATTTTAAAACAAAAAACACTAGTGTAAACGTAGCCTCAGAGTTCTGACTTTTTCCTCGGAATTTTGAGTTTATGTCTTGCAATTCTTGTGAATTATGACTTTTTTCTTGGATTTCAGATTTTTTCCCCCTCACAATTCTGACTTTTTCCTCAGATTCTCAGTTTACATCTCACAATTCTGTTTTTATTTTGTTTTTTGGTTCCTCCTTGAAATAAAAAAATAAAGGTAATTGTGACTTTTTATATCACAATTCAGACTTTTTTTTCCATGCACTTGTGAGTTTATATCTCAGAATTTGGTCTTTTCTTTTCAAAACTGCATGTTTTTTTTATAACTTGCGATTCTGACTTTTTTTTTCTCAGAATTGTGAATCTTGCAATTCCCAGCTTATATCTCACAATTCTGAGTTTATACAGGTGCATCTCAATGAATTAGAATGTCGTGAAAAAGTTCATTTTTTCTTGTAAGTTATTTCAAAAAGTGAAACTTTCATATATTTTAGATTCATTGCATGTAAAGTAAAACATTTCAAAAGTTTTTTGTTTTAATTTTGATGATTAGAGCTTACAGCTCATGAAAGTCAAAAATCAGTATCTCAAAATATTAGAATATTTACATTTGAGTTTCAATAAATGACCATCCATACAGTATAAATTCCGGGTATCTCTTGTTCTTTGAAACCACAATAATGGGGAAGACTGCTGACTTGGCAATGATCCAGAAGACGAACATTGACGCCCTCCACAAAGAGGGTAAGTCACAGAGGGTCATTACTGAAAGGTGTGGCTGTTTACAGAGTGCTGTATCAAAGCATATTAAATGCAAAGTTGACTGGAACGTAGAATTTGGGTAGGAAAAGGTGCACAAGCAACAGGGATGACTGCAAGCTTGAGAATACTGTCAAGCAAAGCTGATTCAAACACTTGTGAGAGCTTCACAAGGAGTGGACTGAAGCTGGAGTCAGTGCATCAAGAGTCACCACGCTCAGACGTCTTCAGGAAAAGGGCTACCAAGCCACTTCTGAACCAGAGACAACGTCAGAAGATCTTACCTGGGCGGTGGAGAAAAATAACTCAGTGGTCCAAAGTCCTCTTTTCAGATGAAAGTAAATTTTGCATTTCATTTGGAAATCAAGGTCCCAGAGTCTGGAGGAAGAGTGGATAGGCACAAAATCCATGTTGCTTGAAGTCCAGTGTAAAGTTTCCACAGTCAGTGATGATTTGGGCTGCCATGTCATCTGCTGGTGTTGGTCCACTGTGTTTTCTGAAGTCCACAGTCAACGCAGCCATCTACCAGGAAATTTTAGAGCACTTCATGCTTCCTTCTGCTGATAAGCTTTATGGAGATGCTGATTTCAATTTTCCAGCAGGACTTGGCACCTGCCCACACTGCCAAAGGTACCAAAAGCTGGTTCAATGACCATGGTGTTACTGTGCTTGATTGGCCAGCAAACTCGCCTGACCTGAACCCCATAGAGAATCTATGGGGTATTGTCAAGAGAAAGATGAGAGACACCAGACCCAACAATGCAGATGAGCTGAAGGCCACTGTCAAAGAAACCTGGGCTTCTATACCACCTCAGCAGTGCCACAAACTGATCACCTCCATGCCACGCCGAATTGAGGCAGTAATTAAAGCAAAAGGAGCCCCTACCAAGTATTGAGTACATATACAGTAAATTAACATACTTTCCAGAAGGCCAACAATTCACTAAAAATGTTTTTTTTATTGGTCTTATGAAGTATTCTAATTTGTTGAGATAGTGATTTGGTGGGTTTTTGTTAAATGTGAGCCTAAATCATCACAATTAAAAGAACCAAAGACTTAAACTACTTCAGTCTGTGTGCATTGAATTTATTTAATACACGAGTTTCACAATTTGAGTTGAATTACTGAAATAAATGAACTTTTCCACGACATTCTAATTTATTGAGATGCACCTGTATATTGCAGTTCTGAGTTTATATCTAATTATTTCTCAGAATTGCAAGAAAAAAGTCCCAATTGTGAGATAAAATTCGTAAGTATAAATTCCATTCATACATCACGCAATTCTGTTGCTGTTTTTTCCGCCACGGAATAAAAAATTAACAAAGGAATTTTTTTTTTATTCCATGGTGTAATACCGATCAAAGGATCTTAGCAAATAAATAAATTGCATTTAGTCATGTTTCTATTTGAGATGATAAAATCTACAAAATTAGAAACTAATTTCCCCCTTAATACTGCATACAACAGCTATTTTATCAAATGATCAAACTACAGAGTTATGATTCAGGGATGAATATGAAAGTCAACAGAGGCCTGGAGTCATTCAGCATATTCTAATTTCCCTAACGAGGATGCAAACGGCCGACCTGCTGCATACATATGAGGCGTTTCTAATTAAACACTGTGGATCTCATTCACATGCAGCTGGACACACCACATCTCCCATCACAAGAACTCATGAGCTGGGGAACGAATCGAGCTATTGTCATGCAGTTCATTTAGTAAGATGAACACGAGATCTTCAGAATAAACGATGAAAGGAGACACTCATCTCCTGCTGGGTTTCCAGGCCAAATGACAAGGTGAGACGCGCTTGAGTAACATTTACCCGGACGGAGCATTAAAGCAGCTGATATCTGTCATCGAGCAGAGTTCCAAAGCTATAAATCACAGTAAGAGACTTTAGAGAGAAGGGTTAGTGCTCAGAGAATACAGCAGCTCTGCTCCAAACCCTCGTCAGCTGCCTACACAGACAACACTTCAGACAGCATTCATCCAAAGCCACTTACAACAGAGAAGCTAAGCAATTTGTCACAGAGCCAACAATATCTGTAATACAATTATATTTTGCAAAAAGAAAATTAAGCCACTAAATTTTACATTTAATATTTTATGTTTGCATCATTATGGCATTATATTCATGACATTATTTTACATTTAATTATATGATTTTACATTTGAATTTTTATGATATTATTTTCATGACATTACTACTTTACATTTATATTTATTATTTTACATTTTCATTACTGACATTATTTGTAAGAATCATTTTATATTCACATTGTTTTACATTTACATTATTATGACATTATTTTCAAGACGTTATTTTATATTTACTATTTAAAAATTTTCATTAATTTGTCATTATTTTAATGACTATTATTTTACATTAGCATTACTGACATTATTCATATGACAGCATTAATTAATATTTGCATTATTCTACATTTGCATTGTCATTATTTTCACGACATTATTATTTTACATTTTCATAATTTTTTCATTATTTTAACAACTATTATTTTACATTTATATTTACAATTTCACATTTACATTATTTGGTCATTATTTGAATGACTATTGTTTTACATTTATAATTTTGCATTATGGCATTATTTATTTTATTATTATATATTTGCATTATTGTCATTATTTTCATGACATCATTTTACATCTATATGTATTATTTTACATTAGAATTATAATGACATTACTTTCAAGACATTATTATTTTGCCATTTTATTTATTATTTTTTATAACTGCATTATAATGACATTATTTCCATTACATTATTATTTTACATTTACCTTTATTGTCATTATTTTTTATGACAACTACACACATTATCTTTCCTAATTCTCATTAATGTAATAAAACACTGTCAACTGTAAACAATTAATAAATCAGGGCAGTATTTCTTGTAATGCCTTTAAAAAAACAAGCTGTATTACTGTAATACTAATCTACTGAGGATCATTATTAAAAATAATGAGATTACAATCAAACTCAGACGCACTACAGTTATCACAATTATGTGTATAAATGAGCTTAAATGTCATTAAAAAACATAATAGTACTAAAAATGGGCTTAATTATTATTATGCAAATGATAATTCTGTATTTCTTTGTATTTGAGCTGAAGTTTTCTGCCTATGTGAAGCAGCTCACGAGGTTAAGGAGCAGAACTAGAGATGATCGGCGTGTCTCCGGTCAGGTGCTGAAGGGTAAAACTCTCCCAGGAGTCTCAGCAGACGAGACCACCGCCGGCGCTGAAGACCAGACCGACCTCAGACAGCTGCGCACACACACACTCACTCACTCTTACTGTACGTGTGCATGCTTATGTTCCTGCACTGTAAGCTGCTTTAGATAAAGCATCTGCTAAAAGCATGAATGTAAATGTGTGGTCCAAAAACAACTGTTCTCTGAGCGTTTGTGTACAGCACATGCTTTAATAATGTTTGTGTGTGTGTATTTTTTTGAATGTGTGTGTGTGTGTGTGTGTGTTGGCGATCTCTGTGAGGAACAAATGTCCGGCTGTGTCGACTAGAAAAGAAATGTGTGTTTACATTTTCCCAGCCGACTAAAATGAGCACTAATGATGAAGAACTAATGACTGGACGAGCAGGACTGAATATTGTGCTTTGTTTTAATAAATAGTATTTATTACAGGCAGAAATTCTGCTGAAGTCAATTCATCTGTGCAGCACTTTTCATAACACTCATCGTTTCAAAGCAGCTTCACTGAAAGTCGTACTGTCTGTAATGCTTTAGTGCCTTACTATAAAGAGCTGGGTGATGTTATGACATACAACAGTGATGATCTGGATTCAGATGCAGCTATAGTGCATCGATAGTGTTGTGGAGCACATACATATATCAGTGCAGCAGTGACTCAAACAGATTAAAAAAATGAGTCTGTATTGCTCTATTAAGAGATTAAAATATCTATTTAGAGATTACAAAATTTGGTAACACTTTACTTAAAAGCCTTTATATATAATGCATTACAAAAGTAGTCTTAATACATTAATTGTGTCTTGTAATGCATCTTATAATGCATTGTATGATCTCATGAATAATTGCAATCACAGTTATAATACATTATAATATGCATTACACCTTCAGAAAATATAATGCACATAACAATATAAATATATTTATAAAATGTATAATATAAAACACAAACAAAAATTTCAAGTGTTATAATGCATTTTAACTTTGGTTACAGTTTTTTATGAAAATATATAATGCATTATAACGTACAATATGAATACCTTTATGATGCATTATACATCAAGGCTTTAAGTAAAGTGTTACCCAAAATATTAGTCGTCATTGATCTATTAAGAGATTAAAATATTTAGTAAGATTAAAATCTTTAGTAAAATATTTAGTTAATTGAATTTAATTATAAAATATTTTATTTATTTTTTAATTTAAATATTTAGTTTAGAAAAAATAAAATAGAAGTCATTATTGATCTATTAAAGAATTAAAATATAAATCATCATTGACCTATTAAGAGATTAAAATTTTGGTCGGTTGGCAGTAAATATCATATTGGCCACCTCTAATTAGTTTATACAGGCAGCTTCTAGAAAGTCACATATAATGCATTAGTTAGTGTGTGTGTGTGTGCATGCATGTGGTGTGTGTGCGTCTCTGTGAGTGCGTGTGTGTATGTGTGTGTGTGCATGCATGTGGTGTGTGTGCGTCTCTGTGAGTGCGTGTGTGTATGTGTGTGTGTGTGTATGTGTGTGTGTGCATGCATGTGGTGTGTGTGCGTCTCTGTGAGTGCGTGTGTGTATGTGTGTGTGTGTGTATGTGTGTGTGTGCATGCATGTGGTGTGTGTGCGTCTCTGTGAGTGCTGTGTGTGTATCTGTGTGTGTGAGTACCTGATGTGTGTGCTCCATGCATGCAGTGTCTGATCTTCTCTGTTGAGTGCGTGCGATGTATGCTGTGCAGCTCTGTGTATGTGAGTCCTGAGTGTGAGCGTGAGTGTGCGTGTGTCTCTCTGTGTGAGAGACCTCCTCGGTGGCTCCCTGCAGCAAGTCTATCTTCTTGATTGACTGCGGCGATGACTGCTGTGCAGCTCTGTGATTCGCTCCTCGTAGCGCAGCGTCGTCCTCTCACGTGAACCTCCTCGTGATCCTGCAGCAGATGCAGACTGCTCACACTGCGAGCACACACACGGCACAGGTGAGACACACACACACACACACAGCAGGACAGGGATTAATAATGCAGAGTTACACTGGAGAAAACGGCAAGGTGAGACAAACAAACAACACATGCTGTGAACGCACACACAGGGTGAGAGATGCAACTCTCCATGAGACATGCAGAAACACACACAGTATGAGTGAGAAAAATCATCACACACAGACATACAGAGCTAATATTGTTTTAGAGAGCTCCTCTCACAGACTTCCTTTGTTTTTCTGTCAGGTTAATGATATATTATTATAGTTTTCGTAAACACTTTAAATTATGCATAATTTAAATTTTATTTACTTTTATTTTCATATTGTAAAATTTTGAAGTTGTATTAATTTAGTGATTTTGTTGTGTTTTTGTCATTTTATTAGTATATATATATTATATATATAATATATATTAATAATTATATATATATATGTATAATTGACAAAGTGATAATTATGAGATAAAAGCTTGAAATTGAGATAAAAATGTAGAAATAAGTCAGAACTATGATTTTAAAAGTTGAAATTGACATAAGCCAATTATAAGACTTAAGAAAAAATTAAAATGATGTTATAGTATATTTTGCCTTCATCTCATAATTTCAATTTAGTGTCTTACGTTCAACTTTTAAAGTCATAATTTTGACTTTTTTATTTTTATCACTTTTTGTCAATTTTAATTTTTAAAGTCATAGTCATATTTTAAAGTCATAATTTTAAGTTGTAATTATGACTTATGTCACAATTTTGACTTTGTATGTCATAATTTTGACTTTAAAGTCAAAATTATGATTACTAAAGCATGATTGATTTTGTTTTCTTAGGTGGCAGAAACGTCTTTAATGAATGAAGGAGCACCTGTGTTTCTGTGAGTGACCTGAAACACACTGCTGGTTTGTCGTCTATTAGCTACTAACAGCAAAACCATCAGTAAAAACAGCGCTCAACTCAATACTATTGAACTGACACAGAATTAAACTGCTCATCGAGACTAAACACATGTTTAAAGTGAGTCCATCAAACAGATTGATCCTGAATAAATGAATCTGAGCGGCTCCGAACGCCCGGATCTAACGTCAGGGGGAATTAGATCCCATCTTCTGGCCGAGCGAGCGTTACGCACCCTTCCTGCAGTGATCTGAGAGGAATGGCATGTTCTCCTGGCAGGAGTTACAGAGTCTGTGTGAAAACAAAACACACTCAATCACTCAGTCCAAACCAGGACAGACAATAACCCGCTAAACACACTCCACCTCCAACCACAGCAACAATTACCACACAATCAGCCTATTCATGAAGTACAGACGCAACAGGAACACACACACACACGCACACACACACTCACACTCACGCACACACTCACGCACACACTCACACTTACACACACACTCACACACTCACGCACACTCACACACTCACGACACACACATCACGCACACACACACTCACGCCCACACTCACGCACCCACACACTCACACTCACGCGCGCGCACACACTCACTCACTCACACTCACTCATGCGCGTCTCACACACTCAACTCACGGCACACTCACACTCACCACACATCACTGCCACACTCACATCACGCACATACTACGCGCACATCAACGCACACTCACACACTCACGCGCGCGCGCACACACACACTCACACTCGCGCGCGCACACGCACACACTCACGCGCGCGCACACACACTCACACTCACGCGCGCGCACACACTCACACTCACGCGCGCACTCACACACGCACACACTTCACATGATTATTATATATTTCAAATATAACTGCCATAATATACAAATGTATTTTTTCTGAATTATGTACAATAGTGAACGCTACATATTAAAATATACAGAGATATCTTATGTACATATTTTTATATTTGTTTAATGTAATTGCTATATGATAAATATATTATACATAAAGTACTTCTGTATGTATATTTATCTATGTTAACATATATTTGATATTATTCATAAATACATATACTGTACATTATTTTATGACACTTTTATACATTCATATACATTATTATATATACATTTTTCCAAAATTATACAATAGAAAACACACAACAAAACAAATTAGAAAATTATAAATACATATCTTTTCTTAAATTATTTTAACTAGCAAAAATTATATCTCTCTCTCTTTATATAGAAAACAATTACATAATACATTTTTCTAATTTTTTAGTTAATCCCCCCCAAAAAAACTATAGTAAAAATTATATAAATGCTTATGTAATATATTATATGATATTATGTTGTAGTATATAATTTTTTTCTTATATAGTTCTTATTAGGGGTGGCACGGTACACAGATGTCACGGTTCGGTACGATTTCGGTACAACATGAAAAAAAAAAGAAATCTACTAATCTACTACGCACACACAACACACACACACACACACACAAACTCACACACTCACACACACTCACACACACTCACACACACTCACACACACTCACACACACTCACACACACTCACACACATCAGTTCCAGCATTGCTAACTTGGCAGCCAGTTGGTACTTTATCAAAATAAAATACAGTGAGCCAAACATTCATTGGCATTCACTGTTCTTCTGCTGGCGGTTATCAAACAGCGTTGCATTGCTGCGGGCGCCCTCTTCTGGATTGGGGTGAATTGCCTGTATTCGTCGTAAGGCATCATGCACCGAACCGAGATGCCTGTACCGTGACGGATCGGGACGAATACATGTACCGTGCCACCCCTAGTTCTTATCTAATTAAAACAGGATGTTTTATTTATGTGCGGTGTATTTTTATGCTTATTAGAGTATCATATCATTAGGTTAGAAACACACATATAATCTAATAAAGTTCCACTGTAGTGAAGAATGAGTTGAGTTTCTTGTGTTGTACATGACGTGTCTACATCGAGTCATTGAGCCTCTATTTCAGTGAAGATGCTGCGTATGCAGGCGTTACACAGCAAGACAGCTTTTAGATCAGATCTAGACAAAAGGCCAAGAACAGAGACGCCAAACGTAACTGAAGATCTCAAAGCGACTATCAGCTTGACAGCATGTGTTTTCACTTTTCGCTTGGGTTTTTTCATTAAGCGGATGTGTCAGGAATAATCAGCGCACCATTGATTCGCTGCTTTAATTTCTGGACGCCGGCTGATGTTTATGGCTGTGTTTCAACAGTAATTCACACTGCAACAATACTCGCTTTGTTTCAGGAGAGGACTCGGGACGTGTGGGACTGCTGGATGAAAAGTGTTGCTTTATGGGAAAACACACTGAAGGAAAGACAAAGAGAACGGACCCTCTTAACAGCACTCTCTGAAATAGGCTGCAGGTCAAAGGTCAAGAATCCTCCAGGTCGAGGTCAAAGGTCAAGACTGAGGCATGTGCCTGAGGCTGTCTTGCCCCTTCACGGCATCTTTCAGGATTGTGCAATTGCATTCAAAAATAATGTAAAATACCGATAAATAAAACAACATGTTTACAAGCACTGTGAACACATAAGTTCCCATATATGCTCCAGAAGGAAAAAACATGCATTAAGAGCCGGGGGTGAAAACCTTTTGAATTTGAAGATCAGGGTAAATTTAACTTATTGTGTCTTCTGGGAAACATGTAACAATCTTCTGTAGCTTCTGAAGGACAGTACTAAATGAAAAAATATGATATTTAGGCAAAATAAGAAAAATGTACATCTCCATTCTGTTCAAAAGTTGTTCAGGACAAACAAGGGACTCATGAACAACTATCACTAAACAAAACACAGCTGTGGATCATTCAGATAACAACATAGTGTTAAGACTCAAGGGTGTGTAAACTTTTGAACGGGGTCATTTTTATAAATTCAACTATTATTTTCTCTTGTGGACTAAATGTGAACATCTTTTATGTGAAATATCTTATTCAGGTCAGTACTAAATAAACAATAACATGCATTTTGTATGATCACTCTTATTTTGGTAAAATAATTAACATTTTGCAGATTCTGCAAGGGGTATGTAAACTTTTGACCTCAACTATAATTAATATAATATAATATAATATATGATGTAACCCCCTTGTTTTCAGGAAGGTCTGTTTTACACGTATATTACTCCGTATTTTCTCATATATTTACGCAAGTTTCATGAATGAGACACATTGACATTTGGGGATTTTGCATACACACACAAAGGAGCTTGAAGGACTATTAAGACTGTTTTATTTGTTTGATTTCTGGGCTTCACATACAATTTTGGACTCAATTTTGCAGCAATTTTTTTCTTGCTGTTCACTTTGGTTATGGTGTTGAGTGAGAACCAGACAACTGTGTATTCATTTAAAATTGTGGAGATTGTCTATGCAATTGTTTCTTTCTCGTTTTATTGTAATAAAATTGCCGGCTGTTAATTACATATAACTGGCCCAATATCTACTATTATATCCTCCTGGAGTCGAACCCAGGTCCTATTTATACTCTGAGTATAATCCACTGAATACTTACTCTGCTGTCCCCGTGTTACAATAATAGAATAGAATATATTGAAATATGTATACATACAAATTTACTTTTGATTTTTTTTAATTCTTATATATAAATAATTACGACTAACTGATGATTATTAGTCAAACTGAAGCATGTGGTACCACTTAACTTAAGCTTAACTTCTACTAAACCTGGGATAATCTTTAAAAAATGACAAACAGGATGATATACACGACTTGCATTCCACGTACACAATATTTAAAAATTCACTTTAAATGAACTGAAAACAGAAATTATAAATGCATTGTAATTGGCAAACATGCTCATAAATGAATGAATGTTGAATTTGCTAGTCATATTACTTCATAACTTCTGTCATTCTTTAACAGCTTGTTAAACATGGTCTAAAACCCTTTACACTCCCTGCTAAAACAACAACAACAACAACTCAAAATGAATATAAATAAAAAAGAAAGAAAATACACGCCCTCTTTCCTAAACCCCGCCCCCAAAGTACAAATCAGATGCCAGCAAACTGAGCGTCACAAATGATTGACAGGCAGAGAGTGTTTCTGATTGGCTGCTTTCCTGACAATGTTTCTGTTTCAGAGCCTCAGGCTTCACAGAGACGGCTGTAGTGTCAGACAGCAGTGACAGCTTCTGGAACACAGACTACACTCCAATCTTTTACTTATCACCACTCAACGAGGTCTGACGAATCGTGTGTCCAGTTCAACAGTCATGCGATGCTGACGGTGACAGATGGAGTCAGTCTCACCGCCGGGGATGATGGGAGACGGGCGGATCACAAGTGTCCAGATGTGCTTTTCATGCATGTACACCAGACAAATTAGCTGTCAGATTGAGAATCACATCGATGCGTCACAATAAACACCTGCACAACTGATTACAAACATGTACCAATATGTTCTTTAGTATCACGCAGATACTATTAAATCATCATGATACTATTATTTTTACTAATATTATGAATTAGCTTGTTTTAATTTTAGTTAAAAGTTTTAGTAATTTTGTTGTTTATTTTTGTTATTTTTATTCATTTCTGTTATTTTTAAATATCTATATAATTTTTATACATTTTTATTTCAGTTTTAGTTATGTTAGCACATCACGTTTAAGGTAAACAAATGCAAAATTCTTACATTATATTTAAGTTAATGTTTATTTTATTTCAAGTAATTTTCTTTTAGTTTTTAGTCAACTACTATAACCATCAACAAGCGGTTGATAGCAAATGAAGGGTCTTATTATTTCACAAAATAAAATGAATGATTTATTAATGCGATAAATCAGGTGAAAAAACAAAACAAAATCTAAAGCCATAAAAAACATTTTCGTTACTTGAAATAAAACAAATGTTCACTGAAATATACTAAAATATGAAGAAAAAAATTATATACATATATATACTATATATATATATATATATATATATATATATATATATATATATTATATATATATATATATATATATATATATATAATATATATACACACACATAGATGTATATATATATATACATATACATACACATATACACACACATATACACACACATATACACACACATATACACACACATATACACACACACACACACACACGTTTGTTTTTGTGAAAAGTGGGGACATCTCATAGGCGTAATGGTTTTTATACTGTACAAACTGTATGTGCTATTGCCCTACACCTAAACTTAGTCCTCACAGGAGACTTTGCATTTCAACTTTCCAAAAAAAACTCATTCTGTATGATTTATAAGCGTTTTAAAAAGTGGGGACATGGGGTAATGTCCTCATAAGTCACCTTCTCCTTGTAATACCTGTCATACCTGTGTCATTATACACCTTTATGTCCTCATTAGCCGCTTTTCCACTGTCGGGCCAGTGCTTTAAACGGGCCAAGCGGGGCTAATAGACTCGGACCTGTAGCACCGAGCCCATAATAACGCTGTGTTTCCACTGTTGTGCCAGAAGCTCGCAGCGCTTCACTAAAACCCACCCTTTACACGCCTCTCTGGAACAACGTCACACAACCCCATCATTTCACCAACAAAGAGAAGTTATCAGAAAACTGATAAGAAATAAGTCAATGGAACTAGCTCAATCACAAAATGAACATGATACAAGCGGCCGTTTGTTTGCATATTTTGTTAAAGATTTCAATCCAAAAGCATCAGTGTTTTAAAATAATAAGTGATACATTGATCATAATGAATTAATCAGGATTGAAAATTAGTCACACAGAAATAAAGATCATAATGAATTAATCAGGATTGAAAATTAGTCACACAGAAATAAAGCAGTATGAACCGTTATTTCCCAAAAGAAAGAGGACACATACCCTACTTTCAGTCGAGTCTGTTTCTGTTTATTTGTAGTCACAGAATACATCACATTTAGAATCATTTCTATATTTTTTTTTCATCAAAAATATGACCTGAGTAGAAGAGGGAGCTCCCGAACAAAAAACATTATTATATTTTTTATGACATACATGGAGCTAAAGTCTCGAGACGACACTTATGACAGATAAAATATGTTACTAAATAAATATACGATTGTGATAGCCTGATTGAGAAGCTGACTGAGAAGCTCTTATTTCTTCAAGCGGTCGTTTTACCATGTTAACTATGGTAATGGCTAGCGTGCATAGTCTTTTGCATCGCTTATTTCTGCCTTGTATAATGCGATCATAATCCACATCGGAACTCAAACAGTTATTTCAAAGTGAAAGTGAAAGTTTGAAAGTGAGTTTTAAGCTAAAATTATTTTAAAAGTCTTTAATACTGTTGTCATAGCTGTTAACTTTATGAAATGATCCGCGACACTGACGCTGTCAAGACTCTGAGAAACTCCGCTTTTGTTCATAACCACTCCTCTAGCCCCAGCTGGCCCGCTTTGGCCCAAGGTTTTCGTCGGGCCAAAAAACCTGGCCGTTGGCCCCGAGGAAGCACCGATGAGGCACGATCAAGCCCCGGAAGTGACAGTGGAAACACGACTGGCCCTGGCACGCACTGGCACGCACTGGCACGCCC
>CM041796.1:61259059-61291559 GCA_023376895.1 Aspiorhynchus laticeps | reverse complement strand
AAGTATATGAGGAATGACATTTGCTAGTGTTGTTTTTACAGCAAAAATAAAATAAATAAATAAATATGAAATTTAATAAATTGTAGAAAGATAATAAATAGTACTAAACTGCCAATGAGATCCACTACACCAATAAACTAAAGTGTTAATTTTTTTTATTTTATTTTTTTTATTGTATTTTTTGGAACAATTTAATTTAATGTAATTTAATTTAATTTTATTAGTTTTACGTGTATTTGCTATCATTAACTTGATCATGCATTTCATCCAAGATGGCAGATGAGTAGAGTAAATTGTTTATTATAAATATACAAATATACAATATATAATACATACAATATAAAAAAATATATATATTTTAAAATTGTATTATATACAAACCTATATATATATAATTTATTTAAATTATATCCTTCACAAATAACTCTAATATGCTGATTTGCTGCTCAAGAAACATTTATGATTATTATCTTTGTTGAAAACCGTTGTGCTGCCCAATATTTTCATGATAACGTAGACATTTAAGTACATTTATGCACTCAATCCTCACTTTCATAGCAAAGCAGGCAGAAAACGAGTCTGAATCACAAACACACAGTCACATGCTGAGATCTGAGAGACGAGGACAAACACATGATACAATACAGCACTGTCTGCAAACGTTAGGAGAACACTGACAGAGCGCCGTGAGAATGAAGACGGATGAGTAACAGTAATTCAGACAATTAGAAATCCCATTCTAACGCGCGTGACCTCTGAACGAGACGAGTATGAACATCAGACAGCGACCGCAGTCAATGAACATCAGCTGGAGACTTTACAGAATCCATACGCCACCAAAATAATACATCTGACTCATTTCTGTTTATTTCCATCTGGATAAACTCAAATGAAGCGTCAAAGTCTTTATTGCCATATGAACCATGTATGAAGAAAAATGAAAAAAATGACTTGAATGCATCTCCACATACTATTACGCCAGATTTTTACCACCGCGGCGGTAATGGACCAACTATATTATTATTAATTATATATATATATATATATATATATATATATATATATATAAATTTATATATAAATATATATACATAAATTAAAAGTTAAAAATAAAAGTTTTTGTTTACATAATATATGTGTATACTGTGTATATTTATTATGTATATATAAATACACACACACAGTATAAATTTAGAAAATATTTACATGCATATATTTATATTCATATAATTTATATTATATATAAATACCTTTCATATATAAACAACATTTTTCTTAAATATATACATGCATGTGTGTGTATTTATATATACATAAACATACACAGTACACACACATATATTATGTAAACAAAAACTTTTATTTTGGATGTGATTAATCGTGATTAATTGTTTGACAGCACTAATAGTTATCTTAAGATAACTAGTACGTATTTTACGAGGTGGCTAATTCGTACAAATTTGTACAATCTTGCTTTCTTTTATTTCACAGAACAACATTAAAATTACAATACTAACATTTATGAACGTTGATGGAGTTCTTGCTGTTTCTCAGCTTTTATTTTGGCAGAAACCCACAGGAAGTCAACCAGTGCTTCTTTTTTAAAAAAAATCTGCTGTTTTAAAAAAACAGCAGATTTATAAATGATTCACATTACGAATTTGGAAAGATGTTTGTCGGATGTATGGCATTGTCACATGCCTTGTAAAAATTAATAAAAATGTTACTGAGCACCTGACGAGTAACAGTGTTTCAGCGTACACTGTAAAAAAAAAATTGTGATTTTAACGGTAAAAAACTGTGAAAATGCTACAGTAAAACCCTGTTAAATGGTTAACGGTAAGTTCCTGTAAAATTTATAGGGAAAACCCGTAAACGTTCCCAGAATTCCCTGCGTTGCATTTCAAATTTTGTTTGAATTTGATGTTTTTTCTTTGAAATAACTATGTGTCTTAGTTTTTTCTTATCAGTTATGTTTATTAGGGTTGTATGTTACATCTAATGTTGTTAAATGAATGTTTATTGCATATTTCAGTTTAATGAGGCTCACCAAGATGGTGTTTAGTGTTTGTGTGAATGACGCTGTGCACCTTCTATATATGTTATTATTTAAAAGCTGCTTGTGATGGGCTTTGGTTCATCATGTGACTTTCTCGTTATCAGTGTATTACAAAGATACAAAACAGATTTCAGTACTTCAATAGGTTGGTATATTAACACTATATCAGTTAATGAAATTACGTTATTTAACTGTAAATGCAAGTTAAATCCATAAAATCTAAAATGTTGTTACCGTATTTTTTTACGGTAGAATACCGGCAACCACAGCTGCTGTTTTTTTACCGTAAATTTTACAGACTTTTTCTTACAGTGTAGATTTTCCTCGCGCTTTGGACTTTGAACCCTGGCTACAAGTAGATAGCGCCGCGAGCTCGTGCAGCGCTGTTTGAATGCATGCAACTCATGTGTCCATTAGAAAACATAACATTCTGCAGTTTATTTAACTGTTTAAGTCCATTTGGCGATTTCAATCATCATACAGTAACCAGCATCAACCACCTCCTCTTCTTCTCATCAGAGACATGAGATGCAGCACTAAGCAGTCTCTCTCTTGTAATGATTTTTGGTCTTTCTTGGACAGTTTTGAATGCTTCCACACTGCCAACATGTCTGCTGCATTAGTGTGTGCCTCTATTTGATCACGTCATTGTTTAGTACAATTTATTCTGTCTTTTCGCTTATTCAGCACCGAAAGAGCTATTTTCGGCCGAATAATTTCAGTTGCATTACATTCAGTGCATCCCTAACTGCTATGTACATAAATATACATCTATGCAAAAATAATAATCATATGATCCATTTCAAAAGTATCAGTCTTTCATCATTATATAAATATAATTCATATACATATCATTATTAAATTTGAAGCCAATGAGGAATATTTTATATATGCACATACAGTTATCTAAAACTGGTGTTCCTGTGGCTCAGTGGTAGAGCATTGTGTTAGCAGCGCAAAAGGTTGTGGGTTCGATTCCCAGGGAACACACATAGTGATAAAAACATGTATAGCCTGAATGCACTGTAAGTCGCTTTGGATAAAAGCATCTGCTAAATGCATAAATGTAAATGTAAATGTAAAAACACATATGTAAAATAAACTTTAACTGAAAAAAACCCCCACAATATACAAAATAAAAACAAATAATAAAAACTATAAAAAAATAACAAACAGAACAAAACAACAAAAAGCCTAACCAGTAATTAGTCTTGTATTAGCTACCATTATCCGAATTAATGAAATGCACATTTCTTTAGAGGCCTAAAAACCAGCCGAAATGTTGTCTGTCGTTGCTCTCTGAGAATCTGCTTCCTGTAAGTGTTTCCTGTCGTTCATCCATTTCCTGAATCACTGTCGGCTCGTGATTAAAGAAACACCTGGAGAATTCCTCCTGAGCGGAGCGTGACGCTGTGAGCGCTACTCAAACACAGCTGGAGCTTCAGTGCACCGCTGTCTAATAAAACACTTACATACTCATGCCTGACCTTATAAAAACATTCACAGACTCACACTTGAAATCTGTCATGCTTTCATAGAAAAACATGGACAAAGCCCCGTGTGAGAAGGGATGTAATATTATAGGTCAAAAGACAATTACTGAAGATGAAGATATGCCACATCAGAAGAAAAAGTCATTTGGTGGCAAACAAATCAAATGAATATGGGACTTGATTGATTGACGTCGCACATTTAAAACCCTTAAAGAACTACTCCAGGTTCAATACGATCTATTAACAGCATCTGTAGCATTACATTTATTAATACAGAAAATCAGTTTACACACACAATGTTTAACAGATGCACTGAAAATAGAAATTAATTTGTATTTAACTTGGAATATGTGTTTTAAATAGTAGCTATTAAAAGTTTTCTTATAATCTGATTATTTATTATTTTTTTATATTGTTTATGAATATTAATTGTTCAGAAATAGTACAAATAGCAGCAGGGATATTTTCAAATAGTAAACAAATACTAAATCAAATTAACTTTAAAAATAAACAAAAAAAAACCAAATAACTATTTGATGTTTAAATACTGAAGAAATAGTAAAATAATTAAATTAAGAATAAAAAAAAATCGAATTTAATACTGTTGCATACGCAAGTAGAATATTATTGGATGTTTAAATAGTAAAATTACTAAATTAAATAATAATTAAAAACATTCTAATCCAATACAGCTGCATATATAAGAATATTATTAGATTTTCATATGCTATACAAATAGTAAAATTACTAAATTAAATTAAGAATGAAAAAAATCTTCAATACAGTTGCATATACAAGTAGAATATTAGTTTTTTATATATACAAATACTAAAAGTAGTAAATTAAATTAAGAACTAAAATATATTAATTCAATACAGCTGCATATAAAAGTAGAATAATTTTAGATTTTCATATGCCACACAAATAGCAAAATTACTAAATTAAATTAATGTTATTCTAATTCAATACAGTTGAATATAAGCAGAATATTATTAGATTTTCATATACTACACATATAATACATCTATTAAATTGACTTTAATCATTTAAAATGATATTATTGTAATTCAATACAGCTGCGAAGTAGAATATTATCAGATTTTTAACTACCACACAAATATTAAATTTACTAAATTAAATTAATTCTAATTCAATACAGCTGCATATTCAAGCAGAATATCATCCTGTCCTCTTCAGTTAACTATACACTATCACTCCATGATAAATCTGTAAAAAAGACATTTCCACAAGCATTATTTGTGTTTAATAAAGCAGGTAATCTTTAGACGGCCTATTAAAGATGTCAGGAAGCCAACATGACCTCAGACACAAGAAAGGCCAAATGTTTCTATGAAAGTTATTTTGAGACGTTCATCATATCACAACAAACAACAGTGCATTCTGAATACAGACAGATAAATATTTCTCAATCCACAGACGCAGTCTCAGAAACGGGGCTTGATTTCAAAGCGGCTATTGCTAGATTCAGACGCAGCACGACTCAGTTTACAAGAATTGAAAATTACGAGCAGACTTTCTTCAAGTTACTCAGAAACATGTCAAATTACAAATTGGAACCATTCAAAACCAGAAACTTGACATTTATTACTTTTTAAGTTCTCCTAATTAAACAGCTGCATATACAAGTAAACTGTGGTACATTTTCAAACACTAAAAATACTAAAATTCATAATAAATTAAAAATTAACTTTTAAGAAATTATTTAATTATACAGCTGCTATACAAGTAAAATATGGATTTTCAAATACTATCAAATAATAAAATTACATTAATTAAATAATTATATTTATAAATATACCTATATACAATAAATTTTCTAATTCAATACAACTGCATATACAAGTAAAATAATAGAGATTTTCAATATACTAAAATATAGTAAAATTAAAATTTAATTAAGAATTAATTATTACACTATCTAATTCAATACAGCTGCATATACAAGTAAAATTATAATTTTCAATATACTAAAATAAATAAATTAATAAGAATTAATACTAACAGTGAATATATATATATATATATATATATATATATATATATATATATATATATATATATATATATATATATATATATATATATATATATATATATATATAAATATGTTATAATTTAATACAGCCACATACACAAGTAGAATATTAGTATTTTAGTAGATGTGTGTGTGTCTATAGAAATCCCCCAAATACTACACAAATAGTAAAATTCAATTTTTTTAATTATAATTCAATACAGCTGCATATACAAATAGAATCTTATTAGATTTTCAAATACTATACAAGTACTAAATTTATTACATTAAATTAACTAAGAATTAAAAAAAATCTAATGCAATACAGCTGCATATACAATATTATTAGAGTTTTAAACACTACACAAATAATTGTGAACTACAAAAAAAAAAAAAAAAAATTTTAAAGCCGACGTGATTCCTGAGAAACATCACAGAACTTTATAGTGCAAATATGCGCTCTTTTTAAGAGACTTTGGAGACTGTGATATTTTTTAAAGAGAGAATAAAACAGCATATGCTCTATGATTGAATTTTGCGATTCATAAACAGCAAGAACAAACGCATGTGTTCTAAAAACTGGAGTAATCCACTAAGTGCTGTGGTCCAGCTGATTTCAATATTCACACAGACGCGGTGGAGTTTGTAATCTGCTAATGACCCGCTCCAGCATTTCTCCAGGGGTCACAATCAGGTTAAAAGCATTGAGCGCTCAGCCTGATCTCCACGTCTCCTCGTGCTCCTCTTTAATGGACTCTGTGAGATGGATATTATACAGTCACATGATGAATATATCACACACAACTGAATCTTTATTACTGACCCTTAAAGGAATCGAACCAGTAACATTCAGGATGGCTTTAACCACTAGACCATCAGCCTCCATATCAAACAACAGGTTTACACGCACGACTTCACACTTATGCTCTAAAAACAACACTTCCAGGGTTATTATCGTTAACTAAAACTAAAAACATTACAAAAAGATTTTCATTGCTTGAAACAAAAACATGAACTGAAATTAAATAGTCAAATTAAAGAGATTTTCTTTCAGCTAATTGTCAAGGCAGCATTTCTCATTTTCATTTAGTTTATTTCTTTGGTGAAACATTTTTACACTTAATACGGAGTACATTTTTGTGAAAACAGTCAAACAAAGTTGTGAAATCAATGAAATATACTGTACCATATACAGTAAATATTCTCCATTTTCAAATATTTTGACTGAAAATTAACAAAAAAATATTAAGTATATCTTAAAAATATAATTTTGTTAGTCAAATAGTTTATACACTTAAAAAATAGATGTAAAGCATAAACAAAACAATGAAATATATCAAAAATATTCTCCATTCTCAAATATTTTAATTCACATTTAATTAAAATAGAGTATATCCTAAATATATAAATACTAGTTATTTTTTGTGAAATAAACTTAAATAATTGATGTAAAGCATGATCAAAATGATGAAATATTCAGAAAAATATTCTCCATTCTCAATTATTAATATTTTGACAAAAATATTAATTATATCATAAAATATAATCTGTTGGTCAAATACTCTTAATAGATGTAAAGCATGAACAAAAATATGCTTTAATTTAAACTATTTTTTAAACAGTTTTTGGTTAAACATTTTACACTTAAAAATACTGAGTACATTTTAAAGCTGTGAAATAAATAAAAATATTTTATATAAATATTCTTAATTGTTAAATATTTTGATTGAAATTGATCAAAAATATTATGTATATCCTAAAACCATAAATTGTTAGTCAAACACTAGTTTACTTTCATGAAATAAACTTTACAGATTTAAAGCGTGAACAAAACAACAAAGAGTATATCTTCAAAATGTAACATGTTAGTCAAAAACGGTTTATTTTCATGAAATAAACTGAAATAATTTGTCAATTGTAGACAAAATTCACGGTTGGATTTTTTTGTTCAATTCAAACAATCACTTAAGTGATTTTATTATAGTTCTTTATTATTGTGATATTTAGAAAGACACTGATTTATTTATTTACACAAGATCCTGACCACATTAAATGCTGGTTATGGGTTATTGTATAATGTAAAATCTGAGTCCTGAAGCAAAACCAGTACAGAAGCACTGCTTCAGGAAATCCAGTCCTCAGTGCTGAGTCTGGTTTTCCAGTTTCTAATTCATTAAGTTCTGTTTCGTTTCATTAGTCAGAAGAGGATCATTAATGCCTCTGAAAGCAGGTCTGAGACTCGATATCTCACTCAGCTCTAAACAAACACTAATAATGCATTAAACCACACGAGTAACGCTGACACACACACGGTTTATGTTGAGTTCAGATCAGACCCTCACAAAACCAGCTCAACCTGAACCCCAACAACCAATGCTCACAATAGTCTTCTGCTCATTGCATGACATATTTATCACATATTTTGACTAATATGATGATTATCAGCTCAGTTTAACTCCATTCTGCACATTTCCCTCCAAAATCAGTGCAAAAAATGCAAACAAATCATAAATACACTTCTACAATGATGTCCTTTCAATAAGAAGCCATTGTTCATCAAGCATGTGCCACTTCAGTCATTTCATGTCCTGAGTTCAAGCTAAATAAAGCAGATGAATACAAGAAATAGTTTTTGCTTATTCTGCACATATTCTTCACTGACCTGAACACCTTTATGTTTTAATTTTTCTTTACGTAAATATATATATATACATATACATACATATCATACATACATACAGGTGCTGGTCATATAATTAGAATATCATCAAAAAATTGATTTATTTCACTAATTCCATTCAAAAAGTGAAACTTGTATAATGTATACATTCATTCCACACAGACTGATATATTTCAAGTGTTTATTTCTTTTAATTTTGATGATTATAAGTGACAACTAATGAAAACCCCAAATTCAGTATCTCAGAAAATTAGAATATTGTGAAAAGGTTCAATATTGAAGACACCTGGTGCCACACTCTAATCAGCTAATTAACTCAAAACACCTGCAAAGGCCTTTAAATGGTCTCTCAGTCTAGTTCTGTAGGCTACACAATCATGGGGAAGACTGCTGACTTGACAGTTGTCCAAAAGACGACCATTGACACCTTGCACAAGGAGGGCAAGACACAAAAGGTCATTGCAAAAGAGGCTGGCTGTTCACAGAGCTCTGTGTCCAAGCACATTAATAGAGAGGCGAAGGGAAGGAAAAGATGTGGTAGAAAAAAGTGTACAAGCAATAGGGATAACCGCACCCTGGAGAGGATTGTGAAACAAAACCCATTCAAAAATGTGGGGGAGATTCACAAAGAGTGGACTGCAGCTGGAGTCAGTGCTTCAAGAACCACTACGCACAGACGTATGCAAGACATGGGTTTCAGGGTCCATGTCAAGCCACTCTTGAACAACAGACAGCGTCAGAAGCGTCTCGCCTGGGCTAAAGACAAAAAGGACTGGACTGCTGCTGAGTGGTCCAAAGTTATGTTCTCTGATGAAAGTAAATTTTGCATTTCCTTTGGAAATCAGGGTCCCAGAGTCTGGAGGAAGAGAGGAGAGGCACAGAATCCACGTTGCTTGAGGTCCAGTGTAAAGTTTCCACAGTCAGTGATGGTTTGGGGTGCCATGTCATCTGCTGGTGTTGGTCCACTGTGTTTTCTGAGGTCCAAGGTCAACACAGCCATATACCAGGAAGTTTTAGAGCACTTCATGCTTCCTGCTGCTGACCAACTTTATGGAGATGCAGATTTCATTTTCCAACAGGACTTGGCACCTGCACACAGTGCCAAAGCTACCAGTACCTGGTTTAAGGACCATGGTATCCCTGTTCTTAATTGGCCAGCAAACTCGCCTGACCTTAACCCCATAGAAAATCGATGGGGTATTGTGAAGAGGAAGATGCGATATGCCAGACCCAACAATGCAGAAGAGCTGAAGGCCACTATCAGAGCAACCTGGGCTCTCATAACACCTGAGCAGTGCCACAGACTGATCGACTCCATGCCACGCCGCATTGCTGCAGTAATTCAGGCAAAAGGAGCCCCAACTAAGTATTGAGTACTGTACATGCTCATACTTTTCCATGTTCATACTTTTCAGTTGGCCAGGATTTCTAAAAATCCTTTCTTTGTATTGGTCTTAAGTAATATTCTAATTTTCTGAGATACTGAATTTGGGGTTTTCATTAGTTGTCAGTTATAATCATCAAAATTAAAAGAAATAAACACTTGAAATATATCAGTCTGTGTGGAATGAATGTATACATTATACAAGTTTCACTTTTTGAATGGAATTAGTGAAATAAATCAACTTTTTGATGATATTCTAATTATATGACCAGCACCTGTATATATATATATATATATATATATATATATATATATATATATATATATATATATATATATATATATATATATATATATATATATATATACACACACACATTTCTGATTATTATCAATGCTCAATATTTTTGTTGAAACTGTGATACATTTTATTTTCGAATTTTGAAAATTTTGAATGGTGGTGTATATTATATAGATATGAATATAGTTTGTGATGACTGACTAAAATGCCAATAAACAGAGAGAAACACACACACACACACCTACCTACACGAGTCCCAACCTGCCAATATGAGATTTTACATAATGCATTAAATTTGGGAATGACTAACAAGACGTTACATAATAAAAACAGCCATTCTGAAACGTCTGTCAGAAACAGTTCAGTCGAGCTCTGCAGCTGCTGCTGGATCACGACGAATCACACACACAGCTAATTTACCCAGCTGCCTGACAACATGTCAGAGGTGCCTGCGCTGCCGACAGGAATGCTGGGAATCATTTCTTCCACACACACACACACTCACTCTCACACACACACATACACACATACACAATCCGCTCACCTTTGACTGTCACTGATATGACGTCTCTCTCTGGTGTGTGTCGCTGCTGCTAAACTCCAAATGAAAGGCTCAAGCATCCGATCATCATCTGCGCTTCTAGTCTCGGTTCGTTCACATATGAATATTATAAAGCATCTGTTCGCAGTGGCGTGAGTCTCCTATAGTGGACTACAGACGCTCTGTGTCCTCCACTTCCTTTAGCTGTTTACGCCGGCCTTTCCTTCCTGTCAGGATAGGGAGGGATCGTCTCTGTGTGTCAGGCCTTTGTTATGTTCTGCTGTCTTATAAGTGTATATACACTAGTAGTCCAGAGATATGATGTTATTAATAGCCAATGCCTAAACTGTACTATGTTTTTTTGGGGGAAAATAATAAGTTTCAGTAGGCCTTATTATTGTTGGAGTTTTAACTTATTAATAAGTTTAATAAGTTTTTAACTTAAAAATAAAAAATATAAGGCCCTATTATTGCTTAAATTTTAATAAATTATTAATATTAAACGTTTTACTGTATTTGTTCAAATAAATGAAGCCTTGGTGAGCAGAAGAGACTTCTTTGAAAAATATTATAAAAACAATCTCTTACCAATCTCAAACTGATAGCGTATATAACTTAACGATTACAAAATAAATGTAAACAACATTTGCTGAAATCAATTTGTTTTTTATTTGACACACGGAGGAACTACAACTTCCATTAATTGTCCAAGTCAACTTCTGACAATCTCAAATTTACTCGAAAACAGGTTGATATATCAGTCCGTCACTAATACAGACCATAATACTGCCACTTCATCAAAAACACAGAAACAATTTGAATCATAAATTCAAAGCATCTAAATTGAAGGAATTTTAAAATAATAGATTTTTCCATTAGAATCAAACCCGATAAAGCCCAGTTCACAACAACAGCATCATGGCAGAGACGGGTTATAAAGCATGACAGTAACTGGAGCGTGATTCACTTTCATTCAGACACGTAAACCTTCCCCCGAAGCACTGCAACAATGTCAATCGTTTAGAGACTAAAACAGGCGATTCACTTTATTGGGCCGTGTGTTTTTACCATCAGTCGCAAGCTTTAAGGCTTGAGCTCCTGCAGCTACTAATGTGTAACATCAGACCTCAAACACTCACGCTGAGGCTGAGGTCAAAGGTCGTGACCCAGGTCAACACGCTGGAAATCAAAGAAACGGTTTTTGAGAGGAAAACAATGTTTAGGTTGTCTTGTTTTAAGTGCAGTATAAAAGGTTTTACGTTCACATCATTTTAAGAAAGATCAAACTTTCAGGAATCAATCAGGGAACTCTAAATTCAACAAATCAGAGCCCTTTGATTTCTAAAATGCAGAAAACATGGACAGAATCATAGCATCTAGTCATAAAAATTGAATTTACAGTATAGTGTAGAATGTCAACAAATCTGGGGGGGGGGGGTCATAGGGCCTTATTATTGTTAACGTAAATAAATTAGACATGCTTTTTGGTCTTAAAAGTTTTATTAAATCATATGATAAGACATGCTTTTCGATTATTAAAATTCAATTAAACAATTGGGCCTAAATTGCAATCCAGAAATATTCCGTAGGGCTGTTATTCATACATTTTTTAAATATTAAATTGTTAAAGCTTTATAAATTCAATTGATTAGACATGCAATTACTAAAACTAAAATAAACCTTTAAAATGGAATTCAGAAAAAATGTAAACAAAACACAGAATTTTGGAGATAAATAAAAAGTAATTTGGGATGAAAACAATTAAAACATTCCTTAGGGCCCTACTGTTTATAATTGTAATTTTAAATAATTTATTAAATTGTTAAAGCCTTATGAACTTAATTGATTAGACAAACCTTTTAATTATTAAAATTTAATTAAATCATTAAAATGGAATTAGAATGAAATAGCATAATATAAAATCTATTTGAAATCAGAAGATGCTCTGAAAAACTGGAGGTAAAAGTAAACTTTGTATTTAATTTGCAGTCATCTTCAAGACCCTAAACCCATCCGCCGCAGAACGAGCGTTCACGTGTTTCCCACCGGTGGAATGTCAGCAGAACGTAAACAATCCCACACTGAAGATTCCCATCAGGAAGAGGACCTCCACCCCGCCGGTCAAACACCAGACGAACAACAATAACAGCAGCGCAGAGGGTCATTTCATATCACAGCACAAACAGAATGAGTTCTAACGAGTTTCTCTGTTCATTAGTTCATCTGCATCTCCAATTCAAATTAAAGCTCCACCAGCTCTGAATCTAATTAGCTGTGCACTGGATAAATAATACGAGAGCGAAAGCAAAGATCCAAGTCATTTCAAGCCAAATTGATCAGATCTACCTCTGATATGTTTCTAAAACGTGTTTTTAATCAGACAGGAATGGTTTCTCTTCTAATGCGAAACACAGAGTCATAAATAAAGACGCTGAAGCTCAAAGCTCATTAAGAGCTGGACGGATGCATCTGCACCTTCAACACATCAAACTGTATAACTGCATCAGCATCAGACTGCATAATACCCACATTCTGCCAAATATAACAGTGTTACATAAAGATCAGGTGGTTGATGCTGGTGAATCACATGAGTGAGCGATGATCTTACACATGCCTGACCATGGGCGTAACCACCATATACTTTGGGGGGGACGTGTCCCCCCCAATATTGGAAAAATACCAATCTGTCCCCCCCAATAATAGGCCTATTATATTGTAATATGTGACATATGATATGCCCTCCTTTTATGAACCCTGGTTGTAGCCTAGTGGATCTGTTGTTATTTCCGATTTACTTTCAATTTAGGAAAAACAAGGGAAACAAAACTGTGTGACCACCCCCCCTCGATTGTACACTTGGTTGAGCCCGTAAACGCCGGCTTGCGGCATCGTTTGAAAAAACCGCTCAGTCCGACTGTCACTGGTGCTTAAATGAAATGAAGGTAGGAGCTAAAAGAAAGAAGCAGTCTTTTTTTCAGACGGTAAGCAAGTAGACACCTAAAAAGTAGTGCCATGGACAAAAATACCGCGGCAATTTTTGAATAAATGTGAAAAAATATCACGTTTAAATGGCTCAGTATTATAGCTAGGATGATACCCTGAAAATAGGCTGAATAATGAACTGCTGGAGTCACAGACCAAGGAGTTCCCGCACTTCCCACTCCATTGATAAGCCTCTATTCATTCGTTGATGGCCTGGCCTGTTTGTTTTTACGATCTGATCCGCGACTGAACGGATTTAAGTTGACACATTGATTTGAATGGAAACCTATCTGATCCGGTGCCGTGGATTCGAAAGCTTAATTCTGGTGGGGGAAAAACTTTTAAAAGGGGTCCATTTACTCTGTCATCAGTGTGTGTAGTTCTTTTTTCCGTCTAGGCATAGTGTAGTTGTAAGTTTGATTTCATGATTGATATGATTTCATTCACATGAAACACACAATATTTAAACCAATATGCTTTAGGTATGTAAGTTTTCCTCATTGGAAGCCATCCTATTTGCTGCTATGTCAGAGAAATTGCAGACTGTAATTTCAATGTTAATTCAAATGGTCAATGTATTGCTCAAAACTATGTTCTAGATGATCAAATCTTTATCAATATATGAAAATTGTGAATTGTGGGAAATGCACTTAAAAAAACATATCTGGGGAAGGGCTCACATTTGGACCCCCCCAATATCTATGCCATGGTTACGCCCTTGTGCCTGACTAACTGAACACTGAAATAACAGCAACGATACCGACATCTATCACAGCGCAGAGACGCTTCACATGCTGCCTCAAAACTACTCTATTCAGATCTGAATCACGTTTTCATGTTATACAGAACTAAAACCGCCAATGTGTGGTGCCTTAATGAGGGAGTCATTGAGTCATTGATTCAATGAATTGTTCAATCCACCGATTCGTTAGGAAATTATACTTTAAATATGAAACTAAATCCACAAATAGGTTGTGGCTTAATGAATGAGTCATTGATTCAACAGATTCATTTAGAAATGATACTTTAAATATGAAAGTAAACCCACCAATATGTGGTGGCTTAATGAGTGAGTCAGAGACATTGATTCAATGAACTGTTCAATCTGCTGATTTGTTTAGAAATTATACTTTAAATACGACACTAAAACTGCTAATAGGTGGTCGTTTAATGAGTCACTGATTCATTAAAACGGCCGATTTATTTAGAAATTATAATTTAAATATGAAACTAAAACCACTAGAAGTAAGGAGTGAGGCATTGACTCAACCGATTCGTTCAAACAACTGATTAATTTAGAAATTATACTTTAAACATAATGACAGAGTCATTCATTCAACTGATTCGCTTAGAAATGATACTTTAAATATGAAACTAAAATGCATGGTGGCTTAACGAGTGAGTCACTGAGTCATTCATTCAACCATTCATTTCACTCAAGAATCGATTACTTTGAATCAATTATTCACCTGATTCATTCAAAACTGATTAATTTAGTAACGGAGATGCACAACGATTCTGCTGTGACTATTTTCATTGGCAAAATAGAGCAAAAACAGACAATATTGTGTAACTCAAAATATAACCCACATTATTAACTTCTTGTTTATATAAAATCAATATTGCATTGCGCAGATATTCAGGAAAAAACAGCACACTTGGTTGTGTAATACTGCATAACTATCATAAATACAAAAGACAAACTCATACAGTGGCAATTAGATAAAACAGCAATTACGATATCACAGATGATGCATATTGCACACACCTATTTATAATAAATCAAATACTGTACACATAATAGACATAACTGAGTTTAGTAAGCTGAACATGCAAATTTAAGCCATTTTTTTGTATGAAAATATTTCTTTTATTTCTGCATAATCAAACATGCCACATCACACCAGGTTTGAACTCAATCGTGTCCAAAATATGACATTTTTTATGTCTAACCTGAACTATTACAGCAAAACGAGCTCTTTCTCCAGGCAGGTAACAAAAACACTATTCCCCTATGAAACCCGAGGCACAAGCGTCCATCTCTCTCTCTACAGAGCAGGAATAAAGGGCATTTTGTCTTCAGAGAAGCTTTTATGAGCCGCGGCTGCAGTGTAAATACTTTGTTTATTTGGACTGAAGGGGCTGAAGGTACTTGAGGTGCTCACACGTTCGTTTTCCAGCTTAATGGTCTGTCAAAGGTGAATCATCTCTGTACACACTCGCTCCGAGGCCTCAGCGTTACACACACACACACACACACACACACACACACACACACACACACACACACACACACATCAGGGCTCTCAGGCCATCAGCCTTTAATGTTATAAATAGAAGAGGTTTGAGGCTGAGAGAGGAACAAACACAGAAAAGAGCATCCAGATGAGAAGGAAAGCCAGAGAATCACTGTTATTAAGCAAAACTCAATCTGCAATCAGGAGAAACGGATCAGTAAGAGTGTGTGGCTGTTTCTCTGAAATCAATTACGACTCTTAAAATCCACAACAGCACCAATTATTCCAACAAATGAAATGCACCATCAGCAAAATGAACAGATTTATAAACGCTCTGTGATTCAGTTTATTGCACTCTTAAGATGGTGATCAAATGAATGACATTTCTGCTGAAGCATTGAATATATTTCCATTTATCTGCTATTAAATTTTTTTGTGAAAAAAAAACTAATAAAAATTAGATGTTGCCTTGGCAACTAACTAAAATAAATTAAGTTCAAGTATAATTACCAAGACTAAAATGGAAATAAAAATAAAAATTAACACTTAAAAAACACTTTCTTTAATAAGGCTGAAAAAAAAAAACTTAGAAACTTAAACACAAAAAAAAATTAAATGTTGTCTTGGCAATAAATTGAAATAAAATGCATTTAAGTACTAAAATTAATAAAACAGAAATTGAAATAAAATAAAGTTGAATAAATATCATTAAAACAATGACCAACAGCAAACTGAGCAGATTTATAAACAGCTGTTTCGCTTGTTTGGACTCTATAGAAGCCCGTTTCCACCACTGAATAAAAAATAAAAAAAGGTTATTGCGACTTTTTATCTCACAATTCTGACTTTTTTTTCTCAGAATTGCGAGATGTAAACTCGCAATTGTGAGTTAAAGTCCAGTTTCGAGGGGGGGGGGACTAATATGTTCTCAGAATTGGGAGTTTATATCTCACAATTCTGAGAAAAAAAGTCATAATTGCGTGATATAAACTCGTAATTCTGAGAAAAAAGTCACAATTGTGATTTTATATCTTGCAGTTCTGACTTTATTTCTCAGAATTTTGAGTTTATATCACGCAATTATGAGAAAAAAAGTCAGAATTGTGAGATAAAAAGTCACAATTACCTTTTTTAATTTTTTATTCAGTGGCGGAAACGGGCTTCCATAGGACTCTGATATAATTAAAATTAATTAAATAATTAATTAAAGTGCCCCTATTATGCCTTTTTGAATATTACCTTTCATGCTGTGTCATGTAGCAGTATGTGAACATAAACTTTCTGCAAAGTTGTGAAGCCGAAAGTGCACGATAAATAAAGTTATTGTCTATCAAACAAAAAGAGTCGGCTCACAATCGCCTAAATGAGTCGTCAGGAATTCGAATCTTATTCTGTTACGGCTGTACGTCACGAAGTAACACATTTGCATAATGTCCGCCCATGGGCTGTCATTCGCGCTGTACGCGGTAGACCAATCACAAAGGACTGCGCCATCTGACCAATCACAGCAGCGAGGGCTCACGGAGAGGGGTTAGGGCGTATTTAGAGAGACTGATTCTTTGAACTTCGTTTAGGAATCATTTAGAAATGAGGTCAAATTAAAGCTATTTTTTGAGAAAACTAAAGTGTTTTTTGACCTTGGATGCATGTAAACCTGTTTTAGGAGACTCATAAAACAATATTAGCAACCTTAAAAATGGCATAATAGGGGCACTTTAATTGATAAAATTGATAAATTATTAAAAGTACTTTTACATTTATCGATATTAAAAATTGCTTTCACTACTGAAATGAATCTGAAATAAAATAAAATAAATATTATTATACAAAAATAAAATAACTGAAATAAAATGTCAAGTTTAAGTTTAAAAAAGTTGAAGTACTAAAAACACTAAAACACAAATTAAAAATAAAGCTAAAAAATATTAAAAGAAACAAACACTAATAAAACTGAAAAAGGATATAAAATGTAAAAATGTAAAAAAAAGCTTTCTGCAAAATATTAATAAATACTATAACAGTATATAAACAATACTAAAATAACTCTAGATATGACATGAAATGTAAAGGCATCTAAACGTGTACAGCTGTAGCTGTGCTGTTTTAAAGGGAATTAATTTACAGATCCAACTTATCTGAATATTTCACCATGCAAACTGTCTAAGCGCTGATAAAAATGTCAAAACGTCTATTTAAAAACTGCATTCAAACTCATCCACCTGGGTGCCACAGCACCTAGCAACCACCCAGAACTCCTTAGCAACTGCACAGTCATGCCTTCACAAGTTCTGCACAGACAAGATTTTCTGAAGAAAAATAAACTTCTTGTCGAGTATCTTGGCGTCACACACCTCTGGTCACCTCCGTCCTGACAGAAACACATCAATATTACTGCCACGACATTTCATCATTTAAACATCAGCACACTCAAACATCTTCAGCCGATCCCTGAAAGCATCTGACATCTGATTAATATTTCAGAGAGACGAACAGTGAATTTCTTGGGCTGCTGTGGTACGACAGCATGATCGGAGCATTATGATGACAGAGATTATTCGCTTTCCTCTTCTGTCAATGACTATACGCATATTTATACTACTATAAATACTTGATTCATCAATATTGTTCTATGGTCAAATATTGTGTAAAAACTCAATTTTGACCAGTGCATGAAAAAAAGGTTTTGCCTGTAGTGTCTTGCCTTAAAGGGATAGTTCACCTAAAAATTAAACCTTTGTCATCATTTACTCACCATCATGTTTTTCCGAGCCTGTATGAGTTTCTTTCTTATGTTGAGCACAAAAGAAGATATTTTGAAGAATGGTGATAATCAAATAGTTGACGGTACCCATTGACTTCCATAGTATTTCTTACTATAGAAGTTAATGGGTACCAACAACTGTTTGGTTCTTTAAAACTCAGCAAAATATCTTTTTATGTTCAACATAAGAAAAAATGCATTCAGGCTTGGAACGACATGATGGTGAGTAAATGATGACAAAGTTTTCATTTTTGGGTGAAATATTCCTTTAAATAATCACAGTCTTCTATACAGTCTGAAGTTCAGTTAATTGTTCAGCTCGAGTTAACTGGCCAAATAAGCACAGTTATCAGACTATTAGCAAAAATATCCCAATATCAGCCAATGAAATGGTCTGTCCAATATATCACCCTAGTTGGAAATGATAAAAAAGACCAAAAAAAACCCAACAAGTGACACCAGTCTTATGCATGAATTATCTGGTGTCAGAATTTGATCTAAAGAGCCAAATTCAATAAAATATTTTATGTTATTGGGGTTTCAGCTGATGTAAAAGTTTGTGAATCCCTACTTATATCTATGTTTATACTACATAGTTGATTTGGTCAATATATTGGCATTCTGTGGTCAAATACTGTGTATAACTTAAAAAATACTTAAATACAGGCTTTTGTTATTTGGAAATGATAAAGACGACAAAAGAGAGGAAAAGTGACACCAGACTTTGACTATGCATGAATTATCTGGTGTCATGGTGTATTTTTAAAGTGCCAGATTCAAGAATACTGTTTATTTTATGTCAAAAGGGTTTGGTTGACAAAAGGGTTTGAGAATCCCTACATACATGCCACATACTTGATTTGATTAATATATTGGCATGCTGTGGTCAAATATTTTGTATAATGTTGTAATGACTTCAATTAGTCAATATAATCTGAAATACAGTCTTATACTGAATGAATTCTGAAGTTTAGTCTTCAGATAATTGGCCAAATAAGCAGACATATCAGTCAATAATCTCAAAAATATCCCAGGTATCAGCCTTTCTGATTAATAAGCTGATTAATCAGTTGAAAATAACAAAGACAACAAAAGAGAGAAAGAGACACCAGACTTTGCATGAATTATTTGGTGTCAAAATTGTATCTAAAAAGACAAATTCAAGAAAGTTTATCAAAAGAGTTCCTGTGGCTCAGTGGTAGAGACCAAGTGTTCCTGTGGCTCAGTGGTAGAGCATTGCGTTGGCAGCGCAAAAGGTTGTGGGTTCGATTCCCAGGGAACACACATAGTGATTTAAAAAACAAACAAACATGTATAGCCTGAATGCACTGTAAGTCGCTTTGGATAAAAGCGTCTGCTAAATGCATAAATGTAAATGTAAATGTAAATGTAAAAGAGGCTTGGCCAAATAAGATCAACATATTGGCATTTTGTGGTCAAATATTGTGCATAAATGACTCTAAAATGTGTAACTGACATCGATTAGTTAATATAATTATTATTTAATATAACTATAAATAATAACTATTTAATATAAAAGCTGTATGTAGTCTGAAGTTCAGATAATTGGTCAAATTACTGAAAGTTATCAGTCAGTAATCTTAAAAATATCCCAGCCTTTCTGATTCATCAATTAGTTAGTTGGAAATTATAAAAAAGACAGAAGAAAGGAAAAGACACCAGACTTTGACTTTGCATGAATTATCTGGTGTCAGATTTTTAAATAAGTTAAGGGGTTTGGCTGACAAAAATTGGCAAAATAAGCAGAGTTATCAGTCTATATTCTTCAAAATATCCCAAATATCAACCGTTTAAATGCTCTGTCCAATACAGCAGACTTTAACTGCATGTCAGAAAGAAGTCATTTTATCTAAAGATGCAAATTAAACAGACGCATGAACCTCCTGTAACGTCAGATTGATTCAGAGAGGTAAAGCATTAAGGTTATTAACTAATGAGCTGCACACCTTTCTCCTCTCGCTGAAGCAGACAAACAAACCCAATAAAACGCTGTGGATTTACCGGCCCCGCGGGGTTAATAAAGCATGCTGTAAATTTGTATAAAATAAAAGCAGCTTTCATATCTACACAGACTCATTGTTCGGGCCTCGTCGAGCGGAGGGCCTGTAAATCTCAGCGAGACGCCACTTTCCTCTCCAGTGAGTTTGTCTTCCCTACAGAAGTGCCATAAATCACAGCCGTCACAACAGCAGCTCGCTCTCGCTCTCTGTTCACAATCTCCCATCACATTCATCAGCGAGCAGAGCTTTACGAGCCGCTGCTAAATCTGAGGATATTAGTACTGAGAAACAGAGCGATCGGCTTCCTGCACTCGAAACAATGCTGGGTTGTTTTTTTTTAAAGGGGTCATCGGATGCCCATTTTCCACAAGTTGATATGATTCTTTAGGGTCTTAATGAAACGTCTATAACATACTTTAGTCAAAATTTCTCAATGGTAGTGTAAAAAACACCTTTTTTTACCCCGTCAAAATCAGCTCTGTATTTAGCAAGCCATTCTAGTCCATGTTGCTTTAAATGCTAATGAGCTCTGCTGACCCCGCCCCTCTCTTCCGTGGAGTGAGGAGCAGACTGTAAACTTCAGCCGCGAAACTGGCTAACTAGCATGTTATTAGGAAAGGCGATTTGCAAAGATTCATAAAAACCCTTATACTCACTTCTTCTGTAGATAAAGCTGGATCACGAATGATTTGCGCGAACATAGATGTAGATCAGGGATCGGCGCATTCCCTTCAAAACGAAAGTAACGTTAATCCTCTGCATCTTCAGCGGCTCAGATGTCAGGAGTAAATAACGACTGCTATATTCATTATTACATCCAACAACAGAACACTTCAATCGCTTAATCAGAGACATCTTGTCTTCCCCTGCACCGGAGGCGGACAGCTCTCAGCTCACTCAGGGCGGGTCTAGGGTAAGGCGGTCTTGTCAATCAACTCTCGTGGGAGGGGCTTGTACAGAACCACGTCATTCTGACAGGAATCTCAGAACAGCCTGATTTGAGAAAGGGGATTTTAAAATAGGGATTTAAAAAAAACACTAGGTGGATTTTATCATTATAGGATGGATGTGTACACACACTTCCAACACACATTTATGTTCAAACAACTTGTAAAGTGAATTTTGCATCCGTTGACCCCTTTAACCCAAATGCTGGGTTCAGCCCATTGGGTCATTTTATTGGGTTATTCTTTACCCAGGTGCTGGGTAGTTTTTCTGTAACTAAGTTGCTGGGTCATTTTTAATGCTGTATTATTTTTCTACCCAACCGCTGTGTTGAGCCCGTCTCTGACGAAACATCCCAGCTGCTGAGTTTTGAGTCCTCTACAGGAGAGAGCGGTTCTCAGTGCCAACGATTTGGTGCACTTCAGCCAAATAAAGGTTTGTATACATTTAATTTCATTTATAAAGTCTTTACTGTGCTGTAAATTGTATTATTTTACGCAACATAAGGACGAGATGTCAGTCAGCTGCGGTCGCTTCGCATGATGGAAACACCTTTTGCCTTGCATTACATAAACTGATTTTATTCGTTATAGTACCGAGTTTAATTTAATTTGATGTTAAAATATGTTCTCTAATCTCAGTACTGTTTGTTTATGGGCAGGTTTTACCACAGAATTAGCACTATTTCAGTAAAATGTGATTACAAAGAATGGATGAATACACTTAAATTAAAATGATACTTTTAAATGTTAATTTTTTTATTTCTAAAATGCTTGTTAAACGAGTTTAAATGTATGTAATATTGTAAAGTAAGCTGTATTCACCCAAATAAATTCAATTTGTCTTGTATTTTGTCCATGTGTTTTGCTTAATAATAAATGTTCATCTTTTGATTCTTGCTGTTGCCTCTAGTAATTCTGTGTGTGATTCAACAATAGAATAACTTTTAAACACTAGTTGACTTAAATAAAACAACCCAGCATGTTTGGTAAAAACATGAACCCAACCAGCTGGGTCAAAATAACCCAGCATGTGTTCTGTCCAATATTTACCCAAGTTGGGTTGTTTTTAACCCGGCATTTTTTAGAGTGTGAGATCCTGAGAGACAGAGTCAGAAATCAGCTTTCGCCCTCAGGTGATCTGATCTCTAGTAATCATAGTTTATTAACATGAGCTTCGCATGCGTCTCCTCTGAACACTTGTGATGAGATTTCATCAAACAGTCTCTGATTTCATGACTACATGAATTTACATCTACTCACATTAAAAACAACAACTCGATATTGCTTTTAAAAGTACTTCAGTGTTCATTTCTCTGCAAACGTGCTCACATGCAATTCAGTGATTGGATAACATTTACAGCTGTATTTGGGAACACTGGATGTTAATATGGTGTAAATGGGTTAAAGGTTAACTGACACTAATAATAATAATAAATGGCAATAATAATATTTATCAGCATCATTATTATTATTATTAATAATATAATTATTTTACAGCATTTAACACAATAATAAAAAGGTAAATTATTATTAATATAATAATAAATTATTAAAATAATATAACATTATTGTAGCCTTTTGTAATTATATTTGTACTACTACTAATATTTTTAATACTAATACACTAGTAATACTATTTATTATCATTATTATTATTAATGTACAGCATTTAACACAACAATACCAAAAAGGCAAATTATTATTATAGTTTTTGTAATTATATTTTAATAATAAAATAATATAATACATTATTATAGCCTTTTGTAATTATATTTTTACTACTATTTTTTAATACTACCAATACAACTAATATTAGTATTAATATTTATTATCATTATTATTTGTATTATTATTGTACAACATTTAACAACAATACTAAAAAGTAAATTTAGTTTTTGTAATTATATTTGTACTACTACTACTAATATTTTTTATACTAATACACTATTAATAATATTTATCATCATTATTATTATTAATGTACAGCATTTAACAACAATTCTAAAAAGGTAAATTATTATTATAGTTTTTGTAATTATATTTTAATAATAAAATAATATAATACATTATTATAGCCTTTTGTAATTATAGTTTTGACTAGTGCTACTACTACCACCACTAATGCTGATAATAACAATAAAATATTAAAAATAACAGCATTTATTTAAAACATAATAATAAATAACAATTATTATACTTTTGTAGTTACATTTATATCACTACTAATACTTCTAATTATTTTATTATTATTAGACAGCATTTTTTAAACAGTAATAATACTAATATAATTATTATAATACCTTTTTAATTTTATTATTATTATTGAAAACTTATAGTTAAAAAACATTTTGCCCTATGCATCAAAAACAGACATGTTCACCATAAAGTGAAAGCAGAGCAGTGTTTTCAGCTCAGTAACAGTCGAGTGTGAGGCTTCTCTGAACGCTGGAGGAACAAAGATGTGGGATTATGGTGATGAAGAGCGTCTCTTACGGGCCCCTGGAGTCTGATCTCCACACGAGGCTCCTGCTCGACCCCACAGACAGCTCTGAGCAGATACAGTATCCTCCCATCTAAAGTGCCTTTTAGTGTGTACTACAGCCAGAGAGACGACCGCCGCACTAAATCAGTGTGAAGAGGCCAAGCGCAGATAAAAATAGACAGCTGCCCTGTGCTTATCAAACAGTGCTTTTATTTCTGTCCGTCTGCCTGCAGGAGGAGAGACGCTCCGGTCAGATAAAGACAGCTCTGTCTCACATCTCCCGGCCGTCAGCGTGACAACAGAAGAATCCCTGTCAGCACAAAACCATCTCGACCTTCCACTCTTAAAAATAAAGGTGCTTCAAAAGGTTCTTCAAGCGATGCCATGGATAGAAGAACCATATTTGATTCCACAAAGAACCATTCAGTCAAAGGTTCTTTAAAGAACCATCTCTTTCTTACCTTTTTATAATCTGAAGTACCTTCTTTCACCACAAAGAAGCTTTTGTGAAACAGAAAGGTTCTTCAGATGTTGTAGGTTCTTTATGGAACCATTTAGACAAAAAAGGTTCTTCTATGGCATCGTGAAGCACCTTTATTTTTAAGAGTGTAGACCGGCTCTTCCTTGAAGGAATGTTCTTGGTAACATGAACAAATTAATGAAAAATACTTCTAAAGCATTACTAATACACTATTAAAATCAAAAGTCGTATCTGATCACAATCTAATACTATAATCGACCTGAGCTAACAATACAGTCTCAACTTGTTGTATTTACAGTAATGCACTTACAATGGAACAAGCGTCAGAAATAAACGGTAAAATCTGCAATAATCACAGCGCTTTGCAAATACAATACATACACGTGCACAAAATATTATACTTGGCCACCTATAACATATTTCTGATGTATTTTATACAGTTTAACAGCAACTATTGGACTTTATCACAAAATGACTAAATTGGTAAATTAATTGTGAAATTATCTGTATACACTGAATAGTCTGGGCAGTTTAAAAATAAAATATAAATACACTTAAAAATAAAAAAGGGGAAAAAAAAACTAAACTAAAAATAAAATTAAATAATAAGAATTAATTAAATAATAATTTAATTAAATCAAAATGTCTAAATCAAAATATATAAAAATAGTTTAAATTAAATTATGTTCTAATATAAAACAAATAAACTTACAAAAAGCTTAACTAAATAATACAATTTAATAAAGTAAAATAAGTAAAATTAATTAAAATAAATAAAAAGTAATTAATTAAAATACATAAAGAATAAAATGTATTTGAATAAACAAACAAGTAAATAAATAGCATTTAAATGCTTGATATAAATCCATTGCCATCTGCTGTTTTAATTGGTTTCTTAAGAATATAAAAAAATCAGCAATCAACAACACACCAATAAATAAATGCACTTTTAATAAAAAAATAAATTACGCTCAAGTGTATAATATGAATCCTCTGACATGTTCCGTTTTAATTTATTTCTCTAGACTACAAAAAATGATTCTCCAGGATTTGACCTTGAGACCATTACTGTAAAAAATACTTCCAGTTCACTGAGAAATAATTCAGAATAATTTCTTATGCATTAACAAAACACCAATAAATAAATGCACTTACAATAAATAAATAAAAATAATAAATAAATAAATAGCACTCAAGTGCATAAATCCACTGACATCTGCGGTTTCACTTGGTTTCTCAAGAATACAAAAAACTACAACTCTACAGGATTTGACCTTGAGAACATTACTGTAAAAACACCAGTTCATTTTCATAAAACAGAGGGATAATTCAGAATCAACAATGCGTCATTTGGCTGGTAACCCCCAGAGACGCTGTAAGACTCCTCACTTCAAGACCGATCTGTGATCAATGTGAGAGGATAACATCTGTGAACATCCTTAAACACCAGCTCATAAAACAGCCTTCCCTGACAAGCAGCAGCTGCTTCACATAAACACGCGTTTGGCCAATTAAAATGTTACGCTAGCAGGTCCCAATCAAAGGTGCTCCCTATTAAGTGTGGCTTTCATGTGATTTGATGTGGGATCAAACACTCTGAGCGAGTAAGACGGGATTCGATTACATCCCTGAAACTCAAACAGCAACAACAGCAGCTCATAAAACACACGGAGAGACATTACAAGCACACCGAGCTGAACGCCTCTTTCTTCTGCTGTAACTCACCACGTCAGGAAGGAAATACACAAATCTATGGACTGCAACATTATGCAATCAAAACAAGCTGTTTTCTCCAGATAAATCTTGAGATTAATGCACAACAAGCACTAGTTTATTGGAGGGATAAAATAAACTAAATTATTTCATTATGGATTTATCATGCATTTAATCAAATATTTAAAATGTGAACAGTGCAAAATGTATTAATGTAAAATAATGTACCTTATTTAAATACAGTGTTCACACACTTTCTGACCAATGAGTTTATGATTTTTCCAGTTGTTTGAGAAGACGGAGTAAGCATAAAGATTTTCTTAAAAATAATAATAATAAAAAGCTTATATATAAAAATTATTATATATAAACAATTATACAAATTCACAATGCAAGACTTGAGTTAAAATAATTTATATTTCAAGGCATATTTAATGTAGCTTTTTTTCATTTTGACGAAATACAGATTTAAAAAAATAAATAAAATATATATATATATATATATATATATATATATATATATATATATATATATATATATTATATATATATATATATATATATATATATATAAAAATAAAAATAATGATTATACTTTAAAGAGAAAAGAGTCTAAAAACTAAGCATAACTAGAAAAAAATAAACTGAATATAAAAATGTTTATTAAAAAACACAGAACCCTGGAAATAAATATATAAGTAAATAAATACAATTATTATAATTATTATACATATACATTTAACATTCTTAAAAATATGGAGCTCATGGAATAAGATGCTGAAAGAAATTGTGAGTGGCATAGATTGCAAAAAAAATAAAAAATTCTATTTCAATATATTGTTCATGCAATATTTCATTTTCACGGCATACTGATTTTCTAAATACATTTTTTTAGAACAATTCTACTCAGAAAATTGAAGAACTAAGCATAGCTAGAAAAATTAAACTGAATATAAAATTGTTTATTGAAAAACATGGAACCCTGCAAATAAACAAATAAGTAAATAAAATTATAATATTAATTATTCTTATACATTAATTATATTTAACTCATCATTCTTAAAAATGCGGAGCTCATGGCACAAGATGCTGAAAAAACAACGAGAGGCATATATAGCAAACTAAATGTTTATCAAGGTGTATTTGATGTACTTTTTATTTTAAATGAACACATTTTGCACTTTATGCTCACTTTTCAATGTATTTTTATTTACTAATAATACTGATTTTATATCTCTCCATCCTAGATTCTGTTAGTAAAGTTTAAAACGAGCACATCTGACAGTCATATCCGGTGCAGGAGAGCGTTCAGATGAGATCTGACCCTGAAGAGAGCGAGGATGAGAATCACATGATGAAGCAGAAATACTGCGACGCTCCTGCAACTTTAAAAGTGACAGCAGAGAAACACACACGGAAAGAACCCAAGAGCAAGAGTCTTTCCCTGTGTGTGTGTTTGAGGTGACTGCAGATGACACTGAATGCAGTCAGAGCCTCGTCTTACCTCGCTTCCCTCTCTCACAGCTACTCCAGAGTTCATGGTCCCTAAACTCCCGGAGCGAAGTGTGTTTCCGGAGACGGTATTCCAGCGGCAGACGCCCGTGGCTGGAGAGAAACGTGTCTGTTCTCAGGTTCCTCCCGCTTCTGTAATCCACACGCACCGCTGCCGGCTCATCCTACACACAATCCAGCGGTATTCCCAACACAATCCCAGCGCTGATCCACACGAGAGACCACTAAATCCACGCTCCGCACATTCCTCGAGCCAGACGGAGACTCCGACAGCAGCACCGCACTGCTCTGATCCAGAGAGAGAGAGAGGGAGGGAGGGAGAGGGAGGGAGAGAGAGAGAGGGAGGGAGGGAGGGAGAGAGAGAGAGAGAGAGAGAGAGAGAGAAGAAGAGAGAGAGAGAGGAGAGGGTGAGAGAGAGCGACAGAGGGAGAGGGAGAGAGAGAGGGAGAGAGAGAGAGAGAGAGGGAGAGGGTGAGAGAGAGAGACAGAGGGAGAGAGAGAGACAGAGAGAGGGAGGGAGGGAGAGGGAGAGAGGAGAGAGAGAGGAGGACGAGAGAGAGAGAGGGTGAGGGTGAGAGAGAGAGAGAGAGAGGGAGAGAGAGAGACAGAGGGACAGAGGGAGAGAGACAGAGGGAGAGAGGGAGCTCCTCGGGGCCTCACAGCTGCATGGGGCCGCAGGACGGAGTGTTTTACGTGTGTGTGTGCGGGAGGAGACTCCTTCAGGGCCGTTTCAGGTCGTCAGACTCCCCTCAGCTGGAATATGATCAGTCACTTCAAGCTCTCGACCTCCTCCCTCATGCTAACACTGCTCTGCTCTCAGCCGCTCACTTCTACACTTACAGTAAATACTATAGAAATAAATCATCCTGACACACCAACTGACTCCATTAATGCTGTGTTTGATCATCTATCATTCAGAATTATTTAACAAGAATTAATGTATTAAAATTAATAATGTATTATTTTTAATAATTAAAAATAATATTAAATTATACAATTATTTAAAATACATTGCAGTATATGTTGCTATATAAATACACACAAATACAATTAATAATTAATTCACAATAAATATACTAATCAATCACAATTACTATATAATTTAGAAATACTTTTAAATGATTACAAATACTTAAAAATCATAATTATATATTACAATTTACAATTTTAATATTAATAATAATTTATAATTTACATAAATTTAAATGTATTATTTTACATGTATTGAATGTAACATTAAATGTATTATTTCACAAATACTAATTCATTTAAAAATATTTAATAAGCAATAATATTGAAATGCATATGTATTTAAATGTAGACACATACAATAAATATACACTTATGTAAATAACTTATTGAATATGTTGCATTATATACAAAATAAGTGTAGTGAATAAATATTAAATTTATATATTTTAAATAAATAAATAAATATTATACTCCCAAAAAATGCCATAAAAGCACCATTAAAAAGCATCATAAAGGTCATTATTCATTATTTGCGGTTTTTAAAGTCAGATTCACACTTCCACACATTCAAACAAACTACAAAAAGATGCAAAGCACCACATTAGACATTAATAATCCAAAGTGACCCGAGACAAACAAACCTAATTTCAAATCGAAATGGAATTTATAAAAGTTTTTAAATTATAACTACGGTATATAAAAATAAATACATATATAAATATTACATAATACAGCAAGTTATATATAACAAGTATGTTAATGTACGTTTTGATGCTTTTGGTCTTTTTTGGACTTGACATGCCTTGGTCATCATCCACTTTCACTGTATAAAACAAAGCAGCATGGACATCTTCAAAACATCTGCTTTTGTGTTCCACTGAAGAAAATCAGTCGTACAGGTTTGTAAGGACATGAATGTGGATAAACGATGACAGACAGACTGATCATTTTTAGGTGCACTGTCTCTTTAACACCCAGCATCTGATGGTTTATCGTGTTTGCTCATTGTTTTCCTCACGCTGGCCGAGATCCAGAACTTTCTCTGCCGTTTCTCTGGCTGAGGCTCTTAAGCAGATTATATCTCTCTCCTGGCACAGACGCCGTGTAACAGACTTAATTATAGGTGTGTGTCATTGTGTTAGACGAGTCTTCATCAAACACTCTGTCAGAAGCAATGAAAAACACCCTGCATCAATCTCACGGCAGCATTAGAGCGAGGACACAGCCGGAGTCTGAACCGTGCTGGATTCACACGTCCAGACTGAGATGAGGTTGAGATTATACGGGTTAAAAGAGTCTAATATTGATGTTAAACATGCCAGTGTTATATAATGAATTCAACAGCTCCCTCTAGTGAAGATGTAAGGTGGATCATTTCAAGTTTTGTCATCATGTCAGTCATAAACCCGTCATAAGCGTCAGATTTTTGAAATTGAGATTTATACATCATCTGAAAGCTGAATAAATAAGCTAGGATGTTATGATAGGATAATATTTGGTCGAGATGCAACTATTTGAAAATCTGGAATCTGAGGGTGCAAAAAAAATCGAAATATTGAGAAAATTGCCTTTAAAGTTGTTCAAATGAAGTTCTTAGCAATGCATATTACTGATCAAAAATTTAGTTTTGATATATTTACAGTAGAAAATTTACGAAATAACTTCATGGAACATGATCTTTACTTAATATCCTAACGATTTTTGTCATAAAAGAAAAATTGATAATTTTGACCCAAACAATGTATTGTTGGCAATTGCTACAAATATACCTGTGTTACTTATGACTGCTTTTGTGCTCCAGGGTCACATATGCACTTTACAACTCAAAACACACTCCAGATCCATTACAACAGCATTCACACTCATGCACATGATCTCACAGCTATATAAACTACACTTGGTTTTGGAAACAAGCAGCTGCACTTCCTGCTAGAGAGAAGAAGAAGAGAAACCAAATACAAAAATAATGAATAATTCAAGAACTTACTGAACCCTGTCAGCATCTCATATACTACACTTGCTCAATATCAATATCACTGACACATTCAAGCTTCATCTTTAGATTCTTCTTCTTTATTTGCTTGTTTGATTAAAGTCACTTTAATTTACTCCTTCCAGAAATCAATTCAGAAATCACTGGACTGAATCTTCCTGCGACTCCATTTACTCCACACTGTTAATTTAACACATTTTCATCGTCTGTTTGTACGGTTTTCTTAATTGTTTGTTTTGTTGCTAATTTCTAAAGCATCTTATTCCATGTATCATGTACTAAATTAATACAATGTAATTTATTAAAATTAATTTATAAATATCATTTCAAATTACAAATATAAAGTATTATATTTACGTAAATATATAAAGATATTATAACTATAAAATATTACAATAAAAATTAAAAAACAAACAAAAAAACCTTTCATCAAAGTTGTCCTAAAACCAAAATGTGTTCTTGTCTTAAGACAACTTTTGATGAACTTTTTTGATCCACTTCAAATGTTGACTACTGTGCATATATATATATATATATATATATATATATATATATATATATATATATATGTATATATATTAGTGCTGTCAATCGATTAAAAATAATTAACTAATTAATCGCACATTTTTCTGAAATTAATCGCGATTAATCCCACCTAACATTAAAGTTTTTAAATATACTTTTATATTGCAATAATTCCACATTCAATCTTCAAATTAATGTACAAACAACATAAAGACAATATATATTTTTAATGTCATTATTTTTATGACTGAAGGCCAGTATCACTGATAACAATACTGATTTCTCTATAAATTTGCTCCCAATATTTAACCATTGACTATAGCCATTCAATATTACAGTATAATTGAGAGCTATCAATTTTATAATTTATTAGATTAAAAAACAAACTTCTAATTTAAGTGAACTTAAAACAATCTTCACATAAACCCATTATAATAAATGTCATATTTACCTGTGCCCTTCAGCAGAAATATACAGAAATTGAAGTTGAAGTTATCAAACACTAAATTAAATATAGATGAATCCTTAAGGCTATAAAAGTATTTTTTTCCCTCTTTTTTTTCTTTGTCCTTTGATTAACAGTCTGGTGTGAGTCAAACGAGCGCGGAAAGTACTGTGCTCACATATACATATATATATATAATATTATATTATATAATATTATATATATATATAATAAATTGATTAAATATAAATGTATTAATTTATATATATATATATATATATATATATATATATATATTATATATATAATATATATATATATATATATATATATATATATATAATATATATATATATATATAAATAAATTTATATTTAATCAATTTATTACCGTAATAATAAATTAATATTTAAAATGTGAAATTATTAAATATAAAAATGACTACATCTGAACGTCTCCAAGACGCTTCAAGAAACCTCCTGCAGAGCTACAGTACTGTTAAAAGTTTTAGGCACTTGTGTAAAAATGCTGTAAAATGAGGATGCTGTCAAAAATAATGTCATAAATAGATTTTCTTTATCAATTAACTTCTTGGTGTGAGCACGCTTTGTGTTTAAAGCAGCTTTTGCCCTCGGTGCACTTGGTTTCTTGAAGCGTCTTGAGACACAACTGAGATTTAGTCTCAGTTTGTTCTGTTTCTTCATGTGACTCCAGACAGACTGATGATGATCAGATCAGATCTCAAACATCTCACTGGATTATTACAATTAATGGCAAAATGAATGTTTGGAAATGGAAACTGATATTTCCTGCAGACACACACACTCTAAAAAAATATGGTTCTTTAAAGGTTCTTTACATGCAGTAATGGTTTTATTTAGAACCGTAGCATTCTGAAGAACCCTTTTATGCCGAAATGGTTCTTTGTTAGAGTTT
>CM041796.1:61236559-61254059 GCA_023376895.1 Aspiorhynchus laticeps | reverse complement strand
AGTGTTTATATCAAATCACACATACGGCCTTCATTCTGAGCACTGATTCAGATTCTCATCAGCTGAGATATATGTGTGTATCCGTTACCGCTCTGAGCTCTTAACGAAGCCAATAATGAGATGAAGCTAAATGGCGTGTGACAGTCATGAATCAGCGGGGACAGATGAGGCGGCGCTGATGGGATTGCTGGATCTTGCTGTGTTAAGCACATTGAGAAGGACTTACTATACGCCGCGATCAGTCAGCATTCCCAGGTTTGCTGACTTAACTATAACTAGTCACACAAACTTTGAGTTATGATGAATACTGAAGAACATTACAGTAGTTAAAGGAATAGTTCACCCAGAAATTAAAATGTAGTAAAAATTTACTTTTCCTCAGGCCATCCAAGATTAGGATGAGTTTGTTTCTTCATCAGATTTGGAGAAATGTAGCATTGCATCAGTGTCTCAGCAATGGATGCTCTGCAGTGAATGGGTGCCGTCAGAAGGAGAGTCCAAACAGCTGATTTTCAGCTTTTGTCTTCTCCAGATGTTAACTGCTGGACTGGAGTGGTGTGGATTACTTGTGGATTATTGTGATGTTTTTAATCAGCTGTTTGGACTCTCCTTCTGACGGCACCCATTCACTGCAGAGTGATAGAATGACACATTTCTCCAAACCTCACATTTTAATTTTTGGATGAACTACTCATGTAACTTAAGAAAACCCTTTTGTTATAGTACGGCCCTATGATTTATACAATGTATAAAATGTGAATCGACTCTTGAAATCCAGTCATAAAAAAATGGAATTTACTGTATAACTTGGAATGTCATGGATTTTGGCAAATTTAGAAAATTTGGGGAAAAATAAAAAATATTTGAAAAGGCCCTAAAAATGTGTGTGTGTGTGTGTGTGTGTGTGTGTGTGTGTGTGTGTGTGTGTGTGTGTGTGTGTGTGTGTGTATGTATATATATATATATATATATATATATATATATATATATATATATAAATATAAAAAGAGAGAGAGAGCGAGAAATAAAAAAAAATATATAAAAAGACAGAGAGAGAGAAAAAAAAAAAAAAAAAAAAAACTTTCATTCAAAGTTTCATTCTTTCAATTAATTAGACAAATTTTTATTATTATTAAAATCTAAATTTGACTAAAATTTAATTTAACCATTAAAACAGAGTCCAGAAAAATTATAATGGGAAAAAACAGAATCCAAAAAAATAAGTAAAATAAATAAATATAACGGGGGAAAAAAGGGAATTTGAAAAAATAAAATAAAAATGAATTTGGGAATAAATAACATGAATTTCAAAGGGCCTTAATTATGAGCAAAGGTTTTTTTGTGCAATTTTTGTGCATTTGTATGTATATTTACATACAAACCATAAAATAAGACTGAAACAACCAAAAAAAACTATTTAGTAAAAGTCTTTTTAAAATCAAAATCTATTCTTCTTAAATCTTAGAGATGCTGTTCCAACTGAAAACAATGACAAACAATAAAGACTGAAGCACGTTTCGATCTGGACTCAACATGATCTTCTGAAAACCGGACAGACTGAAGATGATTTGCGAGGCGCTCCACTAAACGTGACTTTGACAGATGTCCTACATGCATTAGTGAGATGAGGACATTAGCGCTCGGGGCAGAACGCAGCGCTCAGCAGATAATGTCCATAATGAAATTTAGGCTCTAAGTGGAGGATGAAGTGTCAGAGAAAACCAGAGAGAGAGAGACAGAGAGATTTAAACACCAGCAGACAGACGGCAGACCTTCAATACTGATCCAATATACAGCAGACGCTACAGTCATTTCTAACAGAGTATTAGAGAAAGAGAAAAGCTTTAAACAGTCTTACTATTAGTAAAGTCTGTCAACTACAGCAGTGTGCAACTGCAATCAGGTAGATTATAACTATATAGTTATTTTAGAACAATACTAAAGTCATGAGAGCCATGCATAAACATGCATGCACACAATTAATATTTGCCTACAAAGCTGATTTGAAATTCAGTCATACTTTGCAATGGTGTGTTTATTCAATAATCAATGGACAGAAACATACTCTATCAATAAATCACTAGTATTTCTTAGATTAAGTAATGAGAACACTTAACAATAAGGTCCCATTAGTTAATGCATTAACTAAAAACTAACAATGTGCAATTCATTTATTACAGTATTTATTATTCTTTGTTAATATTAGTTAATATAAATATATTGTAATGTTAGTTCATGTTAGCTCAACTCCATTAAATAATATTAACAAATACAACTTTTTATGTCAGTAATGCATTAATAAATGGTAAAATTAACATTAAAGATTAATAAGAGTCAGAATTATTTTAGAATTTTACAAATGGAATAATATAATGTTAACAAATGGAAAAATGGAACCCTATTGTAAAGTGTTACCGATCAACTTTTATTATTCTATTTATTTATTTCTACTTTTTTGTTTGTTTCTCAATCTCACACTTAGTTCCAGAAGAAATTAACTAGACAGACATAAAGACAGACATAAATGGAAAACACACACACTCATTATTTTTCATTGTTAGTTCATGTTAATTAATGCATTTTTTTTATTTATTTTTTGCTGTTTCTCACACACTTAGACCAAAAACAGATGGACATAAAACAGAAAGTGCACACTCACGTTCCTACAAAGCATCTTTAACTGCTCAATAAAAACTACAGATGCTGCCTAATGAAGAAAACGATAAACTACAGCAAAAAACAGCATGAATGCAACCTCAACAAAACATCAACTCACAAACTCACAACGGACATTATTTCTGTGCTAAAGAGGCCATTAACGTCTTAATAATAAAGAAATAAAAACACTGAGCAGCAGAAAATCAAAAAGAACTGCTTCTGAAATACAACATCCACACATAAAACAGCTAAAATGGTCTTAAATCAGAGAAGTAGAAATAAACCTGTGAAAGCATGTAAAGAGTCAAACAGAGGTGCAATGCGCACTGGTGATGTCCTCTCTAATGATTCGGTACAGTTTTACTGCGGTAACCAGATCGGCTGTATAGCGGAGCGGAGCTGTTAAAACATCACATGACACCGAACACATTCCTGCATCACTATAAACACACACACACGCTCTGACGTCACCTACACTAATACATGCCATATGTCAGAGCAGAGCAGCCCAGAGACACTGACACCACACACACACACACACACTGACACACACACACACCCCCCCCTCTAGAGAATCCATGGCAGCAAACCACATCTTGTGCAATCACTGTAATGAATATTGGTGCATCACAGATAAAGCAATGAATGAAGCTCATGTTTTACTTCACAGTAACATGAAGAAATATACATTCTGCATAAAGAAAATTAATACTTGGAGGCATTAATCCAATATAAACAATAAACAATACACAGACACACTTATTTACTTTAATAGTTATAATAGAAATACAAATAATAATAATAAAATATGAACACATTTGAACATATGATTTACTTTAATAGTTATTAAAAACAACAACTTTTATTAATAAAAATAATAATAAATAATGTTTGTTAATGTTTTCATAGAATACATTTATATTACATATAGCCATATTATTCTCATTAATAAATGCCATTCATAAAATATTGATTTACTGATTTTATTATTAACATTTAATATTATAAATATATATATATATATATAACATACATTAGAAACCGTAGTAGTAGTATTAATAATAATAAATAATAAATAATAAATAATAATAAACGTTATTAATGAAAACATTTTGTTGCTGTAATGAAAAATTGAGAACCATCAATATAGAGGGCAAGTGTGCTTAATTGTTATGAAAATATACAATGCAATCACATTAATGGCTTTAAGCAAAATATAATATCATACTTTGCTTCTGGATCAAAATAAAGGAAGGCTGATCTCGATCACACATGAACAGACACACAAACAGCGGTCACATGTTCTTCACTTCAGTCCAGAGCAGACGCTGAACAAGAGAGCACTGATGAGCAGATGTTACTAAACTTCATTCATCTTCATTCATGTCAAAGCACTCTTACACCAAACAACATCATACATTCAACTCATCTTTATGACCAGGAAAGACTCGCTTCCCTCATGCCTTCAAATCAGATGTTAAGAGATCTCATCAGGAAATTAAACTGCCTTCAGTGAATAAAGAGCAAAGAAAGGAGAGAAACCACTGAGATACACTTCAGGACAGGATCAGCAGCGCTCACATTCATTAGTAATAACCTCACAGCGCCACCTACAGACTCACTAACACACTGCAACAGCTCACAGATTCATCTTTCATATTCACGTCTTCAGAGCAGTGTTTTGCTCTTTATGAGTAAAGCTCACAAAAACAAGTAAACGTCACATTTCAATATTAAAGCCTATTTCCACCACATAAGAAAAAATATGCTCAGTTAAATCAAAATTATGAGATGAAGAAGAAATTTTGAGATACTAATTCATTAATGAGATTCAAAGTTAAAATTATGATATACTAAATAAAAATTGAGACGTAAAAAAAAAATGAAATTATGACTTATGAATTCTGATAATCTCACAGTCAAAATTATGAAGTCATAATTATGAAATTAAAAACTTTTTAAAAGTTCATTTAAAAATTCTGATATAAATATTAGTTTTTGCGTTATCTCAAAATTTCAACGGTCATCATTTCCACTTTTAAATTACACATGATTATTTTTTATTCGGTGGAAATAGGCTCTCATACATTTTTGCCCCAAAATCAAACAAAAGAAATTAAAAAGTTTTAATCTATTTTAGCCTATTTTAATGACCATTAAATCAATTATACTGTTGCATACAGTTTGTTTGTCATTCTCAATAATCTCGATGATTCTTATCATTTTCTCACTACTGTAATAAAGTATTTTTTAAAATTCTGTAATGAAGCATTAACGCAAATGCACCTTGACTTTCTGGCTAAAAGCTGATAAAAATAAACCTATAAGTGAGTGTGCAGTTATATATTTTTCTGTAAAAATTCCATAATACAATGGTTTTCAAATAAAGCAGCAAAAATTGAAGGCAGTACAATAAATACTACCGTAATATATATATAAAAAAACAGCTTTTTTTTATAGTTACTTTAATGGTTATTTATATTATTATTATTATTATTATTATTATTATTATTATTATTAATGTTGCCATTATGAAAATCCACTGAGAATCAGCACTGGCAATACGTACCATAATTACAATATATAGGTTAAATGTTATGAAAATAATGTCACAAATTACTGGACGCTGATTTGTTGAAGCACGCCTGGTTAAAACAAAGGGGTTGAATAACAAAAGCTACCCATATTAAATTCCCATGCTCATCACAAGCAGTTCATCACTAGAATGCAGTAACCACATGAAATCCATTCATTCTTGCCAGCTGTAATCAAAGGCAGCTGTTAAACAGCGGTCAGACTCACAGTATTGGCCAGCTCCAGGTAACTTCCGCCGCGGCCGGAGGGATGCTGGGACAGGAGCTTGTGAAGTCCAGCCGGAGGCTCCAGAGCGCTGGGCTGATCCAGGAGTTTCTGGAGTAACGGTGAGCTCTGCTGCGGAGCATGTGTTTGTGTCAGAGACTGCAGGTCTGGACTCTGTAAGTCTCGAGCTCCAGAATCAAACTCCCAGCTCTCACGAGCGCCTGCGTCAACAAACAAACACACCACAGATTGCATTAACACAGAATATAAATATGGGATGTTTTCCAAAATTTTCCATAGAGATTTTTAAAAAGTCTAAACCAAATCAACCAGTTACGAGGCGAATCATAACATTACAAACTTTGATTTGAAGCAAAAATGTTCTTGGAAAAAAAAAAAAAATATATATTTCAGTATTTTGAGAGTGCAGGGAGACTGACTCTATTATGCCATAATCGTCATGGGTAATGTAATTTTTTTATTTTTGGCCAGGAATTTTTTTAATATAAAATGATTACTTAAAGAAAAAATTGACTTCAATAAATGCATATACCATCAATTAACAACCTCAGAGCTCATAGTAGGAATGAATTTAAAATAATTGTTAACTTATTTCCATATGGATCTGCTTTTGAATACAAAAATTATACTGTTGCACTCTATATTTTTGTCCATTAATACTAATAAAATGCGTCATTTTTAATTTAAAATATACTGTTGCACTTTATATTCTTTGTCAATTATGGCTAATAAAAATTGTGATTTTTAATACAAAAAATTATACCATTCCACTCTATATTTTTGTCCATTATTGCTAACAAAAATGTGTGGATTTTAATACAAATAACAATTGCACCCTATATTTTTGTCCATTATTGTTAATAAATTGTGATTTTAAAGGTAAAAATTATACTGTTGCACACCACATTTTTGTCCATTATTGCTAATAAAAATGCATGGTTTGTAATTAAAAAATGTTGAAATGTTGCACTCAATATATTTTCCCATTATTGCTAATAAAAATGTGTGATTTTTTTATACAAAAATTTCTATATTTTGTCTATATACAGGTGCATCTCAATAAATTAGAATGTAATGGAAAAGTTCATTTATTTCAGTAATTCAACTCAAATTGTGAAACTCGTGTATTAAATAAATTCAATGCACACAGACTGAAGTAGTTTAAGTCTTTGGTTCTTTTAATTGTGATGATTTAGGCTCACATTTAACACAAACCCACCAATTCACTATCTCAACACATTAGAATACTTCATAAGACCAATAAAAAAAAAAACACTTTTAGTGAATTGTTGGCCTTCTGGAAATTATGTTAATTTACTGTATATGTACTCAATACTTGGTAGGGGCTCCTTTTGCTTTAATTACCGCCTCAATTCGGCGTGGCATGGAGGTGATCAGTTTGTGGCACTGCTGAGGTGGTATGGAAGCCCAGGTTTCTTTGACAGTGGCCTTCAGCTCATCTGCATTGTTGGGTCTGGTGTCTCTCATCTTCCTCTTGACAATACCCCATAGATTCTCTATGGGGTTCAGGTCAGGCGAGTTTGCTGGCCAATCAAGCACAGTAACACCATGGTCATTGAACCAGCTTTTGGTACCTTTGGCAGTGTGGACAGGTGCCAAGACCTGCTGGAAAATGAAATCAGCATCTCCATAAAGCTTGTCAGCAGAAGGAAGCATGAAGTGCTCTAAAATTTCCTGGTAGATGGCTGCGTTGACTGTGGACTCAGAAAACACAGTGGACCAACACCAGCAGATGACATGGCAGCCCAAATCATCACTGACTGTGGAAACTTCACACTGGACTTCAAGCAACATGGATTCTGTGCCTCTCCACTCTTCCTCCAGACTCTGGGACCTTGATTTCCAAATTAAATGAAAAATTTACTTTCATCTGAAAAGAGGACTTTGGACCACTGAGCAACAGTCCAGTTCTTTTTCTCCACAGCCCAGGTAAGATCTTCTGACGTTGTCTCTGGTTCAGAAGCGACTTGGTAGCCCTTTTCCTGAAGACGTCTGAACGTGGTGACTCTTGGTGCACTGACTCCAGCTTCAGTTCACTCCTTGTGAAGCTCTCACAAGTGTTTGAATCAGCTTTGCTTGACAGTATTCTCAAGCTTGCGGTCATCCCTGTTGCTTGTGCACCTTTTCCTACCCAAATTCTTCCTTCCAGTCAACTTTGCATTTAATATGCTTTGATACAGCACTCTGTAAACAGCCACAGCTTTCAGTAATGACCCTCTGTGACTTACCCTCTTTGTGGAGGGTGTCAATGTTCGTCTTCTGGATCATTGCCAAGTCAGCAGTCTTCTCCATTATTGTGGTTTCAAAGAACAAGAGATACCCAGAATTTATACTGTAGGGATGGTCATTAATTGAAACTCAAATGTAAATATTCTAATATTTTGAGATACTGATTTTTGACTTTCATGAGCTGTAAGCTCTAATTATCAAAATTAAAACAAACAAAACTTTTGAAATGTTTTACTTTACATGCAATGAATCTAAAATATATGAAAGTTTCACTTTTTGAAATAAGTTACAAGAATAAAAATAACTTTTTCACGACATTCTAATTCATTGAGATGCACCTGTATGCTACTAAAAAAAAAGTGTATACTAATTTGTTACACACAAAAATTGTCTTTTTTTAAAGTACATAACATGCAAGGCAATTGCTCTGAAAGACTTTGACAACAATTTATATATTTATTAGGGGTGTCAACGTTAACACGTTAACGCATGTGATTAATCTAAAAATTTTAACGCGTTAATATTTTTTTTACGCAAATTAAACGTTTGATAAGGTTTGACCCCAACTTCTTCCCGTCATCGCAGTGCTGAAGGTTATCTATCAGTGTGTGATGAGGATACAGCGAACAGTGTCGTCAGGGTAGTGGCTGTGGCACAAGTGGCCGTGGGCTATTTTGAAAATACAGTCGCTGGAAAAATTACAGAGCCGAGGGTTGCGGTTTTTTGGGCTACTTTTATAATCTACCGAGGCCGCCCAAAGTGTATATAGACAAATAAAAATTAAAATAGATCCTTTTACTAATGTGTATCATACTTGGAATGTATACCTGGCAACTTCAGAACGGAGAGACGGTTGTAACATCATCACAAACAACGTGAGTTTCAGCCAGAGCATACAACACAGCAGAAATAAACATGACAACAGCCACTATAGATTATAGAAGATAATAAACACACGATTACGAAAAGGATATGGTTTCTATGTGATTTTCTTGAGATGAATGTGTACATCTGAAATGTTCATTTTTGCAGTGATGTAAAAGGCTATAAAAAGCATATTTTAACCACAGTAAACGACCAAATTCCACATGTGATCGCAAAAGAAAGTTATTACAGGGCTCCAGACTGCGACTAAAATGGTCGCATTTGCGACCAAAAATATTAATTTGCGAGTTAAGTTTTTGCTGAGGTCGCCACTGGCAACTATATATTCACATGACCTAAAAATTTGCATGCAATGCCTTTTTTTCCTGATTGTTTTGCGATCACATCTTTTGTTATGTTCACGTATTAAACTTAAAATTAAAAGACGATGCGCATCAAAGTTTTAGTGGAAAATGAGTTTCAAGCAGTCCTCGTCTCTGCCGCACAGCAGCGCTGATGCACACAGTCTGCTGAACACAGCTCCAGTTGTACAGCACGAGAGATCGAAATGACGGAGACGTGCAAGTGAAAGTGCAGAAAAGCAGTGTCTATTTCGTGCACGACTTGAACAAACTACAACAGGTAAAGCTGTCAGCTGTGTGGATATTGGCAATATCGTTAACAATTCTCGTTTATAATCATTACTAATATTAGTAATATGGCTTCTTATCAAGATCTTAATGCGTGAACTTATTATTTGTAGCGCACTTGCTGTCCAGTAATCGCAAAAAGCTTTGTGCTTTGTTACTTTTTAATAAACAAATTATCAGCTTTAAAATGATGCCAAATTCATAACGAAATTCAAACAATATGGTTTTGGTGCGATCGCTTTGGCGCCTCAGTTCAAGCAGCAGTGAAGCCATTAGGCCTATATCTTTCTATTTACTACTATAGTATGAAATGAACATGAATTAACATCAAAAGGTAGGCTATTGTATGAGAGAACCTACAATACAACTTACTGAAATGTCTCATGTAAAAGCTCATTCAGTGTCATGTAAAGCTTGTAAACATTGCACTGTAATAATACATAACGTTACCTCAGAATAACCACGCAGTGTCCATAAGCTTATCAGTCAGCTAGAAAAATAACTATAAAGAGGAGCATTTTGCTACATTTATGCGCAATTGCATATTAAGATTTTTACTTAATCTGCTGTCTACATGATTCAACTCCTCCTATAAAATTGCATTTTACTAATGAAGAAAAACAGACTGAATGTGTGAAAGACATGACAACATTTATAGGACGCACTGAGGAGCCCAAACTACACTCAGTGGCCAAGTGATGCTTATGGTCCATGATATTGGTACAGATTCTGTGTAACGAACAAGTCTTTGTGACTGTATATTTCAAGTTGGAAAAGACATTTAGTTCCCTTTAAGTGAACCTTAGTTCCCAGGTCGACCTGATCATCTACAAGATGGATTAAAATGCTGATAAAGTCAAGAAAAGTTGAGACATACACACATGACAGTATGATTGAAATGTTAAAATGTCGGGGGGGGGATTCTAATAATAAAATAAAACACTTTTATTCTGTGGCACCTAAAAAAATTATTTGGCGCCTACATTTTTTCTTATAGGAGCCAATGGCTCCTTACTCAATGTGATTTTTAATACAAAAAATTATACCATTCCACTCTATATTTTTGTCCATTATTCCTAACAAAAATGTGTGGATTTTAATACAAATAACACAATTGCACCCTATATTTTTGTCCATTATTGTTAATAAATTGTGATTTTTAAGGTAAAAATTATACTGTTGCACACCACATTTTTGTCCATTATTGCTAATAAAAATGCATGGTTTGTAATTAAAAAATGTTGCACTCAATATATTTGCCCATTATTGCTAATAAAAATGTGTGATTTTTTTTATACAAAAATGTCTATATTTTGTCTATATATGCTACTAAAAAAAAAAAAAGTGTATACTAATTTGTTACACAAAAATGGTCTTTTTTTAAAGTACATAACATGCAAGGCAATTGCTCTGAAAGACTTTGACAACGATTTATATATTTATTAGGGGTGTCAATGTTAACGCGTTAACGCATGTGATTAATCTAAAAATTAACACGTTAATATCTTTTTACGCAAATTAATCGTTTGATAAGGTTTGACCCCAAGTTCTTCCCGTCATCGCAGCGCGGAAGGTTATCTATCAGTGTGTGATGAGGGTACAGGAACAGTGTTGTCAGGGTAACGGCTGCGGCACAAGTGTTCGTGGGCTATTTTGAAAATACAGTCACTGGAAAAATTACAGAGCCGTGGGTTGCGGTTTTTTGGGCTACTTTTATAATCTACCGCGGCCGCCCAAAGTGTATATAGACAAATAAAAATTAAAATAGATCCTTTTACTAATGTGTATCATACTTGGAATGTATACCTGGCAACTTCAGAACGGAGAGGCGCTTGTAACATCACAAACAACGTGAGTTTCAGCCAGAGCATACAACACAGCAGAAATAAACATGACAACAGCCACTATAGATTATAGAAGATAATAAACACACGATTACGATAGGATATGGTTTCTATGTGATTTTCTTGAGATGAATGTGTACATCTGAAATGCTCATTTTTGCAGCGATATAAAAGGCTATAAAAAGCATATTTTAACTACAGTAAACGACCAAATTCCACATGTGATCGCAAAGGGAAGTTATTACAAACACTCGATGGTGGTTTGAAGTGAGTTCTGAGTAAAAGTGTACTATTAATCTCATAAATTCTCTTATGAAGCATGATGCTAATTTTAGCTCTAATGCACCTGCAGAACAGGTCCAATTCTTCTTCATAATGCATTTTGTCATAATACAAAATCGCAAGAAAATGTTTTGTTGTATTTATTTAGAAATACTTTCGATAATAGTTGGGTAAATGTATACTGGGATTGAAGTGATGTGGCTTGGTGAACGTTTTATTGCCAGTATAAAGACTGATAATGGCTGAATAAAAACAAAAGAATAATAAGGATTATGTCTCATACCTGGCGGAGGTGTGAAAGGTTATGTTTCCTTAAAATAGTTTGTCATGCATTTGTTTATTTCAACACATTTACAGGTAAATCCTAGTATTTTAAATTTGTGATTAATCATGATTAATCACAGTCCATGACTGTGATTAACGCGATAAAAATTTTTACCGATTGACAGCACTAATATATATATATATTAGATATAGTCAAACCAAAAATTACTCGGACACCAGATATAATTTTTGATTTTTTTACTAGTGGGTGCAGGACACTATGGTTCATAAATGTAAGTAAGCATGGCAAAATAAAGTGAACTGTGACATATTATACCCAAAAATTCTTCATACAGTGGACAACCAGTAAAATTTGGGACCGAAAATTATTCAGACACTTTGACCTGACCATGTTTTGCTTAGTGTTTTTTCTTTAATTGCTAATGTGATCTTTTTACATCACAGACTGAACATAATTAAGCAGTGCTTGGTGATTGGTTGAGCTAAATTGGTATTATCTTATTGTGTAACTTAAAGTTAACAGCTGACAGCTATTCAGCCGAATTCATTACATACCTTTCTATCAAAGTTATCTGACATTATCAAGATGAATTTGTTCTGACAGTTTAACTCGGAGTTCTTGTCATATTTATTACCATTTTCTAAACTATAGCAAATAAACTGTGATAATGTGAGAAATGTTGAAAGGTGTCTGAATAAATTTTGGTTTGACTGTATATGTGAGACCCTGGAGCACAGAAGCAGTCATAAGTAACACAGGTATATTTGTAGCAATAGCCAACAATTCATTGTATGGGTCAAAATTATCCATTTTTCTTTTATGCCAAAAATCATTAGGATATTAAGTAAAGATCATGTTCCATGAAGATATTTTGTAAATGTCCTACCATAAATATATCAAAATGTAATTTCTGATTAGTAATATGCATTGCTAAGAACTTCATTTGGACAACTTTAAATGAGATTTTCTCAATATTTTGATTTTTTTTGCACCCTCAGATTCCAGATTTTCAAATAGTTGTATCTCAGCCAAATATTGTCTTATCATAACAAACCATACATCAATGGAAAGATTATTTATTCAGCCAGAGATAAACCTCAATCTCAAAAAACTGACCCTTATGACTGGTTTTGTGCTCCACGGTCACATATATTTGATAGAGACCTGTTCAGGAAAATCCTCAGATAACACACCTAGACTGTTCTCGCTGCTGGTGGGCCAGGAGGACACACACTCGTGAGGTTTCCTCTTCTCCGAGTCGCTGGAGAGCAGCGATAGCTGTCCTTCCTCCTTGCGGATCTCGTTGACCAGCTGCATGCGACAGCGTGTGAAGTCTTCGAAGGAGATCTTTCCTCGCTCGTCTGCGCCGAGCTGCCCCATGATCTCTGCCACCGAATCCTCCATGTTCAGCTGCCGGCAGACCATCAGCAGATCATTCCTGACCAAAAGACAGAGATGCTTGAGTTTCAAGACAGAGGTAAAACATGCAATAAGATCACATTTTAGACCATTTTTAACATGTACAGTCATCCCAAATTGTATCTGGACAGTTTAATCAGAAAAAGCATGAAAAACTGTCTGTATCTGCAGGATATTTTCTCTCAACTTCATCACATTCACTATGAACATCTTCCACTTATGTTTCACAATCACCTAGTTATCTACAAGTGGAAAATCGGAAATAGCAAAGTTATGATTTGTAAACACATGAACGATCAAGCGAAGTCATATTTATATGTGGAAAACTAGTAAATCTAGATGACGCACTACACTCCACCAGTGGATGCTCTGCAGTGAATGGGTGCCGTCAGAATGAGAGTCCAAACAGCTGATAAAAACATCACAATAATCCACAAGTCTCCAGTCCATCAGTTAACATCTTGAGAAGACAAAAGCTGAGACAAATCCAGCATTAAGACGTTTTTAACTAAAATATGAGTCTATAATCCATAATAACGCTTCCTCCAATGAAAAAGTCCATCTCCTGTTGTCTCAAATATTTATTTGATCTGTTTTGGCTTGTAAACGCTGCTTGATCTGATGCAGATTTCTCTCCTGATTCAGACCAGGACACTTTTTCACTGGAGGAAGCGTTATTATGGATTATGGACTCGTATTTGAGTTAAAAACGTCTTAATGCTGGATTTGTTTCAGCTTCTGTCTTCTCAAGATGTTAACTGATGGACTGGAGTGCTGTGGGTTATTGTGATGTTTTTATCAGCTGTTTGGACTCTCATTCTGACGGCACCCATTCACTGCAGAGCATCCATTGGTGAGACACTGATGCAGTGACACATTTCTCCAGATCTGATGAAGAAACAAACTCATCTGCATCTTGTAGTTGGCCTGAGGGTGAGAACATTTTCAGCACATTTTCATTTTTGGGTGAACCATTCCTTTAAGATATTATTAAATGTCACATTTTTCATATTTCATGGTTTGCTTTATTTGCAATAAATGTTTTGTTAGACATCATGCATTAAGAAGTGCAATAAAAATGTGAATATTAAAAGACAAAATTAAACAATATAAAGCTTCTGCATTATTTTTATGACTTGAATGCATGATATGCTCTAGCTCAGTACTTAATACTAAACTCGAAAGTGTCATGTCTTCATTTTCAGCTCAAGATCTATTCTGTCATTTGAAACTCAACAAATTTCACGTTTTTGCTTGTAAAGTATGTGCATCATTTTATATTTTGCATCTAATGCAACGATATTTAGACATTTTTAAGAGTCATTTTAAGTGTTCAAATACTTTTGAAGTAGATGCATGACATTTAACGATATTAACCTTTTTATTTAATCACTCTGAAGCATGTTGTTGTCTTTTTTAGCAAAGAAAAAGACAAATGTTTTTGCAAATCAGTTCTGATGCCACCACATGACTGTCATCAATGTCACCTCTTCAGAATCACCTTTAATTAATCAAATTACAGAAATGTCCCGCCAACAACACTTCAAACTATCAACACTGAAACAAGCTCAGAAACATCAACAAAGTTTAGCGGATGAGGATGAAACATTTCCTGTCACTTCCGACGCCTCAACTAACACACCTCTGAGACCCGCAGGAGCGTCCAAACACACTTTATGCGCGTTAATAAGTTTGTTTTGCCTTCTTGTCGTGGATTAAATCGTAATATCGCTGCTTTGCGATCGTTCATACAAACTAAAAGGCTCGTGTCGCACCGCGCCTGTCCCGCTGCTCAGCTCAGCGAGTCTCCAGAGTTATTATTCTGCACGTAAACCCGTTAGAGTGAGTTTGCTGAGGTTTCTGACCGGTTAATGTAGCCGTCTCCGTCCCCGTCGCACGTCTGGAAGAGCCGCCGGACGCGCTCGGTGCTGCCCGAGTCGCTGCTGCCGCCGCTGCCGCTCTCCTCCGCCGCCGCCGCCATCATGAACACACGCTCCAGCAGCGGCTGCAGCACACACTGCTTGAGTTTATACTCTTCACATAAAACTGCATGTTCTTTTTAATTACTTACATATTGTAAAACATAACAGTATAACAATATTATATTATCCATTCAAAAACTTAAAAACAAAACAAAGGGACTTTGTAAAAATAAGTAAAAATGTTTATTTTTTTTATTTTAAATAAATGTATATTTATTTTATTTTGAATTTATTAATATTTTATTTTAAAATATATATATATATATTTTTATTCTGAATAATATTTATTTTACTCAGAATAATATTTAATTTTAAATAAATATATTTATTTTAATATAAAGACATTTATATTTATTTATTAATTTTGAATATTAATTTTTAAATACAAAGTGCTGTCAAATCGATTAATCACAGACAAAATAAGTTTGTTTACATAATGTGTACTGTGTATATGTATATATAAATACAAACATACATGTATATTTAAGAAATATATGTAATATATATTTATAATTTAAATCATAAATATGACTATATATACATACAGGTGCATCTCAATAAATTAGAATGTCGTGGAAAAGTTCATTTATTTCAGTAATTCAACTCAAATTGTGAAACTCGTGTATTAAATAAATTCAATGCACACAGACTGAAGTAGTTTAAGTCTTTGGTTCTTTTAATTGTGATGATTTAGTCTCACATTTAACAAAAACCCACCAAATCACTATCTCAACAAATTAGAATACTTCATAAGATCAATAAAAACATTTTTAGTGAAATGTTGGCCTTCTGGAAAGTATGTTCATTTACTGTATATGTACTCAATACTTGGTAGGGGCTCCTTTTGCTTTAATTACTGCCTCAATTCGGCGTGGCATGGAGGTGATCAGTTTGTGGCACTGCTGAGGTGGTATGGAAGCCCAGGTTTCTTTGACAGTGGCCTTCGGCTCATCTGCATTGTTGGGTCTGGTGTCTCTCATCTTCCTCTTGACAATACCCCATAGATTCTCTATGGGGTTCAGGTCAGGCGAGTTTGCTGGCCAATCAAGCACAGTAACACCATGGTCATTGAACCATCTTTTGGTACCTTTGGCAGTGTGGGCAGGTGCCAAGTCCTGCTGGAAAATGAAATCAGCATCTCCATAAAGCTTGTCAGCAGAAGGAAGCATGAAGTGCTCTAAAATTTCCTGGTAGATGGCTGCTTTGACTGTGGACTTCAGAAAACACAGTGGACCAACACCAGCAGATGACATGGCAGCCCAAATCATCACTGACTGTGGAAACTTCACACTGGACTTCAAGCAACATGGATTCTGTGCCTCTCCACTCTTCCTCCAGACTCTGGGACCTTGATTTCCAAATGAAATGCAAAATTTACTTTCATCTGAAAAGAGGACTTTGGACCACTGAGCAACAGTCCAGTTCTTTTTCTCCACAGCCCAGGTAAGACGCTTCTGACGTTGTTTCTGTTTCAGAAGTGGCTTGGTAGCCCTTTTCCTGAAGACGTCTGAGCGTGGTGACTCTTGATGCACTGACTCCAGCTTCAGTCCACTCCTTGTGAAGCTCTCACAAGTGTTTGAATCAGCTTTGATTGACAGTATTCTCAAGCTTGCAGTCATCCCTGTTGCTTGTGCACCTTTTCCTACCCAAATTCTTCCTTCCAGTCAACTTTGCATTTAATATGCTTTGATACAGCACTCTGTAAACAGCCACACCTTTCAGTAATGACCTTCTGTGACTTACCCTCTTTGTGGAGGGCGTCAATGTTCGTCTTCTGGATCATTGGCAAGTCAGCAGTCTTCTCCATTATTGTGGTTTCAAAGAACAAGAGATACACAGAATGTATACTGTAGGGATGGTCATTTATTGAAACGATTCACAAATGTAAATATTCTAATATTTTGAGATACTGATTTTTGACTTTCATGAGCTGTAAGCTCTAACCATCAAAATTAAAACAAAAAAACTTTTTAAATGTTTTACTTTACATGCAATGAATCTAAAATATATGAAAGTTTCACTTTTTGAAATAAGTTACAAGAATAAAATGAACTTTTTCACGACATTCTAATTCATTGAGATGCACCTGTACGTATATACACATACACACACACATATATATATATATATATATATACATTATTCATTTAGCAGATGCTTTTATCCATACATAAATACAATAAGTGATTCATCTTAAAGAGGCAAATAGACCTTACGAGGAAGTGCTCGTAATACCAAGTTTCAAGCATTGTTCAAATATGTACAAGCTAGACATGGAAAGATTAAGGTAATATTTTTTTTATTTTTTTTTGTTTTTTGGATGAAGTCATATAGTGACGAAAGAGATGAGTTTTCAGCTGTTGCTTGAAAATGGTCAGGGACTCATCATTCTGGATAGAGGAGGGAAGATCACTCCAACAGCCAGGAACGGTGAAAGAGAATGTC
>CM041796.1:61074216-61236459 GCA_023376895.1 Aspiorhynchus laticeps | reverse complement strand
AACAAAAAAAACTGACGCTTCAAATCAACATTTCAAACAAAAAAAATCTAAACCTTTACAAAAAGTTGTCTTTGAGAATGTCTAAATATATATCTAAATACATAACTTAATAAAAATAAGTATTTATGTCTAAAAACAATTAGAGAATTTATAGGCTTTTATATAGAGCTATATAGGATTCTTTGGGCTAAACCATGGAATTGCAGATGTTTTTCTTATGTGTGACCCTGGACCACAAAACCAGTCATAATGGTCAATTTTGTGAAACTGAGATGTATATACATCATCTGAAAGCTGGATAAATAAGCTTTCCATTGATTTGTTATGATAGGACAATATTTGGCTGAGATGCAACTATTTGAAAATCTGGAATCTGAGGGTGCAAAAAAATCAAAATATTGAGAAAATCACCTTTAAAGTTGTTCAAATGAAGTTCTTAGCAATGCATATTACTAATCAGAAATTAAGTTTTGATATATTTACTGTAGGAAATTTACAAAATATCTTCATGGAACATGATCTTTACTTAACAGCCTAATGATTTTTGGCATAAAAGAAAAATGTATAATTTTGACCCATACAACGTATTGTTGGCTATTGCTACAAATATACCTGTGTTACTTATGACTGCTTTTGTGCTCCAGGGACACATTTGACTCCCACCAGATGGCACTAAACTGGCTTCTAAAGAGTCAGTTTTGATTTCATGTTGCTCTTATAGGAGTCTGATGCTGCTCTAGTTTTTCTAATATGATAGGAGCTGCATTGAGATCCTCACACCTCTGGGACTGAACCACATGATGGAGGCTTCAAAATGAAGATTGAATCTAAAATCACATTCAGGTATATTTAATAGTTCTTGAGTTACAGACACAAACGTTGGAAAAAGAGTATTTATGGCACTCAGACAGGTGTTCAATGCAGTTGTTTAGACAGAAGATACGAGATGCATCTCTAGTTTCAGCATTATTTGTTCTTCAGACGTTCCTCTTTTTAAAAAAATAATTATATTTATGCAAAGTGACTCACATTTGGTTTTTGACCACTGAAAATGTGTACAATTTACTCCTGGAGCCATATTGAGATATTTCTGGAACCAAACCATATAAAGCCTTTAAAAAACTTTCCTTTTGGCATCTTCATTTTTAAGATCCAATATCTAAAAGGGCATTAAGATATCTTTAATGCGTCTTGAGTTACAGGCATGCAAACTTAGAAGAAAAAACTTTTTCCTATTTTTGAATGGTCACCTTTGGAGTATAATGTAATAAAGATTGCTGAAGTCCACAGACTTTACTAATAGACATACCAGTCTCTGTGTAAAATTAATATAATGATGCTGCCATCTTTCAGAAGTCATTTTTAACCCCTGTAGTTTGGCTCTGAATCTCATGAAAATTGCCTTTTTTTCTTTTTTTGGGGGGGTTCGGTGTTATTTTAGAATCATTAACATATGATTATAGTTTTTACTAATATTTTGTATTAACTTTTATTTTTATATATTCCATTATTATTTTAAATTAAGTTAGTTTTTGTATTTTTTTTAATTATTATTAATTTAGTTAACTAATATATATATATTTTATTTTTTCAAGCCAATTGCCAAAACTATTTTTAAACGTTTTAGTTTAACGATAATAACTGATTTGGTTTAAACATCAACAGATTGAAGTGTAAATTTAGCAGGGTCTGGGAAATGCTTCATTTATTTACAAAATATATTTGTGTGGCCATCACACATGGAAAGTTGATTGATAACATTGCAGTTAAGTCACATAATTACGTGTTTGCATAGGCCATATGAGGTATTTCATATTAAGCAGTTTTTCTTTTTTTCCATCAGGCTCTTAATGATTAACATTTATTTCTTCATCTCACAATCATCACTGGATTGCATTATAAACATCTCATTGATTTACATTACAAGCATCAGAATTTCATCATATAAAGATCAGCATCTGCAGCAAATTCATATTTTTGCTCAGTTTGAGTCTGATAGAGAGAATATAGAGGGGAAAAAGGCTCAATTTTACTCCGACTATATGAGCTGTAAAAGCCTGACGATCAAACAGACGTGGATCAGGTTGGCAGTGTGTTGTGCTTTAATATCATTCACACAAAACTCCTCCATAAGCAGCAGCGGCGGCTCATACAAACTCTGTCTGACAGAGAGGAAAGACAGCATTGTGGGAGATTTCATCAGGGCGACTCCAGACAGCGAAGCGGCAGCAGACACAGATCTTCTCGATCATCCGGATGAGATTCAGTGACGCTCTGAGACCCTGTGCAGTATTGCTGGAGTTCATCATTCAGTCCATCAGGCTTTCATTGGCTGTACACGTCACATGACATACAGACAAATGACATGTACACGGATTCAAGTGTGCAGAACTCCTCAGACCGGAGAACGTGATCACAAGAGTCGTGTCCTACAGGAAGTTCACATTAAAAGATGAAGTTCTGTCATCCTTCAAACCCGTAAGAGTGTCTTTCTTCAGTGCAACACGTCTGAAGAACATCTGAGCAGCACAATTTAACTCTTCTTTGCATTACTGTTAATGTTGTGCACTAGTTTTAGTCTTTTTGAAGCATGACCATAAAAAACATCAAAAGAGAAGCTCAGGGGCCAGATTCACAAAGAATCAAATTCTTAATAGTTTCAAACCTAAGAGTAAATTTAAGAATATTTTATATTCCTAAAAATATTTCTGAAAAAAAAATTCTTAAAATCATCATAACTTTTAAAGTTTAAAAATAAAATATTTCCTTAATTAAAAAAATAACCTCAAACTAGTCTTAAATGCCCAAAGGTAAGTCGTTTAATGAATTATTGAAATTTAGTATCAACTCTAAAACTGGTCAAATAGGGACCCTTATATAATTAATAAAGTTTTGATTTGATCATTTTCAGTAGATATGATACAGATACAGGACGCGTTCACTCAAAGACCAACAGCAAATGACAGACGATTTAAAAAAAACTTATTTAGAATTTATTCAAGAATTTCATTTAAGATTCTTATGATTTCTTGGAATTTATCTTAAGAAATGTCTTAACTTCTTTAAGAAGATTTTTGTGAATCGAGGTGCAATCAGGGCCCGTATTTATCAAGCTTCTCAAAGTGCCATTTTAGTGTTAAGTGCTGAGAATTCATGAAGTTTACTCCTACTTCCAAACTTAAGTATAAAAGCATGTTATCAAATTTGTTAAAGCTAAGAATCACTCTTACTCTCGCAGTTATTTAAGACAGCTGGAGAGGTCTCTCAAGTGGTTAGGAGTTGCCGGCAGGGGCTTGTGATGATGCTGATGAGACAGAGACGTGCGTGAATCTTTCAGGAGAGGAATGTCTTTGAAATGTTTGACGACGAACACTTAAACAAGTTACATTTCCTCAGTTATTCAAGACGAGCAAAGAACATCCTAACTGACTTCAGTCTAGCGCGAGTATGTGATCTATCTCTTATTTACACTGCACACGTCTGCGGCGCGTTACAGCTCCACAGCCAGCATTTACTGTGAATTTATATAAGAATATTCTTAAATAAGGAAATCTATTCAGTGATTGGTCCATGCGTATGTCGTCATCCAAAACCCCGTTTGTGGCACAGCAAAGTGTCGTGAATCATCTCTAAGACTGACACTTAAGATTTCGTCCTACACTTCTCTTAAATTATGACTGAGATGATAACTATGATTGAGAGTAATTCTTAGAGGCTTGATAAACACCTAATTAAACCTGGCATGTTCTTCTGAAGAACACAAATAACATTAATTAAGAAGATTTGTGTGTATCATATGGCCGTGGAAGTCATCTTAACAAATGACTTAAATTCCATAAAGTTTACAATTCACAAAAATCTGAAGAAATGTCTTCTTTTCTAAGAATATTTACATGGAAAAAAATGAACTTGTAATTTAAATGTGTTCAGAAGATTTTTGTGAATCATACAAATTTTGGAATTTATTTTAAGAAATGTTTTCTTAAGAATATTTCCACGAATCATTAGAGCTTGTCATTTATCTTAAGTGCCTTAGTTTCATAAGATGTTCGTGAATCTTATGGACTTGTAATTTATCTTAAGAAAGTGTTAACTTCTTAAGAATATTTATGTGAATCGTACAAACTTAAATATGATCTTAGGAAATGTCTTAAAGGGCATTTATACAGCGCTTTTAACAATACACTGTTTGTTTGTTTTTCATGCACGTCAATTTTGAGATTTTGGGGGTTTTGGTTTTTCATAAAGTGTTTTTTCAGACTAGTGGAAGAAAACGTCCTAAAGACACTTAAGTGTTTCTTTTCTAGCACTTTATCTATTTGTGTCAATAGATTTCAACTATAATACATATTTTTAAAAGCTGTTTTCTCAAAATGAGTTTGTTCTCCTGCACCGAGCCATAAATCTATATTTCAGAAGCTCTTACACACCAAACTTTACATCATTATTCATCTATATCCTGAAGCTTTTTACTGAGGGATTTGTTCAGATATAATTTGCTTGATTATATACAACATTTTATTCACCCCAAAATTGTGAAAATATAGTGTTTTCTGTCTGTTCTAAGTGTTTTCTGAATTATGGAGAGACAAAAATGAGAGACCCAAATTTCCTTCTGTAAAAACTTTTGACTCTAATACGTGACCGTGGAGCACAAAACCAGTCGTAAAAATTGAGATTTATACATCATCTGAAGCTGAATAAATAATCTTTCCATTGATGTATGGTTTGTTATGATAGGACAATATTTGGCTGAGATACAACTATTTGTAAATCTGGAATCTGAGGGTGCAAAAAAATCTAAATATTGAGAAAATCATCTTTAAAGTTGTTCAAATGAAGTTCTTAGCAATGCATATTACTAATCAAAAATTAAGTTTTGATATTTACGGTAGGATATTTACAAAATATCTTCATGGAACATGATCTTTACTTAATATCCTAATGATTTTTGTCATAAAAGAAAAATGTATAATTTTGACACACACAATGTATTGTTGGTTATTGCTACAAATATACCTGTGCTACTTATGACTGCTTTTGTGCTCCAGGGTCACATATGTCAAAAATATTAAACAAGAATTGTGAAACTGACTTCAGATTTTTTTTACTAGAAATGTATGCAAATTATGCCTCATTTGCATATTTAAACCTAACATTTTAGAAACCTTGTAATATAAAAAATGTTTGCAATTATTAATGTAATCGATCAACTGGGTAAGGTGATAAGTATTAGTTCATTTTTTACCCTCTTCACCTGCGGTGTGTCGCTTTAAGAACATATTTGAGCAGTTTTTGGAGAATTGTTTAGGACCTGCACTTCTGAATATTGTAAGAGTTTGTATTAAATGCTGAAGTGTGTTCAGTGTAACACAGAAGTCAGGCACTCTTACGGCTCTGTGTGAGGGATGGTTATTCAGTTGGAGCTGGCGGTGATGGGTTTCTCCAGCTCCAGGTCAGCGGGAGGGAGCGCCGGAGGGACGGCGGAGGGCCGCAGGTGACCGTAACACGCCTGACACACGTGACTGGACTCACGGAGCTGCTGACTCGACACCGCCACCTTCTGATCACAGCAGCTGGTGCAGAAAACATTCCCACAGTTCCTAGAGGACCGAGAGAGAGAGTCTGTGAGCAACTTAAACTTCTGATGCTGTTTCATACAAATAGACTTGATAAAACTACTTCAGTTTCACTCTATATACATCTACACTAGCAGTCAAAGGTTATAGATCAGTAAGATTTTAAATGTCTTTTCAAGAAGTCTCTTCTGTTCACCAAGCCTGCATTTATTTGATCCAAAATACAGCAAAAGCAGTAATATTGTGAAATATTTTTAGTTTTTAAAATAACTGCTTTCTATTTGAATATATTGTAAACTGTAATTTATTTCTGTGATCAAAGCTGTATTTTCAGCATCATTACTCAGTCTTCAGTGTCACATGATCTTCAGAAATCATAATAATATGCTGATTTGCTGCTCAAGAAACAAAGAAAAGAGGTTTTATTTTTTATTGGTGGCCTGCAGAACATTCTCAAAACAACCTGAGAGCACAGTTAAAAACGGCTTATTCAATATATATATATATATTCCAAATGATAATAATATAACTTTTAAAAAATATATTTTTAAGACCTGCACTTCACATTTCAGCCTTTAAACAGTTAAAAAAACATCTCAACAGTATCAATTATTATATTAATTTAAACAATTATTATCAATCAATTATTATATTAAATAACATAAATATATCTTAGTGTCTTAATTGTTTAGACTGTACCATTCAAAATCTTGGAGGCAGTATCATTTTTTTTGGGGGGGGGGGGGGGGGTTATAGAAATTAATATTTTTATTTAGCAAGGAAGCTTTAAATTGATCAAAAATGATGATAAAGACGTTTATAATGTCACAAAAGATTTCTATTTCAGATAAATGCTGTTCTGAACTTTCTATTGATCAAAAACACCTGAAAAAAGTCTACTGTTTTCAAAAATAATAATCAATATTTTTTAAACAGCAAATCAGAATATTAGAATGATTTTGAAGGATCATGTGACTGGAGTAATGGAATAAAATTCCTGTAGAAAAGTTATTTTAAATAGTACAAATATTTCACAATATTACATCATTTGCTGTACTTTGGATGAAATAAATGCAGGCTTGATGAGCAGAAGAGACTTCTTTATTTAAAAAACAGAAAACATCTTACTGTTCAAAACTTTTGACTGCTAGTGTGTGTGTGTATAATGTATTATAATAGACTAATCATCAATGGCAGTTTCATTTCCACAAAACTGAGCCCAAATTTCTTTCATACTAACTACAAATGATCTGATCCAGCAGCATCGACTGCTGTGAACACAGCTTTTACACCAGCTAAACTGGACTGACACCAGAAGCTCTAGTGTGAACACAGCTTTTACACCAGCTAAACTGGACTGACACCAGAAGCTCTAGTGTGAACACACGCATCAGGTGGTTTGATTCAGAGCTGATAATGAGAACACGACAAGCAGTGACACACTGGTTTAGGAGGGAAGGGAAAGAGGAAGTGCAGGAGGAAGAGGAGGAGTCTCACCAGGCCTCCTCGACCGACTCTCTGCCGCTGCAGCAGAACGAGAGAGAGAGAGAGAGAGAGAATCAGAGACACGGACGAGACCACAGGCAAACTCACACTCGGTCAGCTGCGCAACTGAATTGAACAATTCGTATAGTTTTATATGATTATATATTATATTAAAGAAGTTCAAAAGTTGTAGAAGAAAAAAGTTATTGAGGGGGAAATGTGTAGAAATTAATATAATTTGCAGGTTTTTATTACATTTTTTACCATTTTAATTCAGATAATTGTAATACATAAAATTTTAATAAATAAATTATTCAATTTTAAATTAAATTTTATTAAATATATTGAAATATTTTTCTTTGTGATAAACAAAAAAAAGTTGGGGGGGGATTAAAGTAGGAATATAATTTAAGTTTTACTACATTTTTTTAGCATTTTTTTTGTTTTAATTTTAAATGTATTAATTTTAAATATATTATAAGGATTAGAAATCCTTAAATATAATTAAATGAATATATTTTAAAATTAGTATATTTTATAATATATCTAAGTGTATTAAATCAATAAACCACAATCAATTTTGTGATTCCAGAAGTTCAAGAACTGCATTTTCTTTAATAAAAACAAAAGCTGTTGATGAGGAAAACATGTAATTAGAGATATCATTTAAATTTGGTTTTTAATTACATTTTTTAGCATTTTAATTTACTTAGATTATTTGGTAACACTTTACAATAAGGTTCATTAGTTAACAACATTAGTAAACATGAACTAAGAATGAACAATAATTCTACAGCATTTATTAATCTTAGTTAATGTTAATTTCAGCATTTACTAATGCATTATTAAAATCACAAGCTGTGTTTGTTAACAGTAGTTAATGCACTAACATGAATAAACAATGAACCACTATTTTTATTAACTAACGTTAACAAAGATGAATAAACAGTGTAATAAATGTATTGTTCATTGTTTGTTCATGTTAGTTAATACATTAACTAATGTTAATAAATGACACCTTATTGTAAATGTTACTGATTATTTGAATACATAAAACTTTAATAAATCATTCAATCCAAATAAATAGTGCTCATCATGGAAAGAGCACGAGACTCGATTCACAACGGTTTACAAAACTGCTTCTAACCTCCTGTTAAGTGTTAAATGTTTAAAAGGTGTTAACCAGCGTTAAAGGAACACTCCACTTTTTTTGGAAATAGGCTCATTTTACATCTCCCCAAGAGTTAAACAGTTGAGTTTTACCATTTTTGAATTCCATTCAGCCGATCTCCTGGTCTGGCGGTAGCACTTTTAGCTTAGCTTAGCATAGATCATTGAATCTGATTAGACCATTAGCATCTCGCTCAAAAATGACCAAAGAGTTTCGATAATTTTCCTATTTAAAACTTGACTCTTCTGTAGTTACATCGTGTACTAAGACGACGGAAATGAAAAGTTGTGATTTTCTAGGCTGATATGGCTAGGAACTATACTCTCATTCCGGCGTAATAATCAAGGAGCTTTGCTGCCGTACCATGAGTGCAGCAGATGATATTACGCAGCGCCTGAAAGTAGTCCCCAGCTCAGTAGCCTATGATATAGCTGGGGACTACTTTCAGGCGGTAAAACTCAACTGTTTAACTCTAGGGAGGTGTAAAATGAGCCTATTTCCAAAAAAAAGTGGAGTGTTCCTTTAAGTGTGGAGTGAAAAGCTTAAATTAATATTCCACGTTCAGTACAAAGTTCAGCTCAATTGACAGCATTTGTTCCATAATGCTGATTACCACAAAAAAATATTTAATTTGTCCTTTGTTTAAAAAAAGCCAAATGGAGCATACAGCTCAGCACTCACAAATGAAGGTGAATGAGGCAGATTTCAGAGGATTTAAAAGCTCTACATTAACTCTACTGTTAAAACTGTGTATTAATTGAGCTGTAAAGCATATTGTTTATATCATGTGGCTGTACTAGTGAGTATTTTAGTGTTTAACAAATGCTGTGGATTAATGTGCACTGATGCTGAAATATTTGCGTGTGTTTTAGGGTCAGTAGAGGGGGGAGATTCAGGACAGAAGAGGGTAACACACACACACACACTGATCACCTGCAGTGATGCTTCCTCGCCGCCAGCCAGAGCGTCCTCTCGCACCCGTAGCAGTGAGACGCCGCACGATCCGAGAACCACTGTCACATGACCACAGACACAACAAGCATTAGACACATGAAGCACATCAGGTCACGTTCACATTAGGCTTGCTGTGATAGTCTGTGCTACCGGTGTTAAGCCACAACACCGGTTACGTCACTGTCCCACCGCGGCACCATCGTTTTGATGTTTTATAGTAATAAAAGATAATTTAGTTCAGTTAGAGATCAGACACTACAATTAAAAACTGAACGTGGCTGCTCAATGCTGCGTGCCAAACAGCATGATCACAGATCAGATTTCATTCATCACGTGAGGAGAGCGAGGTGAGAAAGACGAGACGATGTGGAAGATTTAGCTTCCAAACGAAATGCAAAAGCGCCTGTTTTAAAAATATTTTGGGTTTTGTAAAACCAGTTGACTTTTGTCATTTACCTGTGATTTTGGAAGTTTTTTTTAAACATTTGTTTCTTATTTATTTGGTTCCACCGTGTTTGCTGACTTTCAGTTTTTTCATATTTAAACTTTGTGTAGGTTATTTGTTATTTATACTACGGGGCCGTTGAATGCTTGAATCTGATTGGCTGACGGAAGTTCTAAGATGTGCAATTATTTTCAGGGAAACGCACGTTCCAGGCAGCTCTTGACCACATTACATGTCCATATCACTTCATCAAATGATTTGAGTTATTTCAAAGGTCCTTACAGCCTAAAGGTCATCGCACACTGAGTCCCAAATTTTCGTATGCTTTTTTCGTATTCGTTATCCTAAAAATTCGTCAAGCACAGAAACCTTGCACACTGAGTCTGATGTGTATTATTTAATCCGTTGCAAAAAAAACAACGCAAAACAGTACTAAATGGAGTCTTCAAGCAGTGAGGATGATTTTGTTGTCCTCTCGCTAATATTGGGTTCATCCAGTCCTGAGATTCCCCTCCTTATTAAGCAGCAGCGGGATTATCACGAGCGATTCAAAGTTTACTTCAGGATGTCAGTGTCTCAGTTTGATGCTGTGCTAGCGATACTAGAGCCACATATTAAAAAGACAACCACCAATTTCTATGAACTCAGTGTGCAAAGATCTATATACAGTGCTTTGTGCTGAGAGACAAAGTGGATGAACTTGACAATCGTCATTCTGGATTTTGGCGTTCGCTTGTACGGTTGCTCTGAACTGTCAAAACACCTCTCAAAATGCTTGCCAGGGATGCGAAAAACACAGAAAATCAAACCTGATCCAAATTTTTTTATGACGGACGAAAGTTTCAGAGGCAGTGTGTAGACATGATTGACACAGCAACTGACACTTAAAACAGCAAAAGAACCAAAACCCACAACGACACTGACCAAACAAATAAATATAGTAAACAATAGGATAAAAACAACAGATCATTTCTATGTTTTTGCCACAAAATTACGTTTTATTATGCATCACCTCGGGTGTGCATTATTTTCTAAGAATTCAACGGACCGAAGTCAATTATTCCTTACTTCATATCAGGCCTATAGCATGGCGTATTTTTATTTGTTTTGTTAAATAAATTAAACACTCTGTTTAATATAAGTGAGTTTGTCATTGTACTGTTTTGTTGTTGTCCATTCAATCAATTGACTCTGAATTGCCACTAATTCGATGCTCACAGGCATTTACAAGCTACTTAAAAGTGAAGGAAAGAGGGAAAACGCTAACGAACTACCCCCACAAACACCCACCCGGGTGATATTATCAGTGTTGTCACACGTCGATTAACCGGTGGGAAAATGTCCTCACCGTCACAACCCTAGTTCACACTGCGGCTAATTCAGAGTCACTCCTCTTCTGAACTGAAGAGTCTACTACTGGATTTGTTCATTCAATCTGTGAACTGAACCACTAACTGTTAGCTGTGTTGATGGTCTGATCTGCTCACCTCTGCTTCCCGCTGTTGGATCTGTTCCCAGCTGGACTCGGGCAGGAGATCGGTGTTCCCGCAGCGCTGCAAACAGCCAGACTCCATGTTATTCTCCCCGTCTGGCAGAGACGTCTGCGGCACACAGGAACAGGAAGTGTGAGATTCACAGCTGACAAAGTTACCGGTCCGTTTACACCACAAACACTAACTATAACGTTAACTGCAACTAAATCATCTCTATAATAATAATAATATAATATAACACAATAATTATAATAACTATAATGATGACTAAAAATATATATAACAGTAATTTTAATAATAAATATAATGCTAACTATAATTAATATCTATAACAAAAATTATAACTATGACAATAACTGTAACTAAAATATCCATTAATATAATGATAACAAAACACTAACTATAGAGATCTATAACAATAACTATGATAGTAACTATGACTATAAGAAGATCTATAAAGATAACTATAATAACTATAACAATATCTATAATTATAACTACAACGATAAATATAATAAATCTAACAATATTTGTAACTATAACAATAACTGTAACAATAACTATAAATATAACTGTAACAGTATCTATAACAATAACTATAGAGCTAACTTTAATAACTATAATGGGATATATAATATCTATAACTACAAAGATAACTATAACGATAAATATAATAACAATAACTATAGCAATAACTGTAATAACTATAAAGATAACTATAGCAGTAACTGTAACGATAAGTGTAAAGATAACAGTAACACTGTCTATAACGATAACTGTAATGATAACTATACGATAACCATAGAGATAACTATTACTATAAAAACAGAATCTATAACAATAACAATATATGTAACAATAACTATAGAGCTAACTATTACTATAAAACAGAATCTATACAATAACTATAACAATAACAATATATGTAACAATAACTTAGAGCTAACTATAACTATAATAACCATAACGGGATCTATACCGTTAACTATAATAACAACTATATCAAAAACTATATCTCTAACTACAAAGACAACTATAACGATAAATATAATAACAATAATATCTGTAACAATAACTATAGCAATAAATATAAAGACAACTATAGCAGTAACTGTAAACAATAACTGTAAAGATAACAGTAACAATGTCTATAACGATAACTGTAATGATAACTATAACGATAACCATAGAGATAACTATTACTATAAAAACAGAATCTATACCAATAACTATAACAAGAATCTAAACAATAACTATAATAATAACTATGACAATAACTACACAGATATCTATAACAATAACTATAATGTTAAATATAACAATAACTATAATAACTATAATGATAACTGCATTGATAACTTAACTATAATGATGACTCTAACTATAACAATAACTATAATATCTATAATGATAACTGCATTGATAACTTAACTATAATGATGACTCTAACTATAACTATAACTATATGGATGATAACATTGTTTATTCTAAACGGGGACTGTAGTTTTGTCGACTGCCGCTTTAAATGCTTGATTGGCTGTCAGTGTTTGTTTTTTTTTCATTCATCAGCTGGAAAAAAAATTGCTATCTGCTAAAAAAAGTGCTATCTTTACAATATAATCCCTCCGAGTCATTATTGTTATAGTTGTGGTGTGGACTCTGCTATTCTCTTAGTAGTAGTAGTATATTTTTATACTGAATCTTAGGCTATTTTCATGGCAAAAACTATTCAAAAAATACAAGTATAACAAATACAATAAAAACCAGCAAACAAACACAAGTTATATTACACAAGATTTTTTACATTAATATATGATTAAAAATTCTAAAACTTTTTCTGGCCAAATTATACTATTTAAGTGAGCTCACTTCATAAAAGAGTTTTCTACATACATTAAAAGCTGGACAATCCAATAAAATATGTTTGCTATTCTCTTAGAGATAGAACGATTATTATTATTATTATGTTTATAGTTATCATCCTTGGTGTGAACAGACCTTAATTAAATAAAAAAATGTTAATGAAGTTATTTTTATAGCATTTAATTCCACTCATGCAATCTCTATTCTAATTCTATTCTTTAAAAAAGACTTGCACTCTATTCATTTACTAACAGCTTGTTTTCTTAAAAAAATAACTAGCTTCTCTATTCTTTTTCTATTCCTTTTCTTTTTATTTATTATACAATTAACAAAAGCAAAAAAGGCCTCTAACACTAACTTGCTCTTTTCTTTTTCTATTCTGTTTTCTTTATATTTATATTTAATATATTTATTATTATATAAAAAAAAACTTGCTATGTGTACTGCATTAAGCTATCTGAGACTTGTTATAGCACTTGCGTGTCATTGCTCTTTTGTTGGTTTTGATTGCTTCTATTGTCCTCATTTGTAAGTCACTTTGTATAAAAGCATCTGCTAAATGACTAAATGTAAATGTAAAGGCGGGTTACGAAGCGTAACGTGTGTTTGTTCCTCACCAGCTTCCCGTTGACGTGCAGACGGCTCCAGAGCTCCTGCACCTGTTTCTTCAGCGTCTCCACCTGCAGCTGATGCCCCGCCTCCATCTGCCTCAGACGCACCTGTACAGCATCGCTGTGTAGACTCAAGCCGTCCTTCTCCAGGTGCCCTAACGCCGATAAACGCTCGGAAACACCCAGCGGACGCTTGTGGGGCGATGCCGGAGAGGCGTCTCCCGCTGCATCCCGATCGGCCGACTGAAAAAGAGGATGAACGGGATGCTGGGAAGGTGAGCAGACGTCATTAAGAGTCTGAGTTGTGTGGTTTGGACTGGAAGAACTTTCCATGGAAGATTGGCTGCTAGATTCTGAAGAATCATGGGTAATAGTACAATGATCTAGATGCAATCCTTCTGGTGTTAATTCAATGTTTTCGTTAGTTTGCAAAGGATGCTGGGATGCAGGTGGGCGTTTTTCTTCAAGCTCCTCAGGCGACTCGAGCGTTTGGTCCTCACTGTTGCTCTCATTCAGAGCCGATTCCTCTGGGATATCGAAGGCAGGCGTGTTTTTCCTGTGCTCTTCCTGTGAGATGTTTTGCATTTGGCTGTCAGTCACAGAAAGCTCCACCCCTTTTTCTGGACGATCTGTGTTTAATTGATCAGAAAGGTTTGTGTTTAGGCCGAGTCTCTGATCCAGGCCGCCTCGTTCTGACGTCTGCGAGTGGTTTCCGTCGGCTTCTGTCGTCATACTGATCTCCAGTGCTAGCAGACGGTCATGCCACTTCTCTTTCAGGTTTGGGTCGCTGCTGCGGCGGTTTGGGGTCAAACCCTCACAGGACGTGGGCAGATCGTCGTACGACCGTGTCTTTGGTAACCTGAAAAACCATAGACAAAAAAAACTGTAAATCACACAATTCATAATCAGAGAGGAGCCTTTAATCAAGATCACTCAGATCTGCCGATGCTGGTTTACTGCAAGTTCCCAGAGCAAGACTCAAAAACAGCGCTGATCGTGCGTTTTCTGTTGTGGAATAGTCTCTCGGTTCATATCAGATCTGCCTCAACTTTATCTAATTTGAAGTGTAAATATTTGAAAAACGTAATAAAATTACTAAAACTTCAACTGAAGTTAAAATGAAAATGGAAAATATACAAATAAAAAATCATTTTAAATATTAACGAAATTGGGTTTGATTTCGAGGGAATGCATGAACTGACAAAAATATAAACTTTAAAATCAGGGTTATTAACTAAAACTAAAAAAAAACTAAAACCCTAAAAATATTTTTTTTAATAGAAAGAAAATAAACAAACTGAAATAAAAAAACTAATATAACTAAAATTGAAACTGAAATAAAAATTATATAGACATATAAAAAAAAACAACAGTAAAAAAATTACAAAAATGCAATGAAATTACTAACGAACTAATATTAAAATGGTGGGAAAAAAACAGGGCTGTCAAGCGATTGAAATGTTTAATCTTCTTAATCAAATGATGTGCCGCTTAATTAATCAAATTAATTCCACATCAATTTTGGCTGAGAAATTATCACCTCACAAGATCATTATAAAAAATGTTAGATGTGAAAAGCATTAAATAGACATTACATAAAAGTAGCTGTAGAGAGAAATATTTTGATTCAACATTGCATAAATGATAATAAATGAGTATTGAGTTAAAAAAATGTATCCTGAAATTTGAATATCTCGGCGATACTAAAATAACACTGCCTTAAATGCTATTTTAAGTTCCTTTTGAATAAAAGAGTTACTAATGCATAGATAAGTACGCATCATGTGACCACATTACCCTGATGCATGAGAACATGGTTCATGCTGAAACTGTGTTTGGAAAAGGAAATGCAGCACACACAAACTAGGGGTGTAAATCGGACGGTTGGTATAAGAAAATAAACAATTGGAAAAACAATTCTGGCAGCTACTATGGGCTCACCGGCTCAGTGCTAAAAATCTTTTCTACAGATAACCAAATTACAATCAATAGCAGAAAATAAATACAATAGAACAAAGACACAAGTTCAATAAACAGTGCTTTTCAGGTTTTTCAGCTCAGTCTAAAAGAAATGTTCAGGTACGCTACAGAAATATAATAAGCAAATGTAAAATAACTGCATAGTCACTGTATAAATTAAATATAGAGTAATCATTTTTGATGTTACAAAGGTTATTTAGTCAGGAGCAGTGAGCACTTGTATTTTTCTTTGACAGCATTAGATTTATTATTAGTTTGCTTTCACTTTAAGAAATTTAATATACTGATACACATACTGTATATATATATATATATATATAATATACACATGCCTTTTCTTTCTCAACTGTTTACGTTAAGAGTGTGATGAGACACTTATCCTACGAGACGAGACGAGACACGAGACTGGGTTCACGAGACGAGATGAGATTTTTTGACTTTTAAAGAAAAAAAATCCTCAATGATGAAATATATACTTTCCTGTAGCTCAACTGGTAGAGCATGGCGCTAGCAATGCCAAGATCATGGGTTCGATTCCCAGGGAAAGCAAGAGCTGGTCAAATGTAAAACTGTAACTTGAATGCAATGTAAGTCGCTTTGGATAAAAGCGTCTGCTAAATGCATAAATGTAAATGTAAATGTAAATATACGGAAAAATAGTATTTTATTCAACTGAAAAACACAAAATGCAAAAATTGTAGGTGCATTTTGAAATCAACTTGTACTTTATGAAATTAAACTTCTATTTTAATGATTAATTAAACTAGAGCTGCACAATTCTGGATAAATTGAGAATCACAATTTTTTTAAATAAATTGCAGATCACGATTCTGAAAAAAAAAATATTAGAAAACTAAACAAAATAACGTACTTTACTAGTGGTTCTGACAAAATGTTCATTGCTTAAGTCTTAAAAATATATATTCATTTGAACAAAATAAAAATCAATGGAGTCTGTCTCGGTTCATAAAGACTTGTTTCACTATTTGAATGATGAAATCTGAATGAATGACTAGATGTCAAATACATTTTTTAAACGGGTTGTCGCCACCTCCTGGCGGAAGATGATAAGCGTTACAATACAAGTGTTAAGATACTTTCGTTTTGATCGCTACTGTAGACAATAAGTGTTTATACCCAAACTATAAACTTTTATCCCAGTACTTCTGTTATTTAAATGTCTGTAACACAGAAATAATGATGTGTGGTTGAAAAGACTGTTTGTGTTGCTCTTTCTGGATCAGCAGCAGCATGAATGAAGATTTGAATGTCTTTAAGACGCTTACGATGTGAAACAGGTGTTAGAGGAGTTGTTAGTGTGAGCAGCGTGTGTTTTGTCACCACCCATATGACAGCATTCACATCGGAAGCGTGATGATGACCGACCCTCTGATTCATTAACATGGGCAGCGACAAAACGTGCTTCTCGCGCTCCACTGACACTCGCGATGTGAAACAGTCATAATAGACATAGCTGAATCGTTGTCATTCAGGAATAAGATCGCGTAGGTGTTTGAATCAAGATCGCAATTTGTTAACAATTAGTGGTGCAGCTCTAATGTAAACTGCAAAATGTTTTGCGAGGATATTGTCACGTTCTCGCAAGACCAGTTGGATCTCGGAGACACATGAGATCTCGTCACATCCCTAGTTAAGACATATGCCTAATCGACTGGGTTTATTAGGATATTTGCCAAAATGCGCATTTTGATGTAATTTTGTCTTTATTTATTCATCCAAGCACAAAAAAGCAGAAGAGAGCTCAATTTAGTATTCGCTGTCTGTGTGCGTGCGCTTCAGATGTGTGCGCAGAAAACTTCTCACACAGCGCTTGACTGTTCCGCAAACAATCCCGAGCGTCTTTTATGCTCACCTTGTGCCTTCGGGCAGTCCTTATATCGAGTCCTGATATGTGAGTTTGAATGAGAACGCACGCGTTGGCGGTAATGCATAGATGGACATTATGTGAAAATGTGGACAGTGCCAAAATAAAGGTGCCTGTTTATACTACAGATATCGATATTTTACACGTGGCATCGATGCATTGTATCGTCAGACATCGTATCGATGTATCGGTCCATATCGATGAATCGTTACACCCCTAACACAAACACGTGTCACGTCTGGTTTACCTGCCCACAGGTGTGTCCTCGGGCGAGGCTGAGGGGGCGGAGTGTGGCACACATGACTCATCAGAAGGCGTGGAGGGGGCGGAGTTAGGCAGGTAGACGGCACTCCACAGCATCAGATTCCTCACGTGACACACCGGGTGCAAAACCTGACGGAGATGGAGAGAAAACCTGGTGAGCTGCCTAGATAGACACGACAGCATTTAAAGGCTGCATTTATTTGATCACAAATACAGTAAAAATTTGGAAATATTATTATGATTTAAAATAGCTGTTGTCTATGTAAATATCTGTTAAAATATAATTTATTTCTGTGATCAAAGCTGTATTTTCAGCATCATTACTCCAGTCTTCAGTGTCACATGATCTTCAGAAATCATTCTAATATGCTGATTTGCTGCTCAAGAAACATGATTATTATCAATGTTGAAAATGCATGTGCTGTGGTGTTACTTTACTATCATTAAGAGACTATTATAGTTTTTATTAATTTTTTAATCGGTTTTCATTTTTATATTTTAATATAATTTCCATTTTAATTGTAGTTAATGTTTTAGTAATTTTGTTGCATGCTTTAGTAATTGCTTTTGTAATTTTTAGTTGTTTACATATATGTGTATGTGTGTGTGGGTGTCTGTCTATTAAGTTTTTATTAATTTTTTATTTCAGTTTTAGTTATTTTAGCACACCAAGTTAAACTAAATTAAAATGAGAAATGTAGTAAAAGTGGTAATTTTGTTTTGTGTTTTTGCCTTTTTTATTGTTTTTTTTAATTAGTTTTCTATTTTTTTTTTTTTTTTTTTTATGTCTATATAATTTATTTACTTTTGATTTCAATGATTTTAAACTTCAATTTAAGCTAAAATAATTATAAGTATTATCTTTGCAACTAGTGGATAAATTAAGTTTAAGATGAAGGTTTTTTATATACTTTTTAAAGGTCATTTTACTTCAGCTAACAAAAGTTTTAATGGTTCTGGTTAACTGTAATAACCTGGCTGTAATATATTTGCTAACACAGAGCAGCAGATATGTTATGTGAGTGTGGTACCGTCTCGGAGCGCGGCGAGTAGAGGATGTTGTGGAAGGAAGTGTTGGCGGGCCGCAGCAGAGACCAAACAGAGCACGTCTTCTCCTGAACACACTGCTCCTCGCGCTCCTTCACGCTGTTACACAGGAACGTCCCAAACAGACACGAGTACGAGTGCTGCACTAACTTCACCTGCAGCAACAAACACAGGAACTCTCAGTTTCCAATAAATCTGTCATGAAAATGGTTTTTATTACAGCCACCATCTATAAGTTTATATTTCAACAATAAATTGGAGTAGAAATTGAATTATATCATTAAAAAGTCACCTTATATGTGACCCTGGACCACAAAACCAGTCATAAGGGTCAATTTTTTTTTAAATTGAGATTTATATATATTTGTTATGATAGGACAATATTTGTCTGAGATACAACTATTTGAAAATCTGGAATCTGAGGGTGCAAAAAAATCTAAATATTGAGAAAATCTCCTTTAAAGTTGTTCAAATGAAGTTCTTAGCAATGCATATTACTAATCAAAAATTTAGTTTTGATATATTTACGGTAGGAAATTTACAAATTATCTTCATGGACCATGTTCTTTACTTAATATCCTAATGATTTTTGGCATAAAAGAAAAATGTATAATTTTGACTCATACAATGTATTGTTGTATTGCTACATTGTACTGATTGTACTAACAATACTGATACAAATTGTTACTTATATTGTTACTTATGACTGCTTTTGTGCTCCAGGGTCACATATGCAATATAATGTCTACATGCAACTCCGACTTTTATTTTAGCTTTTATTATTAAATAAAAGTGATTGATTGATTAATAAATAGTGCTGTTATGCAAATCAAATTACATGATGTGCTGATTAATTAATCTAATTCATCGTACATCAATTTGGGCTGAAATTACACCCCAAAAGATTATTTAAACTTATTATTGTGTTTAATAGTAAAAGTACTGAATAGACATTACAAAAAGTGGCTTTAGAAATAAATATTCTGATTCAACATTGCATAAATAATCATAATAAATGGGTATTAATGGGTTATTAAAAATTGAATATTGAAATATAAGATATTTTGTAAAAAAAATGAAACGATACTCTAAATATGAAACTAAAATCGCCAGTAGGTGGAGGTGAGTCACTGTCTGAATCATTAAATCAAACGTTTTGTACAAACATCTGATTCATTCAGAAACGAAGCAAGTGACTCTGTCTTTATGAACGAGTCAATGATTCACTGGCTCACTCCAATCATTCAAAAGTACTGATTCATTCTGTTGTGTGTTGATCAGAGATGCACAGCAGTTCTGCTGCGGCTCTGAACTATTTTCGTTTGTGAAATTGAGACATTGATAATATTGTGTCTAAAATTGGCACAATATTAACTTCTCATTTACTGAACTACTAAATCAATATCACATGTGTAGTCTTGCAGATATTGGGGAAAACAGCACTCTTGCTGGTGTGATATTGCTAAACTATATGATATAAATATAAGAGGGTGATTTTTTTGCCTCATATCTTGAATTTTAGGCTCATATAACTGCGTTCCAATAGACTTTATCACACAATCAGTCGTCCTGCATCATGATCATCAGACACTGCATCAGAGTAAGATGACGGCGCTGCGTTAAATGCATTAATCATTTTTACATGTTATATTCTACATAATAAATTGCACCAAATTAACATGCTATATCGACAGCCCTATTATTAAATAAACTGTATTTTCGATACATTATTTTTGATAAAAAAAAATCATTTTGTTGCATTACTAGAAAACATTTATGTTAAAGATCATTTCATAATAATAAATCCACTGGGCCTGATAATGAATCTGAGCCAGCACTGATCAAAACAAGGACATTGAGTACCAGAAAGGCCTCGTTGAACTGGAAGGAGCAGGGGAACTGTCTCTGGAGCTGGTGAACACAGTCCAGCCACTGCAGGAACACGGGACAGCGCTCGTTCAGATCGTCTGCGTTCTCGCCGTGACCGCAGCGATCTCCAAACTTATGACCGTAATCCAGCCAGTCCGTCTCCACCAGCACCTGAAAACCCTGCCCAGACCAAATACAGCAACAATTCACTGACGACTCCGTATTCTGTGAAAACTAAAAATAAAGGCTTCAGAAGTCCAGTGCATTTGATTTAAACTTTAATAGCAAAAAGAGTTAGTCGTTAGAGTTGCTGATCAGTTTAGTTCCTTAAAGGCATAATTCACCCAAAAACTAACTTTCTTATGCTGAACATTAAATAAATATATATTTTGAAGAATTTTATGATATATATCATATATATATTTATATATATATTCATCATTCATTCATATCATATCATTCATATATATATATATATATATAAAATTTCATAATATTAGTTTATATAAATATTACTATTAAATATTTAAATATTTTATATATATTAATATTCAACAAAATTATTTAATATATTATATAGTATAATATATATATATATATCATTTTAATAATATTATTTTATATTTATAATGCATTTATAATTTTATTAATATTAAAACTTGTTTTGGCAAGGTTAGTTCAAATGTTAAATTGAGTAAGATGTTAAGTAATGATATTCATAGTTTAAAACATCATGATGTTTGTTAATAAACAAAACTTTATTAAGATGTGTAGATGTGTTTATTCTGTAGAGCTGCTTATACCTGAATTGAACTTCATAATTAATGAACTTTACACAGTTATTAAACTGAACTGAATCAACACTGGACTGAATTGAGCTGAATAATGACACTATTGTCTTTTTTTAGAGCTGCTTTATAGCAGAATTAGATTTTCTTATTTTCCTGTTAATTACTGTGAAGCTGCTTTGAAACAGTCTATATTGTATAAAGCGCTATAGAAGTAAAGATAACCTAACTAACTTGGTTCAACGATTCTTTTACGTTAACATCAAGTCCCTACATGCCGTTTTTTATTTAAATGTTTTAGTAAAAACAATTTGTATGTAAATATTCCCTTTTTTATGTTATATTGGTGCATAAAAAAGTAAATGATTAAATATGTTTTACTACGTGCATTAAACATTTTCAATTTTCTAGACTACAACTGTTTACCCTATGAAGCCATTTCAGAAAAAAATATATTTACATTTATGCAATTGGCAGATGCTTTTATCCAAAGTGACTTGCATTGCGTTCGGTTTAAATAGTTTTTTCAGTTCATGCATTCCCTGGGAATCGAACCCATGGTCTTGGTGTTGCAAAAGGTTATTGAGGTTATCTTGCTTCGCTATATTACACAGTCGAACTTGGTGCAGTCTCTGTTTAGTAAAAGTAAAGCTTAAAAAAAAACTATATTTCTCAGATCCTAAAGTGAGTGTAAGTTAATTGTGTCCATAAACGCAGAAAGTGTTGACATATTAAACGGCAGTTTGCAGTCAGGTTACGCCCGAATGTGCACTAAAATTTTACAACACTCCTGCAATGCTGTAAATGATGCATGTTATTCTTCTATGGAAGCGCTCAAAGATGACGCGTGTGTGTGTGTGTGTGTGTGTGTGTGTGTGTGTGTACTTGTTTATGCTACATTGTGGAGACCAAATATCCCCACAAGGATAGTAAAACCTGAAATTTTTGACATTATGGGGACCAGGTGAAATATATAAAAAATAGTAAATGATGTTTATCTGAAAGTGTAACGATGCAAACAGGTTTTCTGTAAGGGGTAGGTTTAGGGTTAGGGGATAAAAAATATCGTTTGGTCAGTATAAAAGTACTAGAAGTCGATGGAAAGTCCCCACAATTCACAGAAACAAACGTGTGTGTGCGTGTGTCTGTGTGTGTGTGTCTGTGTGAGTGTGAGTGTGTCTGTGTGTGTGTGTGTGTGTGTGTGTGTGTGTGTGTGTGTGAGAGTGTGTGTGTGTGTGTGTGTGTGTGTGAGTGTGTGCGCACGTGTGTGTGTGTGCGTGCGTGTGTGAGTGTGTGTGTGAGCGTGCGTGTGAGTATGTGTGTGTGTGTGTGTGTGAGTATGTGTGAGTGTGTGAGTGTGTGTGTGTGTGAGTATGTGTGAGTGTGTGTGTGTGCGTGCGTGTGTGAGTGTGCGTGTGTGTGTGCGTGCGTGTGAGTGTGTATGTGTGAGTATGTGTGAGTGTGTGTGAGTGTGTGAGTGTGTGTGTGTGTGTGTGTGTGTGTGTGTGTGTGTATGTGAGAGAGAGACCTGGACGGTCCTGTAGAAGGGATCCAGCATCAATTTGGACAGAGCCACTATCTGAGGCGTGCGGTCCCATCCGTCGGAGCAGTGCACCAGCACAGGCCTGCGGTCCCGATCCAGCGCGTTCACCACCAGCAGAGACGCCTTCAGCAGCAGAGACAGATGCTGCAGCCATTTAGTGCCTTCCAGCGCCGACAGCCAGCTGATCACACAACAGCAGAGAGATGCACAATCATACCAGACATCAGCCCATATTACTGTCTCAAAGCATTGGTGATATCACATATTTCATCAGGGAATGCTCCTTTTTGCCTAATAATTAAAATCCTAGCCGTACACCACCACTAACTTAGGGGTTAAAGCAAAGATTGAACCTTTAAGAGCACAACTCATGGAAACAGGATCCACTTTATCTTTAACAGTGCATGTAAATGAGCGTCTGTATGCATATTTATTCATTGAAAAGCTTATGCGACCTTAACCTTTACTAATGTGACTGAAATCATTTTTTGTGCGTGTATATGCACACACTCACAGAATACTACAATAATAATAATATTAATATACTAATAAATATACTAATGTCTGATATTAAGCTGTAAAACAGCAGTTTAATAGCAAAAGACATTTATTAGTATATTTATTATATTCAGTATAGATATAGTTATATAAATGTAAAAATATATTTCTCTATATATTCCAATATTAAAAATATTTTTTAAATATATAAATGTATAATATATTATATACCGGTATTATTAACAATAATATGTTATTATAAATAATAACAAATATATAACTAAGTAAATGTCTGACATTTAAGCTATATTATTTTATATAACAATAATCAAATAATTATATAATTGTGCGTGTGTGTGTGTGTGTGTGTGTCTATATATATACACTGCCCTCCAAAAGTTTGGAAACACCCCTGGCAAAGTGTGGTTTTGGACGATATCAGCATAAATCCTTATAATTTTTTGGTGCAAATACATTAAAGTAACTTGACATTATCATTGAAGACCAGCAATAATAATTGTAAGTTTGATTACATAATAATGTCAATATATACATGTCAAAGTCAGACATGCTGTGATTCCTGGTTACTGGTTTAATCTTGGTCCAGGTTTTTAACAGATTTTTGGCTCAGCACACATTAATAGTTTCAACAATTGATTCCCAATTAAGTTTAGAATACAATGAACCAATTACAACACAATTTAGGTCAGATAGTTTACAAATATTACATTTAAAATTGAAGTTTTTTCGTAGTTTGTGTTGTCCCTTATCAGTGCAAAATTATCACAAATTAAAAAGGATTCATGCCAATATTGTCCAAAACCCCTTTCTAGAGCGTTTCCAAACATTTGTAGGGCAGTGTACATACCTTGAATTGTATTAGTTTTATATAACAAATAAAATTAAAACTAAATTAAATAAATTGTATTTATATAACAGAATTGCTTAATAATATTATATCAAGTATAATAACTACATAAATTATATAAAGTGAAATATAAATTGTGTGTGTGATGTGTGTGTATATATATATATATATATATAAAATTTATATGAAACAGTATAGTTTCACAATATCAGACATTAATTAGTTATCAGCCATAGCATAACAATATTTATTGGTTTATTGATTTACCAGAATTTCAAAATCCATGCTTCACTAAATAAAACCAAAACTGTCCCTGTCTCTGTAACCAAACCTGCACTCAGTAAATAACTCTGAGCTTTAACCAGTCTGCTGCTGTGGTTCCCAGCTGGACTCACTTGACCGGATCAGGCACCTGAGCGCAGAGCGTCCGCAAACTCTGGAAGCTCTTCCGGATGGAGTGGATGTTGGCCATCCCCATGAACATCACCTCACAGCTGGGGTAATACTCTACACAGAGGAAGCACAGACGGCGTTTGAGGGAGCAATCATGGATGAAATGTTTTATACATGTAGCGTTTATTTGAAAACATAAGCTCTTCAGCATTACCTGGACACTCACAGCCGCCTCCTTTCGCCCGATTGGCTACCGCAGCCGCGTACGAGCGTGCATCCATTATTAACAGCTTCTGAGGAGGCGTGGCCTTCGGCTCCACCTCTGCGCTCCCATTGGCCGTGTGCGGATCGGAGTCGCTGAGCTCACTGGGGACGTGATGGTGAACGCAGCAGCCGTTAGTCTGCGCTGTGTTCGCGGCCCGATCCGTGACGCAGGCTTTAGCGATGGCTTGGACCAAATACTCATCGTCAGCATTACGCCAACCCCACCAGCTGACCTCCGGCTGCCCGCATCGACCAATCACAGCGCCAGAACTCTGGTGTCTGGGTCAAAGGTTAAGGTAAAGGTGAGAGACAGATAACATTGGGCAGACGTTAAAAATACGTTCCAGGTTCAATACTGATTAAGTCTACATCAGAACATAATTGATTCGTCCCAGTTTTTAAAAAACGCAAAATCATGTTACAGTGATGCACAATGAAAATCTAAAAGTAGGGCTCTATGATTTCTGAGATTTTTAAATTGAGATTGATCCAATTTCCTTTTGTTTTTTAATTGTTTCATGCCTTCATTTGACTGCTAAAATTAATATTTGTATTAAATAATAAATCCAAACTATTAAAATTTCTGGAAAAAACATATCATTTATTAACAAAAATGTTAATACATTATTAAATTGTTAATGTTTTATGAATTCAATCAATTAGACATGCTTTTTGATTATTAGAATTTCATTACATCATTAAAACAGAATCCAGAAAAATCAGAACGGAAATCACATAATTTGGGAAAAAAATTAAATGGATATCATATGGTGCTAAAAATGTAATGTTTGTTAAACTTCCAGCCTGATCTCACGGCAATTCGTACATATTTTACGAGGTGGCTAATTCGTACGAATTCGTACGACCTCAGTCGTACAAATTCATACGTTTTTTGCTAAATCGTACGTATTTTACGAGTTGTGAAATCGTATGAATTTGTACGAATGACCTACACATAACCCCGCCCCTAAACCTAACCGTCACTGGGGTTTAGACAAATCGTACTAAATCGTACGAGTGAGGTCGTACGAATTCGTACGAATTAGCCACCTCGTAAAATATGTACGAATTGCCGTGAGATTGCGTTGAAACTTCTTAATAAACTGTTGTTAAATTCTACAAGTTTCATGGTTTCAATTAATTAACTAATTCAATGAACATGTTTTTTTTTATTACTTAAATTAAATTTTACCAATTAAACAGAATCCAGAAAAATTTAAATGAAAAACAAAAATGCAGAAAAATTAAAACAGAAAAAACATAAATTTGGAAAAAATAAACAGAATTTTTTTGGTGGTGGGAATAAATGGATACTATAGGGCCCTAAAATGTAATGTAAACAATTTTAATAAATTGTTGTTAAAATATGAAGGTTTGAATTAATTGGATAACCTGGAAAAATAAAAATGGGGGGGGGGGTATAAATTGGGGGAAAAATTAACAGAATTTGGGGAAAAAAATAACATGAATTTCATAGGACCCTATAAAAGTTTAAAAGCAGCAATGTGAAGCTCACATTTTTATTAAACCACTTAAATTAATTATTCTGCACAAAAGAATGTGTTTGATCTAAGCTAAAAAGTGTTTAAATCAGCTAAACAATGTTTGGTTATACATTACTGATATAATTGAGTTAGTTTAGTAACAGTGTAAACAGTGCTTTATGGGTAGTTATGCAAACCCTTCGTAATATCCTTCAGCATGTCATTAATGTGTTTACTGAACTTGTACTGAACCCAGAACAGTCCTTTACCAAACTGAGAAACACCTGTAAACGACGGCCGGGATCCTCTTCCATGATCTGAACGCCGCCACCTTCTCCAGCTCCTGGTCGGTGACGGCAGCAGGCACGATTATTTGCTCTGGGTAACTGGCACAAAGCCTGCGGGATACACACACACGGCTCGTGATGACGCTGCTCTGGCTGCTGGTGTGAGGAGGTGTGTGTGTGTTTCTGCTGTTTCACCTGTAGTTGCTGTTGATGGTGGAGATTCTCCAGGCACTGTGGGAGTCGAAACCCATCCTCTCCAGCTCTCGCTTGAACCTCCGCTGGTGTCCTCCTGCAAACACAGACCCAAACACACACCTCCCTCAGGCCTTAAAATCACGTGAATATTGACTTTGCACACACACCAGATTTACAAAACACAGTTTGTTTGCTTCAAGCCAGACATTGGTCTGTCACTTCCCGTTGCTTCATAAACGCCTACATTGCAAAAGATTGTCCTGATAAACAGAAGTACAGTGCATTCATCCTTATGTTCAATGCACAACACACAAGATTTAATGCTGAATACAGATTTCACTCATTGTAATACAAAAATTCATGTAAAATCTGGCAGTGTTATTTTTAGTATTATTTGTATAGTATATACAACATACTATATACTAGTATATATTACTAATTATATTTTTTTCTTAATATTTTAAATATTTTTTTATTTTTATATATTCAGGTTTTATTTTAATTTAATACATTTTAATTTTATTTTATTTTAAACATCAATTGAAAATAAATGAAAATGAGAAATGCTTCCTTTGCAACAAGCTGAAATTAAATAAGTTTTAATAATAATATATAATAAATATAATAAATTATATATATAATATTATTATACTCTTATAATATTTTTATTATATTATTATATAATAATTGTAATATTTTTTAAATATGTGCTCTTGTCATTTTTATTAGTTTTATTAATTTCTAAAATATTACTATTTAGGTTTAATATATTTTTAACTTTCAGTTTTATTCATTCATTCATTTATTTATTTATTTATTTCCAGTTTTAGTGCTTCAGCTTCAACTTCTAAATTCTAATATTATTATTTATTTTTGCATTATTTCAATTAACATAAATGTTTTTAATAGTTTTAATTTTAGTTAATGATGATAACCCTGCCAAGTATGTCAAGTTGCAATGAATTTACATTTATTTTTTTATAAATTTAAGAGCTGCAGCAGAGGGGACAATTTTAATAAATTTAAACAACAAATAAAAATAAATCATTTTCACAATAAGCTACTTTATTATTGTTATTGTTGTAGTTCTATGGTGCTTTCTGTCATTTTTGGAGCTGAACAGCATTCATCCTGCATGAAAAAGAGCAGCATGAACATCTTTTTTGTGTTCCACAGAAGAAACAAAGTCACACAGGTTTGGAACGACATGAGGGCGAGGACACATTGTTCATTTCTTCTTCATTGTTCAAAGATAAGTAAACCAGTTTAAGGACAAGAACCTGTCAAACACAAACGTCCAGTTACCTGCACGGCATATCCCATCATGCACCTCTCTGTCCTCTGGGGAGACGCTGGCGCTACACGAGAGGAAGGGGAAGGCGAAGAGCTCCTCCAGCCGCGCCGGCGGTCGAACGACTGCGCTGATCCTCCTCAGCCAATCCTGACACTGCTCCGCCGACAGGAAGTTACACCTGAACACAAACCCTGCAGGTTACATCTACTCTCCTAACAGAGACATGCTTCATCAATGCATCATAATGGAAGCCTGTTTCCACCATGGAATGAAGAAATAAAAAAAGGTAATTGTGGCATCTTGTCTCTAGGGCTGTCAAAATTTTTTTTTATTTCAAATATTCGTTGAATTCAAAATAAAAATCCACATTCGAATGCATTCGAATTTTAGGTGTGCGTCATGCAGCTTTATCAGTGGCACAAGAAATGCAACAACGATGTAGGTGTCATTACATTTTAATGTTTTTCATAGCTTATCCAGCTGAACCCACACTGTAAAAAAAAAAACGTTGGGCAAACTTAAAATTTTAAGGCAACCAGCTTCAGCAGATTTTTAAGTTTTCTCAACTTCTTGTTTTAAGTTTATACAACAAAAAGTTGAGAAATTTCCTGAAAAAAAAGTTGAGAAAACTCAAAAATCTGCTTTAGCTGGTTGACTTAAAATTTTAAGGTAGCCCAACTTTTTATTTTTTTTACAGTGCACTACATACGGCGCTGCTGGTTGTTCATTCAAAATATTGCAGAAAAAGAGAGCTTCAATGCGGAGATGTTGTTGGCAAAACTGAAACCAAGCCGTTCACACAGAACGCATATTTATCACATTTTCTAGAGGGACATCTATCACCGTTACACTCGCGTCTCGCACAAGTATGCACCGTAAAAAAAAAAAAAGTTGGGCTACCTTAAAATTTAAAGTTTGCCCAACTTTTTTTTTTTACAGTGTGGAAGCCCGTTTCCGCCACTGAATAAAAAATAAAAAAGGTAATTGCAAATTTTTATTTCACAATTCTGACTTGTTTTTCTCAGAATTGCGAGTTTATATCATGCAATTATGAGAAAAAAAGTCAGAATTGTGAGATAAATTAACCTTTTATTTTCTTTTTTTTTAGTGGCAGAAACAGGCTTCCATACACAAGAGAGCCACATGTTTAGAAAGCCATGTAAAATTAATGTAAGTTCAACTTTTAAAAAAACATGTCTCGAGACTTTATGGCGGTTTTTCCTCCCATCCCACTGCATCTCATGTTTTTAAATGAAGAAAGTAGTCTTTGTGATTGTTTTCAGTCCTTTATATTTAACTATACATACATGCATGATGCTGTTTTGTTTCTAATTATTTAAGCAACTTTATTAATTATATATGGTTTATAAAAATTATTTTAAACATTATGCACTTTTTTCAAAGATAGTGTTATTTTATTGCTATAATAAACATGCATTAGTAATATTTTGCTCGATGCGCCTCTTGTGGCCTCAGGAGAGAAGACAAAAGTTTTTTCCCCCTAACTGAAATTATGCCTTTTAAATTCAAATATAATTTGAATATTGATAATATTTAAGTGCAAAATTCAAATTTAGTTTTTCAGGCATTTTGACAGTCCCACTTGTCTCACAATTCAGACTTTCTCACAGTTCTGCTACACGTGAAAACTGCGAGAAATAAAGTCATAATTCTAAGAAAAGTCCAAATTGTGAGGTAAAATTACCTTTGGAATTACCTTTGTGGCGGGACATAAAAAACTGAATTGAAGATGTATAAATCAGAGAAAAAAGTCAGAGAGGAAAAGTTGCAATTATGTTTTTTGTTTTTTTTCACAGTGGAATCAAAAAGCAGAATTGTGAGAAAGTTGAGATATAAATGCAAAATTGTGAGATATAAACTTATATAGTCTGATTTGTGAGATATACACTTGTAATTGCGAGAAAAAAGTTGCAGTTACCTTTTTTATTTTTTCTCAGAATTCTGAGTTTTCTTGCAATTCTGAATTTTTTTCTAAGAATTGCGAAAAAAAAAAGTCAGAAATGTGAGATTCAGATATGCGAGATATAAACTTACAATTGTGAGCTGTCAGATTTATCAGATAGTCACAATGAAAGTTTTTATTTTTTATTCTGTGGCCGAAAAAAAAAAAAAAAGATGAAAACTCAGAATTCGGAGAAAAAAGTCAGACTTGCAAGTTCTGACTTTTTTTCTCCGAACTGTGAAATAAAGTGTGAATTGTGAGATAAAAACTTATATCGTGGAGAAAACGATATATTCCAAAGGAACACAGTGTGTAATTGTATAATCAGACACAGCGAGGACACATTTGTTAGTCAAAGCAGTGCTGTTACACAGACATACCTGATGATCTTACAGTCTTTACAGGTGAGGTGCAGCTGTGTCAGATCCTGACACTCCACACTTTCAATCAGCTGCAGAGGAACCTGAAGAGACAACACAAACATCACAACTCAGTCTTTAGTGCTGGCCAAACTGTGGATGTAATGAAGCAAACCATTATCATATATTTTGGGAATGCCTACATATTCAAGAACACTGGAAAGAAATCCAGGAGGCTCTTGAATATATTTTTAGAAGAGACATACCTCTAGAAAGCAAATTGTTGTATTTTGGCTGCATATATCCAGATATCGTAACAGCAGATAATAAATACCTGATGGGTGTGCTTTTGGCAGCCAGTAAGAAAGCAATCACACGTAAATGGTTAAAACAAGAGAGACCAACTTTAGATAATTGGATAGATGTGACCATAGAGATTTATACGATGGAAAAGATCCCTTTGGTTAATTTAAAGAAGGATGCCTTTCTGGGAAAGTGGAGGAAATGGGTTGAATATGTATCAGAAAGAAGGTCTGATTTTGCTGTTATAAATAAATAAAAGATGATCAATATATAGATAGATACATGTAATATAATATATGCTTGTGTGTGTATATGTACACGTTTGCTAATATGCATGTACTCTGTATCTATATACATAATGAAGGTCATTTGAGGTTATTCTGGACGGAATTGAATTAGGACACATGTTCTCACCCGGGATGTATATAGCTACCACCCCCCCCCCTTTTTTTTACTTTTATTATTTATATACATTTTATTTTAACATTACTTTTCTTTGTAAAAAGGAAAACAGGTTATACTTTGAAACAATTTAACGACGGTTGAGTATAATTTATAGTTAAAACATACTAGGTAATTGTACATAATTGTACAAGATACTTTATGGTTGCATTGAGCATTTTATGTAACTTGAAATATGCTGTATGATTGTACTCAAATGAATGTTCACAACAAACAAAAAAAGTCTTTAGGACTTGAGCAGGAACAATTGTTTTAATTAGTGCTGACTATTACTGTGCATGACTCTAATAGCCATACTAAAAGAGACAATGGATAATTTACCTGAATTAAATTAAACAATAATGCTGAAACTATTAACAAACAAGTGTACTGCATTATATACAAAGATTATATCAGGCACTGAGTCAGTATATTAGATAATGGCTTTATTTTTATTCATTTGATTATTAAAATCAGAGTGAGACAGCAGAGAGACTCCGCCCACAGGCTCTTCTGATTGGCTGTGGTTTGTGATTGACTGCTGTATCATGTGGTCAGACCGATCTGATCTGGTGTAACAGTGTTCTGAGATCTCAGGTGTTGTTGTGTGTGAGAGAAACACTCACATTGATGATGTTCTCCTGCAGTTTGATGTGAAGGCGGTAGCTGGTTAAGGCAATGAGGGACTCCTCTGCTCTCCCGACATGCTCCACACACTCGCCCTGCAGCAGCGGGAACGGGACCTGCGTCACACACACCGTTATCACATCAGGGTTAGCTCACACTCATATTTAAATACATTTTTAAGTTTTCTGGATTCTGTTTTAATGGTTAAATTAAATTCACCAATCATTAAAGTAATGAAAAGGCATTACTTTTTAGGTCTTTTTTAACAAAAAAATTCTGGAGTCCGTTTTAATGGTTTAATTAAATTTTTGATATTCTTTTTACTAGTGGGTGCAGGACATTATAGTTTATTTATGTAAGTGAGGATAGCACAATAAAATAAACTGTGACATTATAGCCAAAAATTCTTCATACAGTGGACTACCAGTAAAATTTATCAAAATTTGGGACCAAAAGTATTCAGACACTTTAACAAGCTTTTCCTGTAATAACAAGATTAATTGATCTTTTAAAATGTAATCAAAAATGAAATTTGATCATTTCCTTTAATTTTTAAACAAAGTAAAAAAGTGCTGCACAAGAGATCTTTACTGTTTAAATTAAAACAGGGACAAAAACTGTGAAATTGTGTGATATTCCTAGCAAATAATGTTTTAATAAATTGTACTGTTATTATTATTATTTAAATAAAATTTATATTCTTTCACATTCATTATGTAAATTCTGTTTTTATGACTTGACTCTTAATGAATGATGAAAACATACTGTCTCTCATAACTAAAAGCAACATAATAACAGAAGTAAGACAGCTATATTATTATTATTCCTAAGCGCTGTGATACCTGCTCGTCCTCCGGTACAGGGCTCCCACGGGCCTCCAAACGCTGATGCCCCTCTTCAACCTTCAAAACACAAGCGTGGTGTTTGAGAAGAGCCATCAGCATTTACATGTACATTTACATTTAGCAGATGCTTTTATCCAAAGTGACTTACAAATGAGGACAATAGAAGAAATCAAAACCAACAAAGAGCAATGATACACAAGTGCTATGACAAGTCTCAGTTAGCTTAACACAGTATACGTAGTAAGGTGTTTTATATATATATATACACACATCTATACACAGTTGAGGTCAAAAGTTTACATCTCTCAGAATCTGCAAAATGTTAATTATTTTACCAAAATAAGAGTGATCATACAAAATGCATGTTATTGTTTATTTAGCAGCACTGACCTTTCACATAAGATGTTTAAATATAGTCCACAAGAGAAAATAATAGTTGAATTTATAAAAATGAAATATATATATATAAAAAAGAAAACAAATAGATAAAATAGAATTAGAATAGAGAGTGCTAGAGTTAGAGGGTCAAATAAAGATGGAAGAGATGTGTTTTTAGCCGATTCTTGAAGATGGTTAAGGTCATTCCACCAGGAGGAACAGTTCATGTAAAAGTCAGTGAAAGTGATTTTGTGTCTCTATAAACAATAAAGCGACGTTCACTTGCAGAACACAAGCTTCTAGAGGCTCATAAGTCTGAAGTAATGAATTTAGGTAAAGGGGTGCAGAGCCAGAGGTGGTTTTGTAGACAAACATTAATGTCTTGAATGCAGCCGTGATGTGAGAGCAGAATAAGCGCATGTAAAGCAGGGTTAGAGGTCTTACCATGACCCCGGGACGGGCGGCCAGAGAGGATCTCAGTCCCACAGACCGCAAACACACCGACCGACCTGAGAGACATCAATATAATCATAGTTTCACTCAGTTTAACACACTTTACCATGCTTAAATACATTTAGGTTCTAGGTTTCTAAGGATTTATTTTAGATTATAGGTTTATTCACGTTTTGGTTTGATTTGTTTGATGCTATTAAAATCAGTACTGAACTGTTCCCGATCTCCCTTTACTTCACAAACAGTGCCATAATCAATCACGCATTTCATAATCAATGAGGCGTTCGGCTGTTGCTGAATCATGCCGATCGTTTCAGAGCAGATCAATACAGTGACGCCGTTAGATGAGACTGAAGCTATTGATCGTATGATTTACCTTATACAGACACTTCAGAGATTCAAAGAAGGCAATAAGAAATTATATTTTACATTTAAAAAAAGATTAGTTTAGAACCATTAAGATTATTTTATGATAATGAATCAAATTCACATGTAAATCTCGTTACTGTAAAATACTGTAAAATATACACCAGGGTTATTATAGTTAACTAAACCTGAAACTAAAACTAAAATGTAAGCCACTAAAACATTGTCATTACTTGAAATAAATATTAACTGAAATGGGCTAAATTAAAATATAAAAACATTTTATTTTAGTGAACAAGAACTTTTTCATTTAGTTTATCTTGATGTACAAAAAAAACTAAAACTGAAATTAAAATTAACAAAAACTATATAGAAATACTGTATATGCAGAAAAGCTCAATCCTGCAGAAAAAGACAAACATATAAACAAACAAATATAAATATAAAAAGTCAAAATATTAGAAAATATAATAGAAAAACTATAATAGTATCTCATTGATACTAAAATAACAGTGTTATATAAAATAAAATAATTGTATATAATTATGCTGTATTTAAATCAGCACAAAGAAATTAATGAAAACAAATACTAGCATGATATATAAATACTTTAAAATTAAAATATCATTTTTTGCATTACAGTAGTCAAAATGAGTTTTATATTACAGTAATGACAATTTAATTACAATTAATTCATATACAGTAATGTCAATAATGCAAACATTTTCCTGTAAGGGCTTCATTTTCTTTATGCAAATATATATATATATATATATATATATATATATATATTATTATTTTTTTATTTGTGGTGAAATGTGTCCTGACCTTGACCGGTTTCATGAGATTCACTATGACAACAATCTACAAAGCACCTGACACAGAGATTTATGAATGATTTTACAGGCGTCATGTAAGGTCTCGCCGATCACAAAGACTTAATAACTGCAATATCTCTTATCTTATCTTTAGAAAAATAAAACCAAAATGTGTGACAGGATTTTCATTAATACAATTCATGTGAAATAAAACTGCATGAAAGCATTAGTTTCCCATTCCAAACAACCTCAAAATCTGATCGAATGTCTCATCAATATCAGCACAAGACACAGTGTTCGTTTTAATTTCACTGTGTTGATGCATCAGAAAACACATAACTGGTGAATCCTAAACTATGCAAGTTAACTCAACCTGCAGCGAACGGCTAATCTTCGTCTGTAACACACATGCACACATTCTGACACATGATGTTATAGATCTACAGACCTGATTCTGCTTCTGGATCTGGATCTGGATCTGGATCGGTCTGTCTGTGTGTCGAGAAGACGCTCGAAGAAAGAAAGAAAGTCTGCAAGAGAGGAGAGATTAAAAAAGACAGAGTTAAACATTAATAACCAAATTAAACATGCAACATAATCAGATCATGTGACAATGTAGCACACTTCAGTTTTCACTTATTGCATTGAATGCTGTCTCACAAAAAACGGGAAGCAGAATAAAGTAACAAAAGTTTCACAACAACATCCATTGTTATTACTAACAATGAAATAAATATAAAAGATTAAATACATAGCATTTAAAAAATAAGTATAGTAGATTTTTAACAGTTTCTGCAGGTTTTATGAAGGTAAATTTAAGACCAAGTAAAGAAAACTTAAGGGATATATTGAATGGAAAGCAATACATCAATACGGTCTCTAAATATAAAGTCTGAAAATACAACTTTTACTGTACCTTCTGATCATCACACTGCAAAAAGTGCTGTTCTTTCTCAGTATTTCTGTCTTGTTTTCCAGTGCAAGTGTCTAAAGGTTTTTAAATCAAGATAGATTTACCTGAGAAGCAAAATGACATGAAATAAGGAGTCTTGTTTATGAGAAACGGATCAAAATGAAGTGAGTTTATGCTTTAAACAAAAACAAATATCTGCTAAAGGGCTCAGAAAAAAAACTTAATTCAAAGGGAAAACATGTTTTCATTCCCCATTTGCAGACATCTGTTTTGGTTTCAAGCATAAACCTTGTTTAATTTTATTTAATTTCTCGTAAACAAGACTTGATATGTTCATTTTGCATCTCAAGTAAATGTATCTTGATTTAAGGATGTTTAGATATTTGTACTGGAAAGCAAGACAAAAATACTGAGGAAGATATTCCTTTTTGCACAGTGGATGCAACATTTAATGGCATAACTATGAATTTAAGACTTTCTGCTCTGATTTAAGACCTTTTTAAAGCCTTAATTTGTGGAAGGGTGAATTAAGACCTTTGTAAAACCCGCAGAAACCCTGATTAATGTGTGCCAGACTTACAGCAGTGAAGTAGGCCATGTATGACCTCGTACAACTTGATCAGAATTCACAGTCAACCAATAATAAACAGGAGAGTGGATTAAAAATAAAACCGGTTTTGAAGGGCAGGTCAAACTTGAGCAGCGTTACGGTTAAAACACACACACACACACACACAGATACGTGGCTATTCATGTTGATGGGAATGCAAACTAATCAAAGAACATGCAAAGAAAGGTCATGCAAACAAAAGGCCTTGTTATGCTGTTCCTGACAAGCTTATATTAACTGACAATATCTGTTTGCTTTCAACAAAACACATATAATGACAGATATGTTATCATGGCTTTCAACAGCTCAATCCTGCAGGAGCAAATTTACTCAAAGTGCTTTACTATTGCAAGAGTGTCTAATCTCACAATAATCAATTTGCAAAGGTACAAACCCGATTCCAAAAAAGTTGGGACACTGTACAAATTGTGAATAAAAAAGGAATGCAATAATTTACAAATCTCATAAACTTATATTTTATTCACAATAGAATATAGATAACATATCAAATGTTGAAAGTGAGACATTTTGAAATGTCATGCCAAATATTGGCTCATTTTGGATTTCATGAGAGCTACACATTCCAAAAAAGTTGGGACAGGTAGCAATAAGAGGCCGGAAAATTTAAATGTACATATAAGGAACAGCTGGAGGATATCTAAACATGATCCAGAAGCGCAGGCGTTTTCTCTGGGCCAAGGCTCATTTAAAATGGACTGTGGCAAAGTGGAAAACGGTTCTGTGGTCAGACGAATCAAAATTTGAAGTTCTTTTTGGAAAACTGGGACGCCATGTCATCCGGACTGAAGAGGACAAGGACAATCCAAGTTGTTATCAGCGCTCAGTTCAGAAGCCTGCATCTCTGATGGTATGGGGTTGCATGAGTGCGTGTGGCATGGGCAGCTTACACATCTGGAAAGGCACCTTCAATGCTGAAAGGTATATCCAAGTTCTAGAACAACATATGCTCCCATCCAGACGTCGTCTCTTTCAGGGAAGACCTTGCATTTTCCAACATGACAATGCCAGACCACATACTGCATCAATTACAACATCATGGCTGCGTAGAAGAAGGATCCAGGTACTGAAATGGCCAGCCTGCAGTCCAGATCTTTCACCCATAGAAAACATTTGGTGCATCATAAAGAGGAAGATGCGACAAAGAAGACCTAAGACAGTTGAGCAACTAGAAGCCTGTATTAGACAAGAATGGGACAACATTCCTATTCCTAAACTTGAGCAACTTGTCTCCTCAGTCCCCAGACGTTTGCAGACTGTTATAAAAAGAAGAGGGGATGCCACACAGTGGTAAACATGGCCTTGTCCCAACTTTTTTGAGATGTGTTGATGCCATGAAATTTAAAATCAACTTATTTTCCCCTTAAAATGATACATTTTCTCAGTTTAAACATTTGATATGTCATCTATGTTGTATTCTGAATAACATATTGACATTTGAAACTTCCACATCATTGCATTCTGTTTTTATTCACAATTTGTACAGTGTCCCAACTTTTTTGGAATCGGGTTTGTAGTTCAGATAAAAACAGCTACCTGCACTTATTTATTTTCTGTATTGTGCAACAGTGTAATGTTAAGAATCATGCTAAAACACGTCTGTTGTGCATTAAAACCTAGTGTGCTGACTACCTAGACAGCAGTTTTGTGCATGTAGTGAACTGTCAACCTACTCCAGCTGACTCTGAACGTGTTCGTGATGCCTAAAAAGGCAGTAAACCAAGTATGCTGTCTAAAGAGACGCACTAGATGGCCAGAAATGCTGTTTAGTTGCAGCGCAGTCGTTAAACTGGCCTAAACTCGACCTGCTGCAAGAACGAGCATCAGTGCATTGATGAAGCCGCTCCTGGGAGGATTTGATCAGATGTTAAACATGAATGTCTGTCATTAGATCTCGAAGCGAGCGTGTGTTGTGTTGTTTATGTTTGTTGTTGTTGTTGTGGAGGGCGGAACCCGTCAGCCCGGCACCGAAACCCGTTAATAAAACGCTGCACGCGCCGCACACTCACCTGCTTCACGTCTTCGCTGCAGAAGATGCGCTCTGTTGCGGTAAAACCGGAGTAAAATCAGAAAAGAGACGGTAAACGGAATGTAAACATTGCGAGTAATCCGCTCTACACCGCCATGACGCTCCCCTCTCAGCTGTGCTGCTACGGTCATGTGACGCCGCGACGTCGTGACGCAATCACGCACGCGCGTCACGTGATGAACGTATTGTTTTGGCTTTAGCGGAGTGTGGATACAGATTTGTTTGTTTGTGTTGTTGTTTATTTGTAACTCTTCTCAATTTGTTGTGTTTGTGTAATTTATCTATTGTTGGTAATTATTTGATGTATTTTGTAATCCCTTGGCAATGTTCCTTTTTGCAATTGTTGTTCCGAGCATTAATAAAAAAGGATAGAAACATAAATGTAAATTTAAAAATCATAAATAATTCGTAATAATTAATACACATGTATATATTTATTATTTTTTGATAAATTAAAAAAAATAATTAATTTAAAACATAGAACTTTATACTTCGCAAAAAAAAGTAGGCTATAATAATTGCTGATTTCTATTCACTTAAGTGTAAGTTTGTTTGTTTTGTAAGTTATTTTGATCTTGAGTTAAATCACTGGCAGTATATTGGAGATATATTATTTTAATAAAATGGCATTGTTTATTATTTAAAACATATTTACATTTACTAATTTAAAAGCCTTTTTTCAGCAACAGAATTGGAACAAAACAAATACAAATGAAAGCAAAAATAAGATTCAGACTTCAACTTAAGTCACCAAAAAGAGACTTTATTAACAAACTTTCATATCATTGTTTATCATTTAGTCTCCAAACCAAACTGAATATAAATGAACTTACATAATCAAACAAATATACAACCAACAATTATTCTTCAGTCATACTAAAAAAATATAGACCAATCTGGCCAATCAGGGTTTACTTTTGCATTAAATTAAATTATGAAATAAATCATGATCAAAAAATCAGAATAAAAAAGACTGTTATGGTCACATGTCGAGCTCAAGCAGGAAGATCTCGTGATGTTCCTGAGATTCTTCTTCATTGTTGGTCAGGTAAAGTCTCACAGCTCAGAAGGATCTTCATCTCTCTCTCTCTTCTCTCTTGTGATGTTCCTGAGATTCTTCTTCATTGTTGGTCAGGTAAAGTCTCACAGCTCAGAAGGATCTTCATCTCTCTCTCTTCACTCTCGTGATGTTCCTGAGATTCTTCTTCATTGTTGTTCAGGTAAAGTCTCACAGCTCAGAAGGATCTTCATCTCTCTCTCTCTTCTCTCTTGTGATGTTCCTGAGATTCTTCTTCATTGTTGGTCAGGTAAAGTCTCACAGCTCAGAAGGATCTTCATCTCTCTCTCTTCACTCTCGTGATGTTCCTGAGATTCTTCTTCATTGTTGTTCAGGTAAAGTCTCACAGCTCAGAAGGATCTTCATCTCTCTCTCTTCTCTCTTGTGATGTTTCTGAGATTCTTCTTCATTGTTGGTCAGGTAAAGTCTCACAGCTCAGAAGGATCTTCATCTCTCTCTCTCTTCACTCTCGTGATGTTCCTGAGATTCTTCTTCATTGTTGGTCAGGTAAAGTCTCACAGCTCAGAAGGATCTTCATCTCTCTCTCTTCACTCTCGTGATGTTCCTGAGATTCTTCTTCATTGTTGTTCAGGTAAAGTCTCACAGCTCAGAAGGATCTTCATCTCTCTCTCTCTTCTCTCTTGTGATGTTCCTGAGATTCTTCTTCATTGTTGGTCAGGTAAAGTCTCACAGCTCAGAAGGATCTTCATCTCTCTCTCTTCACTCTCGTGATGTTCCTGAGATTCTTCTTCATTGTTGTTCAGGTAAAGTCTCACAGCTCAGAAGGATCTTCATCTCTCTCTCTTCTCTCTTGTGATGTTTCTGAGATTCTTCTTCATTGTTGGTCAGGTAAAGTCTCACAGCTCAGAGGGATCTTCATCTCTCTCTCTTCACTCTCGTGATGTTCCTGAGATTCTTCTTCATTGTTGGTCAGGTAAAGTCTCACAGCTCAGAAGGATCTTCATCTCTCTCTCTTCACTCTCGTGATGTTCCTGAGATTCTTCTTCATTGTTGTTCAGGTAAAGTCTCACAGCTCAGAGGGATCTTCATCTCTCTCTCTCTTCTCTCTCGTGATGTTTCTGAGATTCTTCTTCATTGTTGGTCAGGTAAAGTCTCACAGCTCAGAAGGATCTTCATCTCTCTCTCTCTTCTCTCTCATGATGTTTCTGAGATTCTTCTTCATTGTTGTTCAGGTAAAGTCTCACAGCTCAGAGGGATCTTCATCTCTCTCTCATGATGTTCCTGAGATTCTTCTTCATTGTTGTTCAGGTAAAGTCTCACAGCTCAGAAGGATCTTCATCTCTCTCTCTTCACTCTCGTGATGTTCCTGAGATTCTTCTTCATTGTTGTTCAGGTAAAGTCTCACAGCTCAGAAGGATCTTCATCTCTCTCTCTCTTCACTCTCGTGATGTTTCTGAGATTCTTCTTCATTGTTGGTCAGGTAAAGTCTCACAGCTCAGAAGGATCTTCATCTCTCTCTCTCTTCACTCTCGTGATGTTCCTGAGATTCTTCTTCATTGTTGGTCAGGTAAAGTCTCACAGCTCAGAAGGATCTTCATCTCTCTCTCTCTTCTCTCTCGTGATGTTTCTGAGATTCTTCTTCATTGTTGTTCAGGTAAAGTCTCACAGCTCAGAAGGATCTTCATCTCTCTCTCTTCTCTCTTGTGATGTTCCTGAGATTCTTCTTCATTGTTGTTCAGGTAAAGTCTCACAGCTCAGAGGGATCTTCATCTCTCTCTCTTCTCTCTCGTGATGTTTCTGAGATTCTTCTTCATTGTTGGTCAGGTAAAGTCTCACAGCTCAGAGGGATCTTCATCTCTCTCTCTTCACTCTCGTGATGTTTCTGAGATTCTTCTTCATTGTTGTTCAGGTAAAGTCTCACAGCTCAGAAGGATCTTCATCTCTCTCTCGTGATGTTCCTGAGATTCTTCTTCATTGTTGGTCAGGTAAAGTCTCACAGCTCAGAGGGATCTTCATCTCTCTCTCTTCTCTCTCGTGATGTTCCTGAGATTCTTCTTCATTGTTGGTCAGGTAAAGTCTCACAGCTCAGAGGGATCTGCATCTCTCTCTCTCTTCTCTCACGTGATGTTCCTGAGATTCTTCTTCATTGTTGTTCAGGTAAAGTCTCACAGCTCAGAAGGATCTTCATCTCTCTCTCATGATGTTTCTGAGATTCTTCTTCATTGTTGTTCAGGTAAAGTCTCACAGCTCAGAAGGATCTTCATCTCTCTCTCGCGATGTTCCTGAGATTCTTCTTCATTGTTGGTCAGGTAAAGTCTCACAGCTCAGAGGGATCTTCATCTCTCTCTCTCTTCACTCTCGTGATGTTTCTGAGATTCTTCTTCATTGTTGGTCAGGTAAAGTCTCACAGCTCAGAGGGATCTTCATCTCTCTCTCTTCACTCTCGTGATGTTCCTGAGATTCTTCTTCATTGTTGTTCAGGTAAAGTCTCACAGCTCAGAAGGATCTTCATCTCTCTCTCTTCACTCTCGTGATGTTCCTGAGATTCTTCTTCATTGTTGGTCAGGTAAAGTCTCACAGCTCAGAGGGATCTTCATCTCTCTCTCTTCACTCTCGTGATGTTTCTGAGATTCTTCTTCATTGTTGGTCAGGTAAAGTCTCACAGCTCAGAGGGATCTTCATCTCTCTCTCGTGATGTTCCTGAGATTCTTCTTCATTGTTGTTCAGGTAAAGTCTCACAGCTCAGAAGGATCTTCATCTCTCTCTCTCTCTTCTCTCTCGTGATGTTTCTGAGATTCTTCTTCATTGTTGGTCAGGTAAAGTCTCACAGCTCAGAGGGATCTTCATCTCTCTCTCTTCACTCTCGTGATGTTTCTGAGATTCTTCTTCATTGTTGGTCAGGTAAAGTCTCACAGCTCAGAAGGATCTTCATCTCTCTCTCTCTTCACTGTCGTGATGGACTGTACTCCGACAGAGACATGATTGTGCTCTTCTCTCTGCAGATCTGTGTCCTCCTCCATCTCTCCATCACTGGACTCCTGTTTGATTCGGACTAAACTGGATGAAACCGGACTGGACCCGGTTGGATTCTGAAATGTTCTGGTTTGTACTGGTTCTGAAAAACCATCTCGTCTAATTCTAGACCTGTTAACAGAGAGAGAGCAAAGGTTTGGGAATTACATGTACTCTATTTACACTTATTTTGTGAGTTTAAAGGGCTCATAATATTTTATTTCCCTTGAATTCCATTTATTGCATTTATTTTTTGCACCAAAAACAGGATTTTGTTTTAGTTTATCTTGATCAAGGTTCCCAAACATTTTAATTGAAGACACCTGAGATTTTTAATTATTTCAATATTTTAACATCACTTTCATGTTCATGGTTCACAGATGTTGGTTAATGGTCATTTTTAGTGTTTTATTTTGATTGTTTTTATTTTAGAATAATTTTGTATTAGGTTTAATTTGTCAATATATTAATTTAATATATTTTTTCTATACATTTTATATAATACAAAATATATTTTTCTATATATTTTATATATTTAATTTAATATTTAATATATGAATATGTTTCCAAATGTGTGTGTGTGTATAATATATATATATATATATATATATATATATATATATAGTGTGTGTAATATGTATAATGTATATACTGTATGTATAAGCTCATCTGTAAGTCGCTTTGGATAAAGGCATCTGCTAAATGATTAATTGTGAAAAAATATGTACATTATATTGATTATATATGTAATAGCATTAAAAAATATTTAAAATAATAAGTATTATTTTTAATATTAGTATATTATTGTTTTAACTAATTATAAAAATTATGAAAGTAATATATTTATTTTGTAAATTACAATTGTCCTGTCACCTAAAGAAAGAATATTTGCTAATTATTGCACTGCAAGTTACAATAACATTTATATTTGTGTTATAAATTCTTTGCTTTCAAACATTCTAATTTTCAAGCTTTTATTATGTCTTTGTATACTGGTGAAATGCTGTAAACATCTATCCACAGGAATGTTGGAAATTGCGCAGATGTGTAAAAATAAAGTGAGCCTAGTGCACATTGCATCCCAAAATGCACTTTAATTTCAATTTTATTTCTCATTTATTTATTTTAACTTCACACTTGATTGAATTATTAGCTTTTTATCAATGATCTGGATCAAGCAGTCACTCACCTGTAGTTGTAGAACCAGTTGCTAACAGTGCTGGTGTGCAGGCCTAGCTGTGCTGCGAGTCTCTCGATGGTGTGTTGAGACGGATACGGCTCTGTCTGATACACCGCTATCAGTGCCTCTCTCTCCTGAGCGCTGAGGATGACACGCGGCCTCTTCATCACCTCACACCGTCCCCAACGATCACAAAACCCCTGTCCTCCCGCATCCAACCACTTCTGTGAAGCACAGTCTGATCCCATCAGAGCACGTTTGAGACCAGCTGCCAAAGAAAAGACATTTAACACTAATGAGGATCTTTAAAGGAACAGTTCACCCAAAAATGAAAATGAGCTCATCCTCAGGTCATCCGAGATGTAGATGAGTTTGTTTCTTCATCAGGTTTGTAGAAATGTGTCACTGCATCAGTGTCTCAGCAATGGATGCTCTGCAGTGAATGGGTGCCGTCAGAATGAGAGACCAAACAGCTGATAAAAACATCACAATAATCCATACCACTCCAGTCCATCAGTTAACATCTGGAGAAGACAAAAGCTGAAACAAATCCAGCATTAAGACATTTATTACTAAAATATGAGTCCATAATCCATAATAACGCTTCCTCCAGTGAAAAAGTGCATCTCCTGTTGTCTCTCACACCAAAATCCAGACACATATTTGTTTAGAGCTGTTTTGGTTTGTAAACGCTGCTTGATTTCAATTTTATTTCTCGGATTTTTTTTATTTCTCGGACAAAACTCGGATCGAATCAGCCAGCAGCTAACATTGCTACTAACAGGCGCTCAAGGTCGAGCAGACAGCGGCATTCAGCTCAGAGCGCAGCCGAGCCCAGGACTCTGATAGTGGGTGACTATTATTAGAAACATTAGTAGCAGGACTATAACTACCTGCTGCTTTACTCAAGCAACCGTCTCTGATGTGAACAAGGAACTTCAGAACATTGTGATGAAGCACAAGACTGCAGATCGAGTCATCATCCATGTGGGGAAGAATGATATTAGGAAAGGGCAGTCAGAAATGCTTAAGCAAGATTTCAGTGAACTCTTTGAAACACTTCAAAGACTTGAAGTTCAGTCGTTCATCAGTGGACCACTCCCAGCAAGGGGAACTAACATGTTTTCACGGTTGCTTGGGCTAAATACATGGCTACAAAGAACCTGCAGTACAAAAGGAGTCAACTTCATCGACAACTTCAATATTTTCTGGGGCCACAGACAACTGTTTAAACTGGAAGGCCTCCACCTAAACAAACTTGGTGCAAGAGTGCTAAAGGACAATTTCTATTTCTCCCTCCGTCATCCTTCAGTGGTGTGTGCCAATCCACTCACACACTCACCTGAACAGAATATGAGTGACCACAGGACTTCATATCAGCTTCCGAGTCATTATGTGGTTGAAGAATCCCACAAGGACACTGATAACGCCACACAGCCAAAACAAGCACTGCTCATGGACATCCCGGCTGAGCCCTGCCCAAAGAGCTCATCACATGCAGACTGTGACGTATTACAACAGCTCCAAGACTCAGCACCCAAGGACGACTTTCTGGAAAACAGCCTGGGAAGCCAGGACAACACATCACAGTCACCGGAAACACCAGAGCTAGAGCCCCGCTCACCAGACACACTATCCCTCTCTCCAGCATCTCCACTTCTAAGCTTTTCACAGAAAATGGAGGAATTGGTGTATGCTGGGACCAAACTCTCTGCAAGCCCCCAGATATCAACTAAAAAACGGCGGGCCCCCCAACCACCAAAGACTGCAGGCTCAGCTCTCCCGCCTCCTCCTGTGAAAGCTCTCCGACCGCTGCCACAACGCCAGGGCCCAAACCCTCCTCCATCTGCTGTAGGTGAACCAAAAACAACTGATAACAGCTCTCAGTGATATGTGTCGGGTCCCCGCTATATTAGCAGCAACATTCACAAATGTTTACAAAACAAGCGGGAACCCAGTATGCCTGTAGCCTTCTCTATTTCTGTTTCATCACGTGATAGAAGGTCTAAGGCCTTCTCAAGCCGTACGGCTGACCCATCTAATCTGCGGCCTGTAATGCATCAGTCTAAGATTGCTGTAGAGACAAAATGTAATTCCATCAAGTTAGCATTTTTAAACAGTCGCTCACTAAAAAATAAATCATTTGTGATCAATGATTTAATAACCACAAACAACCTGGATTTTATGTTTCTAATTGAAACATGGCTAGAAGACAACTGCAGTGCAACAGTCCTCACTGAAACAGCCCCTCCTAACTTTAATTTTATAAGTGTCTGCAGGACTGTTAGGAGAGGTGGAGGTGTAGCTGCTATTTTTAAAGATGTTTATCAATGCAAGCAAGTGTCATTTGGTCAGTACTTGTCTTCTGAATATCTAGGTATTGTGCTGAAAGGTGCCCCACGCATTCTGTTTATCATCATTTACAGGCCTCCAAAATACTCTCCAGCCTTTGTTGAAGAGTTCACAGAACTGTTATCAATGATTTCCTCAGAGTTTGACTGTTTTGCTATTGCAGGGGATTTTAATATTCACATAGATAATGCTGAAGTCAAAACTACAAAAGAAATTATAACTGTTTTAAACACTTTTGACCTGATTCAGCATGTGCATGGACCCACACACAATCGTGGACACACTCTAGATTTACTCATCAGTAGAGGTCTAAACATTTCATCCATTGTTATTAAGGATGTAGCTCTGTCTGATCACTTCTGTATTTTCTTTGATATATTGATCTCTGTCACCACTGAATCTAGATCTGTCTCTGTCAGAAAGAGATGCATTAATGAGAACACTAGTGTGCTATTTATGAAGGCAATATCTTTAACACCAAGCATTTCTGCAGACTCTGTTGATCTTCTCCTGGATTCATTTAACTCAAAAGTTAAGAATGTTATTGATGATATTGCACCGATAAAGGTCAGCAAGAAGAATGGCAGACAAAAATCATTTTGGAGAAAATCAACAGCAGTTCAGAGTATGAAAAGACAATGCAGAAAAGCTGAGCGGATGTGGCGGAAGACGAAACTTGAAATACACTACAGCATCTATAAAGACAGCCTTCATGCTTTCAATTTGGAACTAGCCACAGCTAGACAGACCTTCTTCTCAAACCTTATAAACAGTAACTTAAACAACACCCGCACTCTTTTTGCTACTGTTGAGAGACTGACAAACCCCCCAAGTCAGATTCCTAGTGAAATGCTCTCTGACAGCAAATGCAATGAGTTTGCTTCCTTCTTTTCAGAGAAGATCAGTAATATCAGAAAGGAGATTGGCACATCTTCCTGTAATACAGAGGTCACACAGATTCGATAGCAATCTCAAAAAGAAGTGACTATGTCTGTTTTTAAAACAATTGATAGCAAAATTTTGGAAGAAATAGTACAGCATCTTAAATCGTCAACCTGCTATCTTGACACACTTCCCACATCTTTTTTCAAAAGTGTGCTTAACTGTTTAGAAGCAGATCTCTTAGAAGTGGTGAACACCTCACTTCTTTCTGGGACTTTTCCAAGCTCCCTGAAAACTGCAGTTGTTAAACCCCTTCTGAAAAAGCGCAATCTTGATAACACCATGTTGAGCAACTATAGACCAATATCAAATCTTCCTTTCATAGGTAAGATTATTGAAAAGGTAGTTTTTAATCAGCTGAACAACTAACCTCAAATGGATACTTGGATAATTTTCAATCTGGTTTCCGCGTGCATCACAGCACAGAGACAGCACTCATTAAGATAATAAATGATATTCGCTTTAATTCTGATTCTGGCAAAATATCAGTGCTGGTACTACTAGATCTTAGTGCTGCGTTTGACACTGTCGATCATAACATACTTCTAGAGAGACTGGAAAACTGGGTCGGGCTTTCTGGGATGGCACTCAAATGGTTCAGGTCATACTTAGAAGGGAGAGGTTATTATGTGAGTATAGGAGAGCATGAGTCTAAGTGGACGTCCATGACATGCGGAGTCCCACAAGGCTCAATTCTTGCACCGCTCTTGTTTAGCCTGTATATGCTCCCACTAAGTCAGATAATGAGGAAGAACCAAATTGCCTATCACAGCTATGCTGATGATACCCGATCTACCTGGCCTTATCTCCAAATGATTATAGCCCCATTGACTCCCTCTGCCAATGCATTGATGAAATTAACAGTTGGATGTGCCAAAACTTTCTTCAGTTAAACAAGGAGAAAACTGAAGTCATTGCATTTGGAAACAAAGATGAAGTTCTCAAGGTGAATGCATAACTTGACTCTAGGGGTCAAACAACTAAAAATCAAGTCAGAAATCTTGGGGTGATTCTGGAGACAGACCTTAGTTTTAGTAGTCATGTCAAAGCAGTAACTAAATCAGCATACTATCATCTCAAAAACATTGCAAGAATTAGATGTTTTGTTTCCAGTCAAGACTTGGAGAAACTTGTTCATGCCTTTATCACCAGCAGGGTGGATTACTGTAATGGTCTCCTCACCGGCCTTCCAAAGAAGACCATTAGACAGCTGCAGCTCATCCAGAACGCTGCTGCCAGGATTCTGACTAGAACCAGAAAATCTGAGCATATCACACCAGTCCTCAGGTCCTTACACTGGCTTCCAGTTACATTTAGGATTGATTTTAAAGTACTTTTACTCGTTCATAAGTCACTCAATGGTCTAGGACCTAAATATATTGCAGATATGCTCACTGAATATAAACCTAACAGACCACTCAGATCATTAGGATCGAGTCAGTTAGAAATACCAAGGGTTCACACAAAACAAGGGGAGTCCACTTTTAGCTATTATGCCGCCCGCAGCTGGAACCAGCTTCCAGAAGAGATCAGATGTGCTAAAACATTAGCCACATTTAAATCCAGTCTCAAAACTCATCTATTTAGCTGTGCATTTGTTGAATGAGCACTGTGCTACGTCCGAACTGACTGCATTGTATTTTATGTATAATCCTTTTCTATTTAACTTTTAAATTTCATTTTAAATCAATTTCTATATCATTTTAAAATTCCTTGTTTTATTATTTTTAATTCCTTGTTTTTATTGCTGTGAATGATTATTTCACTTTCTTTTATGTAAAGCACTTTGAATTGCCACTGTGTATGAAATGTGCTATATAAATAAACTTGCCTTGCCTTGATCTGATGCAGATTTCTCTCCTGATTCAGACCAGAACACTTTTTCACTGGAGGAAGAGTTATTATGGATTATGGACTCATATTTTAGTTATAAACGTCTTAATGCAAGATGTGTTTCAGCTTTTGTCTTCTCCAGATGTTAACTGATGGACTGGAGTGGATAGCTTGTGGATAATTGTGATGTTTTTATCAGCTGTTTGGACTCTCATTCTGACGGCACCCATTCACTGCAGAGCATCCACTGCTGAGACACTGATGCAGAGACACATTTCTACAAATCTGATGAAGAAACAAACTCATCTACATCTCAGATGGACTGAGGACGAGTCAATCAAACACACATTTACCTCTGTGGTCCATCTTCTTCATAGCGTTGAGCTTCTGGAGGTTTTGGGGGTCTTGGAGCCACAGATGCATCCGAATGAAGTTCTCCTTTCCCTTCAGACTGAGTTTAGTCCAGGGTTTGGGGTGCGACAGCAGTTCAGACACAGAGCTTTGTGTTAAACCCAAAACCTCTTCACCAAACACACGCTGACCTGCCAGAACAACAACAATCAGAAACAGCACTATTACATAGAAGTGAATAATTCTGATTATACATTATATGGAAATGTACAACTTTTGGTACATTTCATGCCCATTGATGATAATTATATTTTTCAACAATTTTCTTTAGAAATATGATATATAAATATAATATAAATATAAAAATATCTTGTGATGTAAAAATTTGGTTCAGACATAGTTTTTCAACTTCATCAGTCACCAAAGGAGACTTTATTAGCAAACTTTCATATCATTCTTTACCATTTAGTCTCCAAACCAAACTGAATATTTGTAAACTTACATGAGTAGTTATCAAACAAATATACAACCAACAATTATTTTATTAAAAAAAAGAAGTTTGGCCTTCTGGAAGTTTACTTTCTTTAAATTAAATTATCTTTTTTAAACATTAAATCAACAACAAAAAATATGAAAGAAATAAAGTACTGAAATTTTAAATCAAATATAAATCATTTTTGGTACATTACATGTCTATTTATGATAATTGACTGTTTTCTTTAGATCATATCCATTAAGTGAAAGCATTTGAAAATTTTAAATTAGCCTTTATTTTTATATATATATTTTTAATTTTAGTTATTTTTTGTAATTTTGTTATTTGCTTTATTTTTATTTTTTTAAATATTTAAAATATATATAATGTTTTATTTTATTTTTTAGCTGCCAGACACCATTTCTCATTTTCATTTAGTTTAACTAAAATTAAAATTATATGAAATAAATTATATAGAAATTGTAAAAACAAAAAAAAAAAAATACAAAAACGCAGCAAAATTATTAGAACTTTAAAATTAAAACTGAATATATATATATATATATATATATATATATATATATATATATATATATATATATATATATATATATATATATATATATTATTAAAACTATAAAAGTTTCTAAATCATACTAAAATAAAGTCTCTTCTAATATTTATATTTTATTTTATTTGATGTTTATTTAAATTACTGAATTAATTATATCATGAAACTGAATTTTAATAATAGTATTTTTAGTTAACGGTAACAATAAACGCCTCTGGTCTGTAGATATTGCTCATGTTCCTCTTCACTGTGCCTCTGTGGGATGTTTTCACCTGTTTTCTGCTCCAGCGGGTGAAAGATGACCTGAGGAATCACTGCTTAGAGCACAAACTCTGATTTCTGTTCATCATGTGCTTTAAATGCGGTGAACACAAACCTATGTTGTTGGTCGTGAGAGTTTCTTTGACTCTCTGCGTGATGCTGAACGTGTCCAGACACAGAGACTGAAGCTCACAGCTGCTGCTGATGGGACAGGAGCGAGGTCTCTGACGCGTCTCCATCTTAAACCCCTGCGCTCTCTGATCCGGATCCGCTGCAAGCGTCTGGAACGAGCGGCTCACAGAGGACGGAGAAACTGAGGGCTCAGTATCTTCATTTATTTCACATTTGACCTTCTGGATGATGCTTTGGACAAAATCAGCCGAGGACTGAACGCTGGGCTCCAGTGTCCCATAATCCTCCTCTTCCTGCCGCAGCGGTGCGTCGTTCATCGCAGGCGTCTGCGTCTGATGTTTGGCCTGCTGCAGGATGTTCCTGATAATATCATCTGATGCGTCTCCACCGCGCTGACATCTGCCTTCATCTTCATCATCATCATCATCCAGCACTGAAACACACCACAGACACCAAAGAATGAATCTCAGGTGATCTTCAGATTTTCTTAGCATTGCAAATTTTGAATTCACTGAATTTGCTCAATATATTTTTTATGTTTTTACATACCGTAGCTTTAATTTTATTTTATTTCTGTTTAGTTTGAGTAATTTTATTTCCACTTCAACTCATTCCTGTTAGTTACCAACATTTTTAATCATGGTTAACTTAAACTTAATAAAATAAATAAATAAATCATTGCTTGAAATAAAATAAATGTTAAATGAAACTACTATAAATTATATAGTTTATTTTTTTCATTTCAGTTGTAATTTTTTTGTGCTTAAATTTAAACTAAACAAAAATTGGAAATGATGCAACTAGCTAAAATAAGTAAGGTTTTTTTATATTTTATTTTATTTTCAGCTGATGTTTATTTCTTTTTTTTAATAGTTCAAAGTCATTTTTATTTCCATTTTAGTTTAGGTCATTTTAGTACTTCCACTTAAACCTATTTATTTTAGTTAGTTGCCAGTTAACATTTCTAAATAGGGTTATTATAGTTAACTAAAAAAAACTTTTTCATTAATTCAAATAAATAAATGTTAACTGAAAAAATCTAAAACACCTCATATAATTTATTAATTTTACTTTATTTCAGTTTTAGTTATTTAGTATGTTAGGTCAAAATAAGTAAAAATTGGAAATTTTCTGAAAAAAAAAAACTTGCTGAAATAAGTTTTTTTTTTAAATATATATTTCATTTCTGTTAATGCTTATTTTATTTCAATTTAAAATAATTTTCTACATTAAATAAATTTGTATTGCCATGTTAAAGTAATTTTAGTACTTCAAATGAAACTTATTTATTGCAGTTATAGTTACCAAGGAAACTGTTTTAATCAGAGTTATTTTAGTTATTAAAAAATCTTACTTGAAATAAATGTTAACAGAAATCAAATAAAATATAAAAATTAAACTTAGTTTATTTCAGATAGTTGCCAAGGCAACGTTTCTCATTATCATTTAGTTTAACTTGCATGATGCACTAAAACAACTGAAACTAAACCTCATATATTAATGTTAATTAATTAACCTCAGTTAATCAAAGTTATAAATTCACTAAATTTGCTCAAATTAGCCAAATATTGACTTAAATTACTGTTCAAGAGGTCTTCAGAATGGAACTTATAAAATTCCATAATGCAATTTTTTTATATATATTTAAATCCAATGTTGATGTGATAACTCTATAAATGATTTGAAAGAATAATGAATTGTTTTAAAAGTGAGATCAGAGATATGAGGCTGCACTGACTCTCCAGACGGCTCTGATCCAGAATGTTCCTGACGTCATCATCTGAGCTCCTGTCTGGAGGACCAACCCACGGGACGAAGACACCTTCAGCAGCACAGAAACAAGACCCAGACCCAGACAAGCTCATTTACTGTCAAACAAAACAACTCCTGCTAGCTCACAAGACTGACCATGACAATTTGATTTAACTTGAAGTAAAATAAAATTAAACTGTATAGACATGTTTAAAAACAAAAACTAAAAGCAACAAAATTAGTAAAACTTTAAAAATAACATCCATCCATGCACGCATCCATCCATCCATCCATCCATCCATACATCCACAAACGCATCCATACAGCCATCCACACACGCATCCATCCATCCATACATCCACAAACGCATCCATACAGCCATCCACACACGCATCCATCCATCCATACATCCACAAACGCATCCATACAGCCATCCACACACGCATCCATCCATCCATACATCCACAAACGCATCCATACAGCCATCCATCCATCCATACAGCCATCCATCCATCCATCCATCCATCCATCCAGCCATCCATCCATCCATACATCCATACATCCATACATCCATACATCCAACCATCCACCCCTCCACGCACGCATCCATCCACCCCTCCACACACGCATCCATCCATCCACGCACGCATCCATCCATCCAACCATCCACCCCTCCACGCACGCATCCATCCACCCCTCCACACACGCATCCATCCATCCACGCATGCATCCATCCATCCATGCATCCTCTCACCTCTCAGTCTCTCCTGGATGGCGCTGAGCGTTCGGATGCTGTGCTCGTCAGACAGGAAGTGCTTCATTCTGAGGAAGGGTTCTCTTCCTCTGCTGGTCAGTTTGCTCCAGGGTTTGGGTCGGGCCAGTATGTCGCTGACGGTTCCCTGAGAGAGACCGAGCACATAGTGACTGAACACCCGCTGGCCGATGTTCAGCTGCTGAAGAGCCTCTTTGACCTGCTGAGTTAATCGAGCCGTGTCAAACTCCTGCTCATCTTCACCAGAGTCTATCTCCTCTTTAATGAAGCTCTGGATGCTCAGAGATGATGAAGATGATGCTGGTGACCCAGAGATGACAGAGGAAGATTCACTCAGGGCTTCTTCTTTCCCAGTGGAGTGATGAAACTCCGAATATAACAGAATATAACAGCACTGCTAACACATACTTTACACTTTTTATAAAGCAGATGAAGTTTTTTAGTTTTATTTTATTATTTTATTTTATTATTATCACTTTCTATGTGAATAAGGCTGTACTATAGATTGTTTTTAGGCCGGAATAGACTGTATGTTCAGTTTAAAGTTGTCACATTATACCAGGCTCTCTCAAACTCGGGTTTGTGAGGTGCCGGAAATAAAAATGTAAATAATTAAACAAGTAAATTATGAAATATTTTATTTGAAGCAAATTGAAATTCATATAAATTTCAATTCAAAATGAAATACTAAAAATCTGATTTATACTGTATTATTTGACTAATTTAAAAATAAAACGTACTAAAAATAAAATTGTTTTGTTTGAATTTTAAATAAAAATAATGTTTTATTTTAAATAAATAAAATAAAATATTTAAAATAAAACTTACAAAAATGTATTTGTAATTCAAATAAATAACTAAAATAAAAACAAAATAAACACTAAAAAGTTGAATTTTTTTTTTAAATAAATTAATATTAGAATAATTAAAAAAAAAAAACTACTAAAAACAAACTTACTAAAAAAGCTGACATTATATTTGAGCATTTTAAATTAAAATACATTTTTAAATAAAATAAAGAAATCTCTTATTGAAAATAAACTCCAATTCGAATAAATAATTTACAAATAAAAGAAAATCAAAATAAAACACCAAAAAAGCCTAAATATTTAAGTTGAAATGAATTAAAGTGAGAATAAATCATTTAAAAATCAAAATGGAACACTATTTTATTCAATCTATTTTTTTTTTTTTTTATATATATATATATATATATATATATATATATATATATATATATATATATATATATATATATATATATATATATATATATATATATATATATATATATATATATATATATATATTTATTATGTATTTACCACTCAAAGGAGTTTGGCTGACAACATTTGTGAAGTGGATGAAACCCTCACCGTTATCAACAGAGATGCTCCTGACATCAGATGGAGGAGAAAACACCTGAGAGAGAATAAAACAACTAATGTGAGTTCAAGACAATCATTCTTCACCAATAGGTGGCGCTGCCCGCAAACAGCTCCGTTCAGAGCACAGTCTCAGTGACTGAATTCAGAATGGCATACTATTAATATTTCTGCCATAAAAATATAGCATATGTGACCCTGGAGCACAAAAGCAGTCATAAGTAACACAGGTATATTTGTAGCAATAGCCAACAATACATTGTATGGGTCAAAATTATACATTTTCCTTTTATGCCAAAAATCATTAGGATATTAAGTAAAGATCATGTTCCATGAAGTTATTTTGTAAATTTCCTACCGTAAATATATCAAAAATTAATTTTTGATTAGTAATATGCATTGCTAATAACTTCATTTGAACAACTTTAAAGATGATTTTCTCAATATTTAGATTTTTTTTGCACCCTCAGATTCCAGATTTTCAAATAGTTGTATCTCAGCCAAATATTATCCTATCATAACAAACCATACACCAATGGAAAGATTATTTATTCATAAATCTTGACCCTTATGACTGGTTTTGTGGTCCAGGGTCACATATGAGAAAGTGAAGTGTGTTTCTCTTACCGAAGCTACATCTGTAGTTTGCATCAGCGCTCGAAGAGTCCTGAAATAAACAATAAAGAGACGTTCTGACCATATTGTAGCAGATTGTTGGAGGAGAGAATATATTTGCACTACCTGAGCTCGGTCTTGATCTTCTCGTAGTCCTGCTGGGACTGTATCTTGGCCTGAAGTCTCTAATGAACAGATGGGCCGTTAGTGTGAGTAAACGAGTCTTTAATAACCGCTCCTCATTATGAAATGTTTCTACCTCTATATGTTGTGATTTATTGGCCAGCTGCTGTTGCAGCAGAGCGACGTGATTGGCTGTTCGCTCCTGGACTTCCTGCAGCAGACGCTGAAGTCGTATCACTTCCTGTTCCAGACGATGAATGTCACCATCTCTCATCGCAACCATCGTCTCCAAATCAGCAGAGCTACAAACCAGCGAGATCAGACGAGCTTCATTACCATCTTCAGTTAAATCAAAGACATAAATCCTTTCAAATCTTCAGACAAACTTTTTTATTTACTAGTATATTTACATTTATATCTATTAACATGGATATAGTGCATTTTATATTTAGCAATATATTCAGTGTCTACATTTTGTATTTATTTTACATTTATATTTAGAATTATATTTAGAACATTTATATTTAGAATTATATTTAGAACATTTATATTTAGAAGTATATTTAGAACATTTATATTTAGAATTATATTTAGAACATTTATATTTAGAATTATATTTAGAACATTTATATTTAGAAGTATTTAGTATATTTACATTTATGTTTAGTAGTATTTGTATTTAGTAATATATTTAGTACATATTATATTTAGCAATATTTTAAGTATATTTACATTTATATTTAAATTTATATTAATTAGTACATTTACATTTATATTATTAATATATTTAGTATATTAAAAATGTATTATATTTACATTTATAGTTAGTATATTTAAATTTATATGTAGTACATTTACATTTAATGATATATTCAGTATATTTACATTTATGTTTAGTAGAATATGTATGTTTATACTTAGTAATATATTTAGTATATTTACATATATTTATTTACGTATACCTACAGTATATATTTCATTTACGTTTAGTAGTATATTTAGTAATATATTTACATTTAAATTTACTTACACTTCTATTTTGTATGTTTACATTTATATTTTGGTATTATATTTAGTATATTTACATTTAAAATGATTTATGTTTATATTGAGTATGTTCACATTTATATTTAGTTATATACTATTGTTGAAAATATTTATTTATTGTTTAAAATATGTAAATATGCCTCAGGTCTGACATTGAAGTCTTTATGAGAGTGAAGAAAGTCTTACGCTGGTGACGCTGCAGTAAACACACACAGATCCTGGAAAGATGAAGACAGCAGACAGAAAGATGAGCAAACATTCACTAATGACCCAACAAACCCTGGTTTACATCACAGCTTTAGTATGGAGATATGACACATTACTGTAATTCAGACTGTTGATGGGGAACAGAAACTAAAATATTTTGAATTTCCACATGTTTATGTTTTGTGATTTCAGTCAAATATTTATAGAAAATATGCAAAGAAGAAGAAAAAATCAATGTAGGTCAGTGCAATCAGATTCTGACTGCATTGATTTAACCTTTTAACTCGCATAGAAATATAGTTGCATAGAAATATTGTACAAAAAAAATGATAAAAAAACAATAAATAAATATTTTACACTTGGATAATCACAAATTATGCCACAAAATGACACTGTAAATGCTTAAATGACTAGAACAAAGGATTTAATTAATGCATAAATATTTTATTACTTACAGTGAGGTCTAAAAGTCATTTTTAGAATTATGAGAAATTGATATAATAAGAAATGTGCACAATTTCAATATGACTAATCAGATGTAAGTATGAGTGTCACGGATCATGTGACTCTTTGTTCAAACCTTCAGATTTTCACTCTGAAGCTCAAGATGCTGTTTGAAGCATCTCAGATCATGCTGGAGAACATCATCACGTCATGACAGACAAAGCAAATACTAACAATATTTGTACTTTAAAATGTGTCACAGAAACTACGAAGTGGTTAAAACAACAGGTAGAAGATGTGACCAGCATCTAAAATACACATATCCCTAATACAAACACTGTACAAGTACCCAGAAACTGACTCTATAATCAAAGTGACAGACATATGCAGTCAAAACACCTCGAGCCCTGAATCAAACTGAAGCAGCTCTTACCATGTGTTTGTGATCTGCTCTTGATCTTAATGTATTTCCATGCAGAGACGCTCCTGACGCTGAGCTTCAGCAAACTACCATCAGACCAGAGCCGAGGCACAAGAGAAGAGACGAGAAGAGACAAACACAGACAATCAATACCCCTGCAAACAAAGAGCTCCATCAATTCATCAATAGATCAATAGCAGCAGCTGACGGGGGAGGAGACCAGATCAATCCATCCATCAATCAATCAATCAATCAATCTAGAGGAGACGTGCATTCAGCTGCATGCATATGCAAACGTGCTTATTCTAGGTCACCATTTCAGTTTTTCACAGTTTTTTTGTGACAAATTAATTTATAACAGTACCATTATTCCATGTAGTTACTGCCAGTGCCATTATAGTAAACTAAAACCATAAAAAACATATTTATTACTTAAAATAAATGAAATTAGTTTATTTAGTTTAACTTGATGTACTGACATAAAAATCTACACAGACACAAAAAAAGAAAGGCCAAGAAAATAACAAACATACACAACAAAATTACTAAAACTTTAACTGAAATTAATAATGAAAACAGAAAAATAAAAAACTCAAAATATAACAAAAACTATAATATCTCAATGATACTAAAATATCTCTGTTCTCTTCATTAATTCAAGTTCATAAAATATATAATAAAATATAATTATTATATGTCTACAAATATTAGCAAAATATAGTTTAAAATAAAGTATAGATTAATATTTCACACTGTGCAGATGTGATTTTATGAATTTATGGATCAACTCTGAATTCAGAACAGCATACTAGCATAATATTACTTTTTGTGTCACAGCGATCCAAAGGAATATTAATATTCATGCTGTATATAGTATGCACTGAGGTCATGTAATGAGGTCATGTTATGATAATATAAAACATGAAACAGCAAACATTAACAATAACATTGGTGAATGATACATTCTGTTTATTGTTAATGTTTGTTATACTGTTTCACGTTATTATTGAGTAGTGTGCAGTATTCCATTCCAAACATAATTCATATATCATTTCAATATTTCATTTTTCATATCCAATATGTTGTCATCAGTTTATGACCCCATGCTAAATTCAAACGCATATGAAATCTGTTTTGGTAAGCTGTTTTAATGAGGATGTTTGAGGGTCACAGATGACATATTGATTGTCTCTATTGGTTTTATTGATCGTTATGATTGATTTGAAGCTCACAGGACACAGTATTGATTTCAGGAATATAAAGAAAGACCCAGAAAACAGACACGATCATTTACAACATAGCATCTGCTCGGCTTTATATTACTAAACCACAACAGCATGAAACTATATTTACATGAAATGTAATAAAACTCACAAAAATGATTTTGAGACATCTATTTCTGCTGGTTTAACAAAACTCTCTTTTATTAAATATAACCAGGATTTCATCAGTTGTATATGAACTGAGAAATTAATGTTACCAATCTGACACGCACAAAAGCTTTGGTTTCAAATATGCATATTTTATGTGTAGCACGTATTATGAAAATATAGCCACTTTAATATGTGCATGCATGTGCAATATGTGCATATTTTAATATTTAAAAATATTCTCACGGTTTGTTTTCTGCTTAAATGTTTAATTACATGAAAACAATCTCTCCTTCTTAACAGAGAAGATTATGCTCATCAATTCACCTCAAAATCCAAAAGCAGACCTCACACGGATCGATAACTGTTTTTATAGTTGCACAAACAGCACTGTAAAACATAAATAGTTGAGAAAACATAACAAAATAAGGCAACTTGATAAGTAAGACTTTTGAGTTCTCTCAATAGTTTTTTAGTTCTCAGTAAAGATACTTTGTTTAGCCAACGTAAATGTGTTTGTTCATGCAATGCTGATTGTATTATTTTGCTAATAGAAAAATTATTGTCACAGCAACTAAAACAACAATTACTGTCGTTGAGGTAATTCATTTTTTTCTGTTTCCTGGATGAAAAAAAAATGTGTAAAGTCACCACATTATTAATGTTATGTTTATTTACAAATGACAAACAGTGAATTGATATAGAAACCTTAATGATAACTTAGTCTAATATGTAGACAACATTGTTTTTGCTTATAAAACATTTTATAAGACATAAGGTCATTGCACACTGAGTCCGAAATTTTCGCGTGCGTTTTTTCATATTCCCCATTTTTTCCTATCAAAATGCATGCTACTGATGCGAAAAAGCAGAAAATCAAACGTAATCCGATTTTTTTTTGACGGACGAAAGTTTCAGAAGCAGCGTGCAAACGTGATTGACACAACGTGAGGTCGTATTTATCTTTTAACATGCGAAAATTTCAGACTCAGTGTGCAATGACCTTAAGCTATAAAAATTGCTGAACATACTCTAGGCCTCAAAACTAGACACACAAACCTCAAGAACGGTGGCAATCAACAGATGTTAAAAAGATGAGCTCTTTACATCACAGTACTATCACAAATAACTAACAATAATGATCAAACAACAACAAAAAAGTTCAAATGAAGTCAGCAAACAGCAAAATAATAATCCTATAACAGTAACTGCATTATTTATTCATGCTGCAATGCATGCTGGGAACTCACAAAGCCTTAATCAACCATATGAAATTCTTTGTTCAGACAACTGTGTTTGACTAGTTGGGACGACATTTGGGGTAACTTTGTTGGTCTGACAAGGATTTTTATGTAGTTTCAAGAAAATAGCATTTTTTTGTATTTGACACTCTAAAATTTTGTAGAAAATATTCAGTTGCATTTTATTTACAGTGAGACCAGCAGTATAAATCAATGAGAAATGTGGCCTGAAGTATATTGCATACCTGCAGATGAGGATGAAGTGACAGTGAACGTTACTGCTGGAGCGGCTCCTCTCACGACTGACAGGTTTGGCATGTCTGTCTATCTATCTATCTATCTATCTATCTATCTATCTATCTATCTGTCTGTCTATCTATCTATCTATCTATCTATCTATCTATCTATCTATCTATCTATCTATCCATCTATCCGTCTGTCCGTCTGTCTGTCTATCTAGCTATCTATCTATCTATCTGTCTATCTGTCTGTCTGTCTGTCCGTCTGTCCGTCTGTCCATCTATCCATCTATCTATCTATCTATCTATCTATCTATCTATCTATCTATCTATCTATCTGTCTGTCTGTCTGTCTGTCTATCTGTCTGTCTGTCTGTCTGTCTGTCTGTCTGTCTGTCTGTCTGTCTATCTAGCTGTCTGTCTGTCTGTCTGTCTGTCTATCTATCTATCTATCTATCTATCTATCTATCTATATCTATCTGTCTGTCTGTCTGTCTGTCTGTCTGTCTGTCTATCTATCTATCTGTCTGTCTGTCTGTCTGTCTGTCTGTCTGTCTGTCTGTCTGTCTGTCTATCTATCTATCTATCTATCTATCTATCTATCTATCTATCTGTCTGTCTGTCTGTCTGTCTATCTATCTGTCTGTCTGTCTGTCTGTCTATCTATCTATCTATCTATCTATCTATCTATCATCTATCTATCTATCTATCTATCTATGTATCTGTCTGTCTATCTATCTATCTATCTATCTGTCTGTCTATCTATCTATCTATCTATCATCTTTCTATCTATCTATCTATCTATCTATCTGTCTATCTATCTATCTATCTATCTATCATCTAGCTATCTATCTATCTATCTATCATCTATCTATCTATCTATCTATCATCTATCTATCTGTCTGTCTATCATCTATCTATCTATCATCTATCTATCTATCTATCTATCTATCTGTCTATCTATCTATCTATCTATCTATCATCTATCTATCTATCTATCTATCTATCTGTCTGTCTGTCTGTCTGTCTGTCTGTCTATCTATCTATCTGTCTGTCTGTCTATCTATCTATCTAGGCTATATGTCTTTCTGTCTACTGTAGTTCATTTATTATATAACTATTGTGGCGTACGAAGACCTCCTCTTCAGATTGTGTGTGTGTGTGTGTGTGTGTGTGTGAGGAGGGTCGCTGGCGGTGTTAAGTGAATCTCACCTGGAGCTAAATACCGTTAAATACCGAGCCAGAGAGCCATTTGTTCCCTGTGCATGTGCGACGGTTTCCCTCGAAAGTCCAGGACGCAAGCGTTGCCTTTTCTCGGTGATGAAAGAAGCACGCGTCGCGTCATGAGCGGAACGCGTTCGTGCGTCGGTCAGTCAGACCCGGTTTACCTGGACCAAACCTTTGTCTTTACTTACATTCTGTTTTGGACGCTATAGCCTACACCTGCAATGGACATTTTAATTCCCGTTTACAATGTTTATGGTCATTTTATCTTACAGTTTGTGTTGATCGCTACTATCATCTCAAGTATGTGGTAAAACCTCACAACTGTTAGTACAGATCTCAAAGCAGATCATCAAAAAGGCTGTTTTTTTTTCAAACATGTACTCACATGTTCAATTGACTAAGTACAAGACACAAAATGACACATTAACTTTTTCACCACACCTAATCAGCGTGTCATCAAAGAAATACCTTTCATATATGAAGTACTTGTCTTTCACAATGCAATGCTCACAATTCTTTTGATATCCTTCTCTTCTGATTTGAGTAAATACATTTGACCAACACTTAATCCAACTGCTCTTAATGGTTAATCACTGAACCGTTTGGTAAACCTATACATTTTAAATTGGTTTGTTAGCTATGCAGTATATGGACTTCGAGAACTACACAAATAAAATGTGTGTTTGTACAAACATCTAAATTACATGTAACCACACATGATGAATACTCATTATTGCTAATTGATTTCACATAGTGGTAATCACAATTGGTCACTATATATAAAAGTGGGGGTGTAAACACTGGAAATTTCTTTCAACATGGAGCAGGATAGACAGCAAGGAATAGGAAGAGCTCGTGGACAAGGGATCCATCAGAGAGGTGGGCATGGGCACCAACAGAGAGGTCAGAGAGGTGGGCATGGGCACCAACAGAGAGGTCAGAAAGGAGGGCATGGGCACCGTCAGAGAGGAGGGCATGGGCACAACAGAGAGGTCAGAGAGGAGGGCATGGGCACCAACAGAGAGGTGGGCATGGGCACCAACAGAGAGGTCAGAGAGGAGGGCATGGGCACCGTCAGAGAGGAGGGCATGGGCACCAACAGAGAGGTCAGAGAGGAGGGCATGGGCACCGTCAGAGAGGAGGGCATGGGCACAACAGAGAGGTCAGAGAGGAGGGCATGGGCACCAACAGAGAGGTCAGAGAGGTGGGCATGGGCACCAACAGAGAGGTCAGAGAGGAGGGCATGGGCACCAACAGAGAGGTCAGAGAGGTGGGCATGGGCACCAACAGAGAGGTCAGAGAGGAGGGCATGGGCACCGTCAGAGAGGAGGGCATGGGCACCAACAGAGAGGTCAAAGAGGAGGGCATGGGCACCAACAGAGAGGTCAGAGAGGAGGGCATGGGCACCAACAGAGAGGTCAGAGAGGAGGGCATGGGCACCAACAGAGAGGTCAGAGAGGTGGGCATGGGCACCAACAGAGAGGTCAGAGAAGAGGGCATGGGCACCAACAGAGAGGTCAGAGAGGAAGGCATGGGCACCAACAGAGAGGTCAGAGAGGTGGGCATGGGGCCCGTCAAAGGGTTGGTCATCAGAGAGAGGGAGGCAGAACTGTTGTCTCTAATGAAGTCCGGGCCATCGTCGTTGATCATGTGGTGAACCAAGGCCTTACTATGGCAGAGGCTGCCAGATTAGTTGATCCAAATCTAAAAAGATCAACTGTAAATTCTATCATCCGAACTTTTCGCCAAGAAAACCGGTAAGTGTGGAGGATATATACTATGCTTTACCATTACATTTACAGTAAATTGTAATGCATGTAAATTCATCAAACATGTTACAGCATTCTTACAGTATGATCTTTACTTTACTTTGTCAATACAGTATACTCTGTTCTATGCTTAGAATTGTCAGAAAACCCCATAGCGGTGGCCGTGTGCTGACCGCCCAGCAGGAGTGGGCAGTGGTGGAAATGGTGAGAGACAGGAATGATATACGGCTGTAAGAAATAAAGCAGGCAATTGAGGATAATTACACCTTTGCCAATGTGGCATCCATCAGCCTACCAACAATAGGTCGCCTTTTGAAGAGGCACCACCAGGTATCAATGAAGCACATTTACCTGCTGCCTTTTGAGAGAAACAATGACCGGGTAAAACAATGTTCAGGTACGGCACTATATATTGTATTACTGATTCTATTTGATACGTCGCCTACTTCATATGTATATTGGAACAACACTGTAAAAAGAATTAACAGAAATATATTTTTTAGCAGGTGATGGTGCTTGATGCTGATGTGAACCATCACAAGTACATATTTGTTGATGAAGTGGGCTTTAACCTGGCCAAAACTCGTCGCCGTGGACGGAACATCATCGGCCAACGGGCCACTGTCCAAGTGCCTGGACAACGTGGAGGAAACATCTCCATGTGCACAGCTATCTCTGAAGATGGTGTCATAGGACGTAGACCATTACTTGGCTCCTATAATGCTGCACATCTCATTGAGTTTCTCAATGAAATTAAGCCGGCCTGTCAAGATGAAGGGGTCACATATGTAATTGTGTGGGACAATGTCAGGTTCCACCATGCAGAGGTTGTTCAAGCATGGTTTCAGGCTTGCCTCCATATTCTCCTTTCCTCAACCCTATTGAGGAATTTTTCTCAGCATGGAGGTGGAAGGTCTATGATCGCCAACCCCTTGAGCACGCCACCCTCCTTCAGGCCATGGATGAGACATGTGATGACATCAGTGTAGACCAATGTCAAGCATGGATTCGCCATGCCAAAAGGTTTTTTACAAGGTACATGAACAATGATGACATTCATTGTGATGTGGACGAGAATCTATGGCCAAATGATCAAGACAGGCTTGATGCAAATTAATGTAATGTGCAGTGTTGGGGAAAGTTACTTTTAAAAGTAATGCATTACAATATTGCGTTACTCCCTAAAAAAGTAACTAATTACTTTACTTAGTTACTTTTTATGGAAAGTAATGCATTACATTACTTTTGCGTTACTTTTTAAATATGAGCAGGGCTTGATTGTTTTTAATACAAGAAGTTGTAATTATAGCGAATGTAAAAGCCCTTTCACACCAAAAAAATGTAATGAATAAACCTCAGGGTGAAGGAAGAGTAAATTCACGTCTGTTATAAATAGAATGCAGGAGAAGAAGGTTCAACACTCTTCAGCAATAAAAAAACTATGAAGCACAATTGTTAGTTTATCTAAAGTCATTTGTGCTTATTAGTGTGGTTTAACTGGATCATCAAAGGTCAGCAAAACATTGGTTAATAAAATGGGATTAGATACATTTGTGTTATTTAACATATTTAATTATTGCAGGTTTGCGTCATATTCTGAGTTTGCATTTCACTGTTTTAATTCATTTTGATGAATACTAAATCTGTTTTTTGTGAGTGAGATGAATTAATGCACATTCACATTTAGTCTAGAACTACAGTATCATGTTCACACAGCGCACGTCAGTCAATAAATGGGAACTTTTTTGAAAAAGTAACTCAGATATTTTCCTGTAAATTAAAAAGTAATGCGTTACTTTACTAGTTACTTGAAAAAAGTAATATTATTACGTAACTCGCGTTACTTGTAATGCGTTACCCCCAACACTGGTAATGTGTGTGCACTAAATGTTATGGTTTTTCTTTTTATTTAGTTAATTTGTTTTATTTAAATGTGTACATTTCATTATTGAAAGTAAACCTATGTTACAATTATATCTGAAAACTAAAAACAAATTTGCCCAAATGATTGGAGAGGATGTCTTCATTGATAGATATTATGGAAATAATAGATTCTGTAAAAGTTGGGTAATGTAAGTGTATTGCCTAATGTGAAAACTGTGTAATCTGTCTTTTACAGTACTGTAGCATACTAATTTCAACACTAAGGCTGATTTTAAACACGTATCTTGTATTGTTTGCTATTAAATGAGCTGATTGTTAAAAGTACTAAACTGAAAGAAGATCATACTGTTGTGTTTCGGTGATTAAACCAAATGTTGTCATTACATATTACACTAATCTTGTGTTTGAAACAGTGATTATGTGGACTGAAAATATGTGCAACTGAATAAAAGCGTTACATCAGGTTTTGAAAGAATGACAAGCTGTGTTACAAGTGTGATCAGTTTGGATTTTTGTACTAAGAGTTTTGAAAAAGTACACCTTACTTGTGAAATTAGTCCCAAAGCGAGCATTGAGCAACAAAAACTGTAAAGGGGTCCTATTATGCTCTTTTACAAAGTCTTGATTTTGTTTTGGGGTGTACTAGAACATGCTCTCATGCTTGGTGGTTCGAAAGTCGCATTATTTTTCACATAATTTACATTATTACAATACCTTTCTCCCCAGCCTGACACAAACGGCTCGATTAGTTCCGGGTTTGATGAAGGCCCGCCGACCGAAAAACGAAATGTGTTGTGATTGGTTAGCTGTCCCAGTGCGTACTGTGTTTCAGTTCTGCCCCGCCCCTTGCCAAAGCAGCAAGTTCGTCAATATTAACATATCAATTCAGACCTCGAGAATATTGAGGATCACGCAGAACCTTTGCACGCACGGATATTGCAAGACATATTAAAGTGGTAATGTTATTGTTGTTTTTTTTGTTTGTTTTTTGGCTAAATCACGTTTTAGATCGGATGTCAACAACAGCTTAAAAATAACTGCATTGACTATGTACAGATAAGTGCAACGGTAATATGTATCATGTTTATTGTTCTTTAATTCTAACATTATAACATGAATTGCAGTGAAACTATTATACAGTTGAATTTATTTATACCATAGTTACACAGATTACACTATTTGTTGTGGCATATATATGCAAATTAATTCTCTGCCAGCGGGAGAGAAACGCTGCTTTATCAGACATTACATGCAAGATGAAATGAAAATGACATTCATAATTTTCTGAAAACAGTCGGTTTCCATCAGAAATACAGTGATATAAAAACACCTGCACTGGGTTTTGATTTGGAAACGTGCAGTGCTCAACCAAGCATTCTCCACCAGCCAACCATTCACATTTCCGTAGGCGGGATTTATTTTTGTGATGTCACAAATACAGGAAAACAACTTTGTAGTCCAAACGAGCCGTTCGTTGTAGTTCTTGAAAAGGGATTTTTAAAAAAAATTAAATATCTCCCTTTGGAGTAGACTTTGAGATTTGTAACTTTGTTGATCGTTTTATGCCCAAACATACACACTACACACTGACTAAAATACAAAAAGTGAAAAAGCATAATAGGACCCCTTTAAAAATAAACGCGTCTGAATCTAAACCGTGTCAGTCTTCGCTCACGAATACAAGTTTATTAAATTCAACCCATATGTTCTATGAGAACTTGTTTGTGGGTAATTCATACTAAAAATGTATTGTGTTATTAAAAGCTTGAATTTCATGCCATTTTAATTCGAAAAATTGTAATTAGCTACTTTTCAAAAATAAAAAGTTCATTGTAACTTCTTATCTCACAATTCTTACATTTTTCCTCACAATTTCTCAGAATTGTGAGATATTAGAATTGTGAGATAAAAAGTCGGAATTGTGAGATGTTAACTGTGTTGACATGGAATTGTGAATAAAATTAGAATTACGCCAAATTTTTTTTAAATTGTGAAATTAAAAATTACAAATGGCCTTTTTTTCTGTGCAGAAAAAACAGAATTGCCATAACTCAGAATTGAGAGAAAAAAAATCAGAATTCTGAATTTATATCCAGCAGTTCTGACGTTTTTCTGACCGAAGTCAGAATTGTGAGAGATAAAGTCGCAAATGACCTTTTTATTTTTTATTCTGGTGGAAACAAAAAAACAGAATTGCGATTTGTAAACTCGTAGCTAATTGTGAAGAAAAACCAGGATTCTGAATTTGTATGTCTCAATTCTGTTCTTTTTTTCAGAGAACTGCTAGAAAACAGTCAGAATTGTGAAATAAAGTGTTGCAATTATCTTCGGAATTAAAAAAAAAACATTTGCAAGAGGTAAGCGCGGAATTGTGAGAAAAAGTCAGAATTCTATTTAATTGATCTCAGAAATGTTAGAAACGAAGTCCGAATTGTGAGATGAAAAACCTTTTATAGCCCTATTTAATTCTGTGACCAATTTCCATAAATACCAGCACAATGCAAGTTAATGAAATTAGGAGTTTAAGAGGCATTTTCAATTCAATTCTAAATGATGCTCAACGCGTTTATAACATTAGGCTAGATGAATTTCTGAAAGAAAGCAGAACATGGAACAAATGTAGAAATCACATGAATGCTACGATATGATCATCCACAGCTACTTTAACTTTCCTGAGCTCTGATAGGCTACAGAAACCCTGAAATAACCTCCAGAGGAAGAGAGGTGCATCACCAAACAGCTGAACGCCTGTCATTCTAAACCACATCACAACAGACCTTGAGCCGTGTGTGTCTGTGTCTGAGGGATCATCATCTACCTGTCACTTCCTAAACAGGGCATGTGTTATTTATATCGGCCAGTAGACAACAGCACGGCTAATCTACAAAAGGCAGTTCCTCCGCGCCCCATTGTCCGGCTGCACTCGGGATCTCCTGAGATTGTCCTCCGTCCAGCAGCACTCATGGTGAGTAACACCGGCTTCACCGGGGATTTAGAGATGCTTCAGGAATCACCGGTGCATTTGATTGAGTCAGCTTTTAATTAGAGATCGACCGATATATCGGCCAGCGCCATTAATCGGCTGGACCATTTTGAGATGATATTTTACTATTTTGTGTGATTTCCAAAATAATATTATTTTCCATAATATCCATAATAATGTATTTTTTTTAAAAAATGTTCTAGTGAATTTTGAGTAAATTTTGAGTTTAATATTGAGTCTATTTAATTGTTAGCATGTCATTTGGTGCTTTAATATTTTTTAAATATTTAATATAAGAACTAAAGCAATGCAAATCGAATTAAAATAATCAAGGTAGATTATCCCACTGTTTATTCCACCTAAATTAATACAAATATTAATCATATTTAATCATTCTTATTTTATGGTCCAATATAAAAATATATAACAAACAGCAATATTTAGCTATGTTTTTTGCTAAAATTTATGTTATGAAAAATGCAAAAATATGAGTAAAATAAATTATGATTACAAAATTGTAAATAAAACATTATTGGAGCACAAAACAATACTATTTCAGTCTTTCTTCTTCAAAATTTCATGTTTAATTTACCGTTAATTGCCATTTCTTTGTAATTAATCATGAAATTTACTAGCAATTCCTAAGTGAAAATTATTTCTACATTAAATTTCTATCAGTGTGTCCTGGCAGAAAATCACCAGTACATTTTCTGTTAAATTTATTTAGGCCTACATGTACTTTAGTCTTAAAATTCAACACAATGCGATTTGTAATTCTAAATATTTGTAAAACACTTGTGAAAAGTCAATATGGACCATTCTTTTCATATTAACATGCAAACTGGGTCATGCAATGCTTTTTTACAAACTTTCTTAAAATGTGTAAGACTGTTGAGTGATGCTTCAAATGAATCTCTGAATCTGTGTTTTTAACTGATTCATTCAGAGTTTGATCTGATTTGTGGAAGTGAATCAAACATTAAAGCAGCTTTTCTTACTAAAGCTTGAATAAGAAAGCAAAAACTAGTTCTTTAGGAAACTGCTCGAGACGTGTCTTACTAAAGATGAACTGAATGTTTGTTTTTCAGGCACCAAAGAAAGCAAAGAAGAGGGCGGCCGAAGGAGCGAACTCCAACGTCTTCTCTATGTTTGAACAAGCTCAGATCCAGGAGTTCAAGGAGGTCTGATCACGTCTCTGTCTCACCTTAACCAGCATCCTTACAGGAATAGTTCATATTCTGTCATCATTTATCCACCATCATCCAAACCTGTGGCTGTCAGACTCCAAAAAAGACCAAAACAAGTTTCATAATATGACATTTCATGACCTCTGTCTTATGATGCTTTGTGTGAGAAACAGACCCAAATTTATGTTGTTATTCAAATATATAAAATCATATATACATTTTACATATAATTATATTAGAATATTAGAAATGTTATAGGCCTATTAGAATTAGATTTTTTAAAAAATATATAGATTATAAATAATAACAAAATATTTATTTTATATAATCCAAATTTTTGAAAGATTTATTAAAAACATGTTTTATATATAACTGTAAAATGGCAGATCAAAATTATATAAAATAAAAACACACACACACACACACACACACACACACACACACACACACACACACACACACACACACATACACACACACACACATATAGTAGTTTTATTTTATATAATTTATATAATATTTTTAAATATTTTTAAAATATAGATTGCATATAGTATTGTTTTATTTTATATCATTTAAATATTTTTAAAATATAGATTGCATATAGTATTGTTTTATTTTATATCATTTAAATATTTTTAAATATTTTTAAAATATAGATTGCATATAGTATTGTTTTATTTTATATCATTTAAATATTTTTAAAATATAGATTGCATATATTATTGTTTTATTTTATATAATTTAAATATTTTTAAATATTTTTAAAATATAGATTGCATATAGTATTATTTTATTTTATATCATTTAAATATTTTTAAAATATAGATTGCATATATTATTGTTTTATTTTATATAATTTAAATATTTTTAAATATTTTTAAAATATAGATTGCATATAGTATTATTTTATTTTATATCATTTAAATATTTTTAAATATTCTTAAAATATAGATTGCATATAGTATTGTTTTATTTTATATCATTTAAATATTTTTAAATATTTTTAAAATATAGATTGCATATAGTATTGTTTTATTTTATATCATTTAAATATTTTAAAATATTTTTAAAATATAGATTGCATATAGTATTGTTTTATTTTATATCATTTAAATATTTTTAAAGAATTAAATATTTGATATCATTTTGAATTTAAGGAATTTTAAATAGATTATATGTGATAGATTGCGTATATTTATCATTTTTTCTCTCTCTTCTCAAACAGGACTCAAATTGAAACAAACAAACAAAAAGACTCTTTCAGTGACACCAAACAGATCATTTCTCACATCCAGTCCAAACAGCTTTGAGTTATTTTTTAATCCAGATTTAAATATGCAAAAGTGAATGTGATTGTAGATGCATCGATCATGGCAGTATTTTTGTTTTGGGATGAGCAGAAGAGCGCAGCTGCTATTGTTTGTGTGTTTCTGTAAAGCTCCTGTGGAATCTGATATTCCCGTCTGATCCCTATTGAGGGCTGATATATGTATTTATAGAGACGCTCCTTAACATACTGGATTCACTGAATTCTGTCAGGATAACTGGCACATGTGTGGCTCTGTCCATCTGCCAGGGTCTGTGGAGGACGATAGCAGAGATCTCAAACGCTTCTCCTCAGATTAACAAGATCTGAGCCTCGGTGACGTCTCAGACAACAACAGAGAGCCTCTGAGCAGTGACGTGTTCCTCTGGGTTTATTTGCAGGCCTTTACCATCATGGACCAGAACAGAGACGGATTCATTGACAAGAATGACCTGAGGGACACGTTTGCAGCTCTAGGTTGGTTTGGCAGGTTCAGAAGACAAATGAGATCATAGGAAAATAAACATGTAAAACGTGCAAAGTCCGTTAACAGATTCTTCACTGGGCCTGTGATCATCTTGTGTTTTTTTTCTTCACAAATTTGAGTTTCTCCACCTCATTGTTCAACGTGTAAGTAAGTGGTTTTCTGTGAATGTGTGAGACTTCTGGTTCATTAGCTGCTGTAGGGAAATAACCAGAGGAATAACAAAGAGCAGTAAACCGTAAAACTGATGGCACTACAAACCAGTGTGTTCATAATTAAGATAATACATTAAAATAATATGGTAAGACACACCAACTTGCAATATCAAGCAGCAAAACGAGCGGTTTTGTACAGCTAAAAATAGCTGGACGCGGATGCACCGGAAGCCAGACACATAGAGTTTACAAATGAAGAATAAAGTGGATAGATTAATTCAATCTCTTTCAATGCTCTAGGATTTATTAATACAATATTATGTGTGTGTGTATGTATGTGTTTCAGGTTATTCTTATATTTCATATACTCATTTTATTTTACATTTTGCATATTTTTATTTTAATTATATTAATTACTATATTATGTGTGTGTGTGTGTATATACAGTATATATTATATAGTATTATTATTTTTTTTTTTAATATTCAAACAGGAAATAACTTTTAAATAATTTTAATATATATGGATAAAAAATTATTTCATATTTTACCTATTTTATTTTAATTATATTAATAATTATATATAATTAAATAATTTATTTAATTAATATATGTTTTATTATTTTATGTTTTATATATATATATATATATATATATATATATATATTTTTTTTTTTAAATAGTTAAATAGTTGAATTACAGGAAATAACTTTAATCATTTCTATATTGTTAAAACTCGTATTTAAAAACTCTTATATAGCCACTTTTATTTTACATATTTCTATATATTTTATATATATATATATATATATATGTTATTTTTTAAGATTTTTAAAAATAAGTATAGATATGTATAGATAAATGATAGGAAATATAAAACAGAAATAGGAACTCAGATTCGGTCAGGTTTGATTGCATCTAGTGAGTTAGTACATGTGTTGAATCACATTTCCCATCATGCCCCTGTTCTGTCTTGTAACAGGCCGGCTCAATGTGAAGCAGGAGGAGATTGATGAGATGTTGAAGGAGGCGTCGGGTCCGATCAACTTCACCGTCTTCCTCACCATGTTCGGAGAGAAACTCAAAGGCAGGTTTTCAAGAGATGAGACTTTAGCATGATCTTGAACATTGAAAAGCAAGTTTACTGCATTAAAAATCAATGCTGAGATATGAAGTTGCTGCCTGTATAGAACGTTAAACTGGAGATGGTGATGTTTTGTTCAGGCCTTTTATTGTGACTCCGAGAGTTTGATGGAGGTTTGTTTGATTGCAGGAGCCGATCCAGAAGAAACCATCCTCAACGCCTTCAAAGTGTTCGATCCCGAGGGGAAGGGGATCCTGAAGAAGGAATAGTAAGATGTTCAGTGTTTGATCTGTTATCAGAAACACAAACACTCGGACATTATTGGTTTGTCTTTTGAATAACATGCATATGAATATACAAAAATATGTGTATAAAAAATAAATTAACCCTCATAACGCGTTTAGGTCAGTTTTGACCCGGAAGAAATACATAATTTCTAAAACATGCTTTAAGACCCTCAAAATACACACCATTAATTTTCTTCAGATCTTTTACAATTATTTTTTTAAGACATATAAGCATTTAAAATATGGTTACACATTTCGTGTTCAGATCATTTTTTGACTCAGATATGTATGGATCACCATTAGGTGTCAAAAATACTTTTCATTACATTATCTATGAATTTATATTAGTGTCAAAAATGTAATGTAAAATATATTTAGCCTTTTCCCTATACCTCACAGACTTTAGGAACTGAATTTTGTTGCTAAACATGAATAAGTTTGTCTATTGTGAAGCAGGAATAACCTGATGTGTTGGTCTATTGTGAATAACCTGAAACACACACACACACATACACACGCACACGCACACGCGCACGCACACGCACACACACACACACACACACACACACACACACACAATGTCATGGTCTAATGGTTAGAGAGTCGGACTTGTAAGCGGAAGGTTGTGGGTTCGAATCTCAGGTCCGGCAGGGATTGTTGGTGAGGGAGTGAATAACCAGCGCTCTCTCCTCCTTCAATACCACGACTGAGGTGTCCTTGAGCAAGACACCGAACCCCCAACTGCTCCCCGGGCGCTGTAACATGGTCCCACTGCTCCGGGTGTGTGTTCACTTAGGATGGGTTAAATGCAGAGAATACATTTCACTGCTGGTTATATACTCTCTATATAATCGTGTATGTGACAAATAAAAATAATCTTAATTTTTATATTAGTGTCAAAAATGTTTTTCCCTATACCTCACAGACTTTAGGAACTGAATTTTGTTGCTAAACATGTATAAGTTTGTCTATTGACGAAGCAATGCCACACGAAAAATTTAACACTTTTTTTCATCTGAAAGTAAAGTAAAAATATAATAAAATAAATTTATTGTGTTTAGTTTTAAGTAATACTTTGCATTTTCACTATAAATGACCCATATTCATGTTCTTATCCGTTTTATTTTAGTATCATTTATAGATTATTATATTTTCTGTTAATATTTTGAATTTAACAAGTTTTATTTTTATGTTGTTGTCATATTTATTCATATTAATTATACATATTTATATTTATAGTAATAATTATATTTATTATATTTGATAATTATTATATGTTTATACTACATTTATACTAATATATCTATGTAGTTTTTTTATTTCAGTTTTAGTTAGGTTATTGTAGTACTTCAGTTTAAACTAAATGAACATTAGAAGACTGAAATAAAATAAGTAAAATTAATTGATTTTGTTTGAACATTTTTCAGAGTATATTTATGCTGTTTTGACGTTGTTTCGTGGGAAATAAATATGTAGGTTTCATAAATTTCATTCAGTCCGATGGAGTTAATACTGTAAATTTTATGTTCCTATAATTTCATACAGTAATATATTCAATTAAGACTTATAATTTTATATAATTTTTATAATATATAATATCAATATAATATATAATTTTTGATTTAGTGTTGTTTATGTGTAGTTTGAAAATTCAAACTAAAACATATAAATCATATGTAAATAATATGTAAATATGTATAATATGTAAAAATGCAATAATAACATATATTATAATATACATTATATATACATATATACACACATATATATATATATATATATATATATACACATGCACAAACACACACACACACACACACACACACACATGTCTTTATATATATATATATATATATATATATATATAATATATATTTTTTAAATGCATTGTTTATGCATTATGTTATTTTTAAATGCATTATGTTTATGCATTGTTATTTTTAAATGCATTATGTTTATGCATTGTTATTTTTAAATGCATTATGTTTATGCATTGTTATTTTTAAATGCATTATGTTTATGCATTGTTATTTTTAAATGCATTATGTTTCTGCATCATGCATTATGTTTTTGATGCATCTCTCCAGTATCACTGAGATGTTGACCACGCAGGCCGACCGGTTTTCTGCTGAGGAGGTGAGGCACATGTACTGTGATGCTTGATGGTTGCCGTGGATACAGTGACAGTGCCACTGACTGCGTTGTTTCAGATGGAGCAGATGTTCAGCGCGTTCCCTCCAGATGCTGCAGGAAACCTGGACTACCACAATCTGGTCCACATCATCACTCACGGAGAGGAGAAGGACCAGGAATAGTTCACTCGCTCCTCAGCCAATCACAGCGCTCTCTGTGTGCTTGTTCCCGCCCACTTGTTTATGATTGACAGGCTTGAAACAGATGTAGTTATTGAAACAAGAATATTTAGATTTTTTAACGTATGATGATGTTGTGCCTAAATAAATAAATAGCCTAAAATGACCGGGATTTGGTTTTGTTTTCCAGTTGTTTTCATGCTTGTTAAAGGTAATGACTTGCAGGCATTGTACATAATCGACCAATCGTGGCCTGCGAGAAGGCAGGATCTACAGAGATTGGCGACGCAAAAACGCGTACAAATATGGGGGCTTTAGAGTATGTTAATATGAAAACACAGCCAAACTTGAACATCTTAGGTAATTTAGAAATTTAGAAACAAGGAAGAGCCGTAGTTATAGAGGTTCTTAACAACAGATTAATTTCTTGTGTAATATCAGTGAATATCATTCTAGTCACTGAAGTTTGGCTGTGTTTTCTATCCCTCAGTGACTCTCAGAACAGGTGGCAGTACTTTTATTTTCTGCTGGGATAAAGTCAAAGCCTGTGCTGTTATTTCTGTGTGCAGCCTGTAATCTAATACAGTCTTAATGCAGCGGCCCGAGACAATGAGCAGCGCTGTCTGATCCCGCACGCTTTCACAGAAACCTCCGGGTGTCTGATGTCCGACTATGACAAGCTGCTTAACATTTACTCCTTAAACCCTACTAGTATCTATTTTCATGCTACTAGTACTTATTTTTTTAGCTACTAGTATATATTCCATTACTTAGCCTATTTATTGGCTACTAGTGCTTATTCTTTAGTTACTAGTTACTAGTGCATTTAAAAAAATGCTAGTACTGATTCATTTACTAGTTCTTACTTAGATACTGGTAGTCATCCATTAGATACTAGAACCTATTAAATAGACACTAGCACTTATTTATTAGACAATAGTACCTTTTCAATAGATACTAGTACTTTATATTTACATATTAGTAACACTAGTACTTATTTATTAGATACTAGTACTTACTCACTAGACAATACTTATTTAGTAGATACTAGTACTCTTTCAGTAGTACTTACTTGTTCATTAGATACTCACCTATTAAATACTGGAACGTATTCGTATAGATACTCAATATTCAATACTAGTACACATTTATTAGATACTAGTACTTATTCTGGATGTTCCTAGTAAGATTTTTTATTTTAAGGCTGGAATACACTACATGACTTTTAAAATCTGAACAGATTTTTAAAACACTAGGCATCATACACTTACCGACTTTGTAAATAGTGACAAAGGAAAACTGAGCATCATACACTACGCGACTGAAGATCATACACTACCAGACTTTAAAGTTGTTTCGATCACAACAAACTCACGCAGAAACGTGCGCCCTGTTGCTAGGAGACGCATGACAAATGAAAACATATGTGTTCTAAAATCGGCTGAAAATATCAAACATGTTTGATATCCTCCGACTGGATAGAATCAAAGTCTGAAGCTAAAAAATCGGAGTCTGTGATCATCATACACTACGCGATTTTCTGTGGAATCTGTCAGCTGTACTCTGCAGACTGGCTCTGACTTTCCTCAACTAGCGTCAACTTGTTCAGACTGTAAAATCTGGGGGAAAAATCTCATAGTGTGTTCCAGGCTTTACTTGTAAGATTTGGAATTGAACTCTATAGTGGCCATTCTGACTAGTCATAACTAGGGCTGGGCGATATATCTCATGTGATATGCATGCACATCTCGTCAGTAAAGCCGGTTCCTTGATTAGCGGTTAATCTCCATCACCTGTTTTCAAATGGAGCGGCATTTAATACACAGAGCCGTAGATCACTGACAAGCGACGCAATATCACGTTCAGAATCGCAGATGAATCGCCTTTGATTCTGAACGCGATATTGCGTAGCTTGTAAAAATCAGTTGTGACTAATAGATAAGAATTGTTATAGTGTGATAACGACCCGGGCAGTCACAAGGAGGTGCACAAACACTGGAGCGAAGTTGGCGTCCAAAAAGATGTTTATTTAGAGCAGATGTGCAAATAAATAGGTTTGAGAGCTTAAAACACAGATTGATTTAAAAACAGTATAAACTACTAAGTACTAAGAACAGTACTAACTCCCCTCCAATTCACTGAGGCTAGAGTTTTACATGCTTCACAGCGCAATCTCATTCACAAGCTCTTTATCCGACCTTTCCTAATAGTAGTGACGGCCATCTTAAATACACAGTTTCCCGCTCTCCCAAATTGGAACATACCATTTCTATAATATAAAAAACTCTTGACTTACTATAATTTATACATGAGATTTAGAAACAAGAGTCTAAATAAATAAATACAAATAATAATGCAAATCAAAACGAATAAATCAAAACACTTACACAAACATTTGCAATGCACTCGCTAAAATTAGCACTCTCTAGAGTACACTTACTGCCACGCCCACTCAGCTGGATCAGAAATTCATTCAAGTAGGCCCAACTCGAACACAGTAAAGCAGTGATGGAAGGCAAATAAGGTCTCTCCATCACATATAGTAACAAGTACAAAAGATACTACTGTCTAGTAAATAAGTACTAGTGAATAACTCCTAGTATTTATTAAATAGGTACTAGTATCTAACAAAAAGGTAGTATTTAATAAATAAGTAATAGTATCTAATGAATCCTTACTAGTAATATTTAAAAAAACACTAGTCACTATTAGAATAACTACTAGTTTGTAATAAGAACTAGTATTTAATGAATAAGTACCAGTATCTTTAACAAGTTACTAGTGCCTAAAGAATAAGCACTAGTAGTTAATGAATGAAGTACTAGTACTTCATGTCATAAATACTAGTAGCTAACAAAAACAAAAAAGTACTAGAAGCATGAATACCAGTATGTTTTAAGGACTGAATGTTAAGACAGCTTGCCATACTATGTTTGACGGGATGTTGATCATCTCGGGTCATGACTAGCAAAGATGAGGGTGTTTGCTGTTGTATTAAACACACACATGAACCGTGTCTTAAGAGCTTCTCTTCTAGTCATCGTGTGTCAGTTGTAGTGTTAATCCAGGGTCTGGATGGGCTGGTATTGTTGGGAACAGACTGGAGCCGGTCAGCAGAGGATTATGGGTCAGGAGCTCCTGTTTCTCAGTCTATTTTAAAGCTTCTGAAGCTCCAGAACACCTGTGTGAAAGAGAAAGAGCTGAAGAAACGACTGCTGACTGACTGATTTCATCACACTGCTGTGTTTGTGGAGTTTTACTGATGAAACATGGTGTATTTGCAAAATCTGCATAACACCTTTTACTGAAGTGACAGTCACATCATCCTCCATCACATCCAGCATTTAAGTGTCATAATTTAAGAAATAACAATAATAATTTAAGACCTGTTTAGTATTAAATAATACTTTGCATTTTCAATATGAATTGCCCATAAACATGTTCTCATCAATGTTATTTTAGTATCATTTATAGTCAATGCTAGTTTTTCTTTATATTTTGAATTACATTTTATTCTATATTTTGTTTTCATTTAAAGTTTTAGTAAATTTGTTGCATTTGTTATTTTATTATTTTTAAATATCTCTATATATTTTTTTATTTTAGATATTTTCAAGTTAAACTGATTAAATAAGCTTAATTTTTTATTTTATTTCAGTTAACATTTGTTTGTTTTTTCATGCAATGTTTATTTTATTTTAAGTAACATGGTTTTAGTTTTAGTTAACAATAATAACCCTGGTTATCATCCACATAACATATAGACTATTTACAGAAACACTATTTTATGTTATTAATTGATGTCTGACACATGTAGAAATGTGTATTTGATTTATATATTGCACTATTTAACAAACTTAATTTCCCAGAATGCTCTATTTTACCCACTATATTGTAATCCATAGAAGCAAACTGCCTCTATATGTATAGAATTTACACAATTAAATAATGATCTAAAAATAATGTGGTGAAATTTCACGGTGCTGTATGAAAGATATTCTACATATCAGGTTGTTATTTTTATGTTTTGTTTTGTGATTGTGTTGAATTTCTTTGAATTGCAATTCAGTGAATTATTTTCAAATTCACATTCATGAATAAAAAAGGATTGAATTGAAAAGAAAGTCACTGCACGTGACAGACAACAAACACTAGAGGACACCACAGTTCTGTGTCTACTGCCAGTGCTCTGAATATATATATCTGACAAACATGCAATCAGAAGCTTTTTTTTTTTTTTTTTTTTTTTTGTAAAATGCATATATTTCAATCCATCTGCAATGTTTTCCATCTGCAATTAGTTAAATAAAATGAAGAGAATTGTTAGGCCTGCTGTTTTGATGTGGTTTATTCAGACACACCCTGTCAATGTTCCTTGTGTAACCTGATGTGATCAGGATGCTGCTGAAACATCTTAAGAAAACAACATTTCCTCCAAGAAGAGATGATGAAATACAGTATGATGCTGAACATCTATCAACATGTTCCCTCAGCCATATAAACGTACTTCATTACAGTAAAAATACTGGGATTTTAAAATCTAAATCAGCAAAAATTAAATGCATGATGTTTAAATATTTTACAGTGTATGAAATAAATAGCCTAATTCCTTTTTGCATTACTGTAATGAGAACTGTGGGAGGATGTTGTAATTAAAATAATATTGACATGTAAAAACATTTTTAATAAATGTTTAACATATAAATATTAAATAGCTAAAAAGTGTTTAATTAACAATCAGCGTCACGCATTATTGTGAAATTCAGCTGCGCTCCCTCCCATTTCCTCCGCCCTATTTTTCCTCATTCGTGCAGCTGTGTTGTATTCATCCGCCCGCGTGTTTCCAGCAGCTGTACTGCTGTTGCTGCATGCGCGTATCCTTCCGCAGAGCCGGTGTGCCTCCGCTGCAGCACGCTCCAAGCTTAAATCTTTTGTTTAGAGTTTCCTGTGCCAACCCTGTTTATTTTTAATCGAAATAGTTTTATTTGTCGTGTCTGGTGTGTTTTATTCGGCTAGTCATGGCTGACATCGACAAACTCAACATAGATAGCATCATTCAGCGCCTGCTCGAGGGTGAGTTTCACGTCAAGAAACGGCTAACGGCTAAATTGTTCTTATAATAGGATAATCAATTTCAAAATGATTCTTATTGTAGCGTATGGATATGTATATGGCTGATTTATCAGCTATCTGGGTCGTATGTAGAGCTGTTGAGCTGAGCTAACACGGTTAGCAGAGAGTTAGCTGCTTACTGACATAACGTTAAACGGCTGCGTTTCAAATATATAGTGAATTTCCTACCTAGACAACATCTGTGAAGCGTACAGCACGTTTCAGTCGGGATAATTGTAAAATTGTGTTCTGAATAGGCAGAGTTTTGGGGAACCGTTCAAAACGCGCCGATGATGCCCTAAAATGCAGTCTACATATGCAGGTCACTAGGCGTTGAGACACGGCCGAGCTGTAACGTTAAGTTACGCGCGGTTTCTGTGCTTCATCGATAAAAACACAAATACACTATATAATGCTGACAAGTGTGGTGTTAAACACAGCTTTGACCGTTCAGAGCACTTATTATTAAGCTCCCACATTCGTTAAAACTTGGAAATTACAGAAATTGAAATCTTAAAATTGTCCTGGCCTAGTTAATATTTTTAAAATCTATTTCAGTTCAGATGTAATTTATCTTTGAGAGTGTAATCTTTTATAAAATGATTTTTTTTGTGTGCAGTAATAACAAACAGCTTGATAAAGATGTGAGAACCCTATTTGAATAGACCCTACTTGAATAGTTATGTTCCAAAAACGATACACAATAATCTCATTTATATTTATGAATTATTATATTGATATTATAATTTAATTTCTACTGTAAGTTCATAAGTTCATTATACAAGTGAATGTTTTATGATGTTGTTGCTTTATTGTATGCATTATAATAAAGCAATAAAAGTCGTAACTACAGTAAATGCCATGTGATTATGCAAAATAAATATTGTTTTACTGTGTACAGTGTAATACCAATTCTTGGTTCATGATAAATGTATTTACGTAACTCACTGCTGTTTCGGTTTTGTGCAATATTTTTTATACGCAGAGCTGCTCATCTATTTTTTTAGCTTGATGCTTTGACTCCTATAGATGTAATGACTTCTTCGAGGGGTGTTTTATGTGTATGTTTATTTATTAATCATAGAGGGTCTCGAGGGGCTTCAGGCCATTTTCACTTTGAGTTTATTTAGCAGTGACTTCAACACAAGACTGTACACAAGAAACATGCTTTTGTCCTCTTAGGATTGTTTCCATACAGTGTGAAATAGATGTGATTGAAATGGTTTTGTATATTATTTTTATATGTATATTTGTATATACTTTGTATTGTGTTTGCATTAGTTTTTTAACATTGTAAAGTAGAGATATGTCATCATTTGGCACATAAACATGGATTTTCATAATTCATGCGCACTAAAGAGCAGAACACGCACACCTTGAATCATTCTCAGAAGAGCTTATTGAAAGAATATCTGAGATTTCATTTATTAAGCCTCATCATCTAGACTAGGGTGGTGTTCATTCTTGTGGTCAAATCACTAATTAAAGGCGTTTGAATGTCCTGTTTGATAACTTGTGTTTTTTATGATTAAGGATTTATGCCTGTAATCTGTCAGGATAATGTAGAAGTGACAGGAAAGCAATGGATTCTGGAAATTACCTGATGCAGACTCGCTGCCCACTGTGCCAAATTAAATTTTTTTGCTCTATTTGTGGCTATTTTTGTTGCCATTTGACTTTGTGTTCAAGCCAGACATATTTTTTTAATGTGGGCTGCTCTCACGATACTTTATAAAGCTAACTGTGTTTCTTAGAAACCTCTCCCTGATTTTTCCACCTCGTCAGAGTTTACATGGAGCCAGTTGCACCACCTGCATGTTTATTGCTATACAGCTTAGAAACCAGGCCGGGGTGTGTGGACTGCACCTATATCTGCTCGCCTAGCATTAGTACGGCTGTTCCCTTGGCAGTCTGCTCCCATTACATAACCTCACTTGGTTTAATGCCGCCCAACGTGGTGCCAGGACCTGCCTCGTAGTTCATCCAGGGCTCTAGACTGCGAGCATTTTTTGAGAGTGTGCGAGTAAAAATTTGACATGGTCGCACTTGTGCGAGTGCATGGTCTGCGAGAGTCGCCAACGGTCACCAGGGGCTGGCGATGAGGTCGCTAGTGGGCGTTTCTCACTACTGGTTGCCTAGACAGCGAATCAGGTTTCTTGCCGCTAAATACAAACATTTTGGAGGCAAAAGACTAAATATGATATGAATATAAATTAAATACGGACATACAAACAAAAATGAATGAGAAACAGAGCCTACTTTTTTTCCAACTGCGTATGTTTATCTACTGCTGAGAGGAGAACGATCACTTGAGCTCAACCGTCTTCTTTCCTATTGGCTGTCGCTCCCGAAAGTCGCTCTTCATTTGCATAAAGTTGAAGGATTCTGAACTTTGTCGCGTCGCTGGACACGCCCCATCCGGTCGCCAACGGTCGCTGTCGCTCGTGTCGCCGGAAATCGCCAGCTGTCCATTGAAATGAATGGGATCGTGTCGCTTTGTCGCTGAGTGTCGCTTGTAGTGTGAACGGGGCTTAAGCAGAGCAGAGGCAGCGCAGAAGCGGCGCGTATGCAGAGCGCGAAGGTGCGCGCAGCGGACGGAGCGCAGCGGAGGATTTGGTTTTCAAACTAAAGTAAAAGACCGGTTCTTAAAACAGAGAAGGTGAACATGTTGGTATTCTTGTAGAGAAAACATGCAAGTCCTGTCAGGGACAGACAGTTTAGTTTTACTTTTTGTTTTCGTTTTGAAAAGCTTGTTATCTTTGCTGTTTACCTCACGTTACACTATGGAGGCTTTCCTTATTTTTTAAATATTATTATTATTTGGTTCCTCAGTGTTTGCTAAACATTCTGTTATGTATTAGTCGGTATAATACAGCATGTGATGTGTCCTATGCCATACCTCATCTTATTCGTTTTTGTTAATAAATGTTATGCTAGTTTGTCATTGTAACCTACTGTTTTATTGTTGTTGTGCTTTTTAATTAAGAATAACAATGAATCCATCTTTGGTTTTAGTCTTAAAAAGTGAAAGGTGTATAGATATAAGCAAAACAGACCATTATCTTTTCTTGTAAAGTGTGACACCAAGATCGTGAACGTGAAAGCAAAAAAAGGAATTCCTGTCACAAAATACAAGATATGTTATTCAGATTAATCAAATGTTGTATCAAAAAACAAAACAATTTGCGACCAAATGATGTGCTCGTGCGACCAACTGAGAAAGTTAGTCGCACAAGTGCGACCAGTGGGAAGAATGAGTCTAGAGCCCTGTCATGGGTGGAGAATATCAGTCCTGGAGACCGAGTCCTTGTCAGAAGTGTTGAGGATGAAGAGCGGAATACATTTAAAGGAATAGTTCACCCAAAAATGAAAATTGATGGAAAAAGGAACCCTCAGGCAATCAAAAATGTAGATGAGTTTGTTACTTCATCAGAATTGGAGAAATTTAGCTCATCAGTGGATCCTCTGCAGTGAATGGGTGCCGTCAGAATGAGAGTCCAAACAGCTGATGAAAACATCACAATAATCCACAAGCTATCCACACCACTCCAGTCCATCAGTTAACATCTTGAGAAGAAAAAAGTTGAAACTAATCCAGCATTAAGACATTTTTAACTAAAATACGAGTCCATAATAATGCTTCCTCCAGTAAAAAAGTGTTCTGGTCTGAATCAGGAGAGAAATCTGCACAGATCAAGCAGCGTTTACAAGACAAAACAGCTGTAAACAAATATGTGGCTGGATTTTGATGAGAGACAACAGGAGATGGACTTTTTTTACTGGAGGAAGCGTTATTATGGATTATGGACTCGTATTTTAGCGGAAAGCAACAATTTGAAGTTAAAACCCCCTTGGTGGATTTGTTTCAGCTTTTGTCTTCTCAAGATGTTAACTGATGGACTGGAGTGGTGTGGATTACTTGTGGATGATTGCGATGTTTTCATCAGCTGTTTGGACTCTCATTCTGACGGCACCCATTCACTGCAGAGCATCCTGCAAATTTTCTAAATCCTGCAAGCCTCCCATCTTTAAACTTATCCCAGATGTTTTTAATTTTGTGTTTTTAATTCACACTTAATTTTGTGCTAATTTATTGTTGTTTTAAGCATGTTCTGTTCGGTGTAATTCACAAGAAACAAACAAAGACTTTAATGTTGAAGAACAGATTTACAGGTTGACATACCATCTTCACAGGGCACACTTAAAAAATGGAACAAACTCATGACTTTAGTAAAGATGTAAATCAGGACTGAAGCACTAAAATAGTAAAACATTTTGCCATAGAGGAGCATACGTTTTCTTTTCTTTCTTTTTTTAAGTATTCGAAACTTTGAAATTTCATCATGAAGAAATAAAGTAAATTAAGTTTACGTTTCTTCCATTTACATGTGTGAATATTTACATTTATGCATTTAGCATAAGCATTTAGCTTTTATTCAAAGCGACCTATAAAAGAACGAATGCAATACAAGACCAGAATATGACATTTACTCACCAAAATGACCATATTCACACACTCAGAAAACTGTGCATTCAAAAGATTCTTTAAAAACAGCTCATCTTCTAAAACTAAGGGATGAGTTTTATTCATTTTCACTGAATACCATTTAAAAACATTCACCCAAAATCACAGCAGTACAAAAGGTGTTCAAGAGTTTCAGGGAAACACAAGTATCCATCTCAAATCATTAAAAAAATTCCCCTACTGGATGTTTCCTAAACAGGATTTTGTAATTAACCTAAAATATGGTCAGTCATTAATAGATATGAAACGGCATGAATGAGGATTCACACTTGATTATTGGCTTTTATTAACTGAAAAAAGTGATCAAGGCATAATTACTAGCTTGATGATACATAAACCAAATGCATTTGTACTCATCGTACCGGACTGTAATATTTTGCTGATGACTCACTTAGTTGGAAGTAAAACTCAGAGTACTTCCAGTATAGTCCTGTGTATCGAGTAAAGTAAACAAAGAAGCTCTGAAATGTTTCACTGAACGAGACGCAGCATAAAGATGCTTTTCCACACTCTTCAGCTGTTGTGTAACGTAGCTCATGAAGGTGTAGTTAGGAATGTGTGTCTCGTTCCAGGGAGTTTCAGCTGAATGACATGGCAGTGACTTCACCCGCATACTGAGACCCACTCGCCAAAGTCATTTAACTTGTGCTTGCGTCATCTTTTAGCTTCAATCACTCTAAAGCTCCAAACTCAAAGCTTTGCTGCACGTTTTGTGTTTTAATCGTTCAGAAGTGTTTTTCGCATCAAGTGGGCAGATCTCCTGCGTCTTCAGCTGTGTTTTCTTTGTAGTGGAAGTGTTGGTGGTGCACTAGGAAAGTCCAGCTCTGAGGAGCACTGACTCATAGTATGCATACTAGCACAGTCACAGCCTGAAACCTCGTGATGTGGCCGATCTGTGCGCCAGTGTCGGGGAAGCGGCTTTCAAGCTTTTTGAGGGGGCAATTTGTTTTTTGTTACATAAGTAGCAGATTATATAATTTAGCATTTCAGAGCAGTGTTTGTCTGTCACAAAAACAATGAGGATCTCAATTAAGCTGACGGCAATATACTTGAAAACAAAAGACGGCTTATAGTACTAGAGAAAACACCCTATTTTATATCTGCCTGCATCCAAAATATAATGACGTCCTTCAGTATTTAAAGGGACAGTGCACTTAAAAACGTTGCAGGTTTTGGACGTCTTGACTGCTTGTTGCGTTTTCCATCAGCGCCCATGCAATTTTTGTCTGAGTAAATGATGACAGAGTTTCATTATTGGATGAATAATTCCTTTAAGAAAGTTTCAGCTAATGGTGATGAAGCGACTTGACATCATCTCGTTGAATAGCGTCACTGAGCACTCGTTAAAAGAGCCCTCATTGTTGTGGCTGCTGTTATAAGTCTCACAGCCCTGTTGTTTGGAGTGTGTCAGCCGATCCTCTCTCGCTTTACTCTGTTAGTTTGTTGACATGACATTATGCAGAAAGCCAGTGGAAACTCATTTGGTGTAAATCACTAATTTATTCCACTTTTACACGTGTGCGTATCTGTGTATTTAATTTTATTATTTGTTTTTATGTTAGAATTATTAATATTAATATTAATATAAAATAATATTATATTATAAAAGAGGCAATGTTTTTGAGTGCACTGTCCCTTTAAATACTGAAGGACGTCATTATGTTTTGGATGCAGGCAGATATAAAATAAGGTGTTTTCTCTAGTACTAAGCCATCTTTTGTTTTCAAGTATATTGCCGTCAGCTTAATTGAGATAGTATTATTTGAATTTTTTATATACAGTTTATATATACAATATATTTATTTTTTTAGAAGTATTTTGTTGTCACTTAAATGGTTAATTATATTCATATTAAATAATATATTTATATAAAATAATATAATACATTTAATCTTTTTTGTTTTATTTTTGTTGTTTTTATTATTAATATTCATATTAAGTTATATATAATATTATTTATTTATATAATATTTACTTTTAGAAAGTGTTTTCTTTTTGTTTTTATTTTAAAGTTTTAAATATTCACATTAAATAATATATAATATTATTGTCTTATTTTTATATGTAATTCATTTGTATTAGAAATTTACTATTTTTAGAAAGTGATTTATTTTTCATTTGTTTTATGTTAAAATGAGTGTTGTAATTTTTATTTTCTGATTTAATTTTAACTTTTCAATATTTGGTGAACCCCTCCTGTATGTAAATGTAAATCACCACAATCCTACATCCTGGTAATTATGTTGTTTTTATTTCACAGAAACGGTATATATCTCTATTTTAGTTGGTAAATCGGTGGAAAACTGATTTATATTAAATAATCATTTCAGATGTCTATTAGAGCTGCACGATTCTGGATAAATTGAGAATCACGATTTTTTTTCTCAAATAGAGATCACGATTCTCCCACGATTCTGATCTAAACAAAATAATGTGTGACAAAATATTAATTGCTGCAGTCTATTTAAAAGTGTTTAATTTAAATGAATTATTAAACATTTTAATATATAATACAGTATGGCCAGGTTTCACAGACGGGGCTTAGACTAAGCCAGGATTAGATCATAGTTCAATTAAAACATTTAAGCAATTTTTATAAACATGCTTAGAAAAAAACATTACTGGTGTGCATCTTGAGACAAAACAAAGGCACTGATATATTTTAAGATCAGTCAATGCGAGTTTCTTTCAGTTGAAACAGCTCAGATTTACATTTTTGTCTAGGACTAGGCTTAAGCCTTGTCTGTGAAACCCGGGGTATATGTATTTAAAATATAGTGTATTTAATACACCAACTTTTAGAATTAAAATGATGAAAAATTGGTTTGTATTAATGATTCAATGACTCACTCATACCTCACTTGTTTCATTAATGGATGAATCAGTGTTTTTGAACGAATCTCGAATGAATGATTCAATAACAAATACATTTTTTAACAGTCACTTGTCGCCACCTAGTGGCGAAATGATGCAATCGACACAAACGTTATTTGAAGCGCCAGTTGCTTTCAAAAGACGAGTGGCTCTATTTTGATTGCTACCATAGACATCAATGTAGCCGAACTATAAACTTTTATCCCAGTATTTCTATGAATGACTGTAAGACAGAAATAATACTGTGTAGTTGAAAAGACTGTTTGTGAAGCTTTTTCTTACCTAAACATGTTAACTGTCTGCTCTCTGGATCAGCAGCAGCGCGAATGCAGATTTGAATGTTCCGGTATGATTTTTTCAAAGTTTTAATAGACACGGGCGAATCGTTGTCATTCAGAAATTAGATCGTGTGGGTATTTGAATCGAGATCGCGATCTTTTAACGATTAATCGTGCAGCTCTAATGTCTATATTTGGATAATCCAGTTAAATACTGTGTACGGTATGTACCGTCCTCCCACCCAGCCCTAACTCTCAGTAACCAGCAAAACAAGCTTCATTCCAGAGCTGCAGAACTGTGTGCCAGTTGCTCCAAACACGGGGTAAAAATAGAAATGCTAGGCAGTAACAGGCCGTCGTGGTGCACAGGTCAGCCTTTGACTGTTCCCAGGAGTTCCAGCGCAATAAAAATGCGATCGATGTGAAAACTGCGAACATTGCGAGCAGGAAGACGTTGGAAGCGGGCTGAAATGGGACTGCGGGATGATCCGTGTGCTCTCTGGAGAGGCTGCTTTGCACATTAGGGATGAATCCTGTAGGTCACTTTGATCCTCTGCAAGTAGGACACGTCTGCAGACAGGAAGACAAACCTAACCTACTTCCCTTCCCTGTGCTGACGGATCACAGAAAGGCCATTAAAAACGCCACGTTTATCTGCATAATGCCACAGTTTTCCCTGCAAGCTCAAGTAGTGTTTGTCCAGAATTACTGCAGGGTCTGGATTCGCAACTCTGGACGCACGCTTGCGAGAAACTGTTGCTCAACTAACCAGATAATTACATGAACAATGACGTCTGATGGTGATTTAAGTGTTGACTTGAGTTGATAAATTGTCCACATTTTTGTTTATCTTACAGCTGTAGGCAGAACTGTGGGCTTATTACTTATTAAAATTAAAACTTATATAAATGTTTTATGCCTTCATTTGATTACATCAAAAAATAAATAAAATAAGAACTAAAAGTATAAATACATTTTCTTTGTATTTAGTTTGTATCAAAACATAATTCTAGAAAAATGGGGGAGGGGGGTTTAAACAATTCAATTTTTTGTTAAACCTTTCATTTAAATGGTGTATGTTTTGTGATTTCAATTAATGCTTTTTGATTACTAAAATTGTAATTTTATAATTTAGTTATTTCAGTTAGTTACCAAGACGTTTGGCATTTTTGTTTTGTTTAGTTTAAACTTAAGGACTAAAATAAATTAAAGTGAAACTAAAAAAAGGATGGAATAAAAACTGTACACATATATATATATATATATATATATATACTTAATGCATAACAAAATTAATAAAACTAACTAAAATAATAATGTAAAATGTAAAAAACTCAAAATATATAAAAAATATAAAATGGGAACTATAATAGTATATCTGTGATACTATAATAACTCTGTTTTTAATCATCGAGTGTTACATAACTGTCATTTGTGATAGTTTATTTCTTGCTTTTATGTATATGTATAGTTTTGGTTTCTGCATGTTATATTTTCCCATGGCAAAGGTCAAAGAGCCGAACTGGTGCTTTAGTTAACTGTAGGTTTGTTTGTGCGTCTGCAGTGAGAGGGTCGAAGCCTGGCAAGAACGTTCAGCTGCAGGAGAACGAGATCCGTGGATTGTGTCTGAAATCCCGCGAGATCTTCCTCAGCCAGCCCATCCTCCTGGAGCTGGAAGCACCGCTGAAGGTCTGCGGTGAGTAACACAAACCTTCAGTTAAATCACACTGCAGATATACCATGTTAAAAATAGAAATGCAGAATCTCTACTAGGGATGGGCGATATGGGCTTAAAAATATATCACAATATTTCTTGTATTTATTGCGATAATGATATCAATGACGATAATTCAGGGAATCCTGTTTCTTTAGAGAAAAGTATTATCTTTTCTATTTTTACCCAAAATAGGGTGTTGTGAGCATTACTGAGTACACACGTAATGTCTGTTTAATTCATACGGGAAGCCGGAGGGCGCTCTTGCGCAGAAACTCCACATATGCATCGCAGAAGTAATACTACTGAAGACGCTCCAGGAAATCCCTAATATGGACAAAGGTATCCAGTTATCACTGAATAAATGCACAACGGAGATAGAGAAATTTTAACTGATGGAACTTTAACTGAAGACAATAAACATATGATTGCACATAATATGGTTTATCTGTGTTCTTCAAGCAATCTTGGGTATTTTTTATAAGTAAAGTATATAATGCAATGCTAATCGACATAGCCTTTATCACTGTATATAATACTATCATTCTGTAATATGAAACCACGTCTGGTCACAAAAAGAAGTATTTCAAACACTCGACTATGTTATGAAGTTAATTTTGGAGAAAAAGCATGTCAATAAATGATATCGTTGTTGGAGAACAGGTTTGTGAACAGGCTCATACACATGCAGAACTGTATCGCACACGTGCTACTGTACTACATTTATTCAAGGCTCAGACCGATTTTTTTTTTGTCTCATTGTACAGCCCTGACCAAACCAGTTCCAGATTGTAAAAGGAGCTCGAGCTCCTCATTTAGCGATAAACTCCTCCTCAATTTCACGTCCGCCTTCCGCGATATCGCTCTGCACTGTCGCACGCAGAAATATGTCAACAACTAGACTTTATCGTTATATCGTGGGAAGACTGATTCTTATTTTGGGGAGAATTTTTACCGGTATATCGCAAACGAAAAGATATCGCCCATCCCTAATTTCTACTACTGTCAAATGTCTTTCAGAGTTGGTTTAGCCTGTCATGTTGTTGAAATAGTCTGTTCAGCATTCAGCGAATGAGACGCTCTCCTCTCCACAGGCGATATCCACGGGCAGTACTACGACCTGCTCAGACTCTTCGAGTACGGAGGATACCCTCCGGAGAGCAACTACCTGTTCCTGGGTGACTATGTGGACCGAGGGAAGCAGTCTCTGGAGACCATCTGTCTCCTGCTGGCCTACAAGATCAAATACCCTGAGAACTTCTTCCTGTTGAGGGGAAACCACGAGTGTGCCTCCATCAACCGCATCTACGGCTTCTACGATGAGTGTGAGTGTCCCGTAGATACTGTACTGAGCCATGATTACTGCCTATGATTTCCACCATGCAGAAAACACTGTTTTACCTGTAAACCTCTGTTGTGCAGCGCTTAATTAAACAAATTTTTAAATTGGATTACTATTTACAAGATTAATTGTTAATTTTATGCCTTTTTTGATTACCACCATTTTTTTTGTATGACTTGATTTGTATTAAATCATAAAAAAATAAAACTGAAAAAACAAAAAAAAATTATTGAATTATTAAAGTGTTGTAGTTTTATGATTGTAATCGATTAGACTTGCTTTTTGATTGTTACAGTTTAAACCATTAAAACCATTAAAAAAATTAAATGAAATGCACAGAATTTGAGCAAAATAAAACAGAATTTTGGAAAAAAAATTAATGGATTTTATTGGGCTTTAAAAAATATTAATCATTAAATTATTAAATTGTGTATTTCATGACTTCAACCAGGATTAGTATCGTTACCAAAAACTAAAACGTTTTTTGTTACTTGAAATAAAAATGAATGAAAACTACATATACATTTAAAAAAGCCCAAGAGCTAGTAAATGACAAAAACATGCAAAAAAATTAACAAAAATTCAAATGAAAACATAAAATATTAATAAAAAACATGATAGTATTTCAGTGCTACTAAAATAACACTGACTTCAAAAACTTAGTTATTGATTACTAAAATTAAAACCGAATTGACCAAAAAAATTATTTAATTAAACCAAAAAATGTATACCTAAAAATAAGGAATTTTTTGGGAAAAAAATTTGATGATAAATAAAATGGATTTCATAGCGCCCTACCTGATGTATAAATACACACAAACACACAATTTAAATATTACTTTTTGTATTCGCAGAACCAGATTAAAGAATTGCTCTTGTGGTCATTTGCTAATAAAAATGTCAATAGACCTTTTTTTAGTGAGCAACAACATGATTCTGATTTAAAGTGTCCAGATTGTTTGGCTGTATATTGTATAATCCTAATATAATCACTAATCCTGCTGGAATACTTGGCCATCATGGATGTTCACATTAACATAATCCGCCACATGGACAGAAGCAAATGCATGACCAGATTCCACTGCATTTAACTTTGTTTTAAACTGTAATAAGAGCAAAACATGTACTTTAAGCAGAACTCTGTGACTCTCATTCAGTGCAGAATTAATTATTTATCGCCGTTGCAGTCGTCTGTGTGAGATTGAAGGGAACAGCTGTGTATTTTTAGCAGAGTCTGTCCCTCTAGAGCTCTTTTTATTCATTTACATTTTAACCACTTTTAAATAATAAATCCTGAAGGTGATATTAAGCTCACGTTTGTGTGTTTAGGCAGGAGACGCTACAACATCAAGCTCTGGAAGACGTTCACAGACTGTTTCAACTGTCTGCCCATCGCTGCCATCGTTGATGAGAAGGTCTTCTGCTGTCATGGAGGTGGGTGTGGTGCTAAAACCCTCTAGATAACCCAGAGAGACTTTCACCTGCTAAACAACAATCTGTGTTTTTATGGTATCCAATCAAGTTCACACTTTTTACAAGGGCATCTTTGTTAGGTGTTTTTAGTACATGTGACTGTGCACAAGTCTGATGTCGAGTCCAAGTTAAATCTCAAATCCGTTTGGAAATCTTTTTCTACATGTGACTGGTTAGTTTTATAAACACAGTTGCTGGACATTTAGTTTAATGCACATTTAGTTTAATACATTTTTAAATTAGTTTACTACATAAATGGACAGTTGCAAGATGTTTAGCTTAAAGGGTTAGTTAGTGAAAATTCTGTCATTAATTACTCACCCTCATGTTGTTCCAAACCCTTAAGACCTTCGTTCATCTTCAGAACACAAATTAAGATATTTTTGATACTCTTTCTGACCCTCCATAGACAGCAATGCAACTGCAGTGTTCCCAGGTCCAGAAACGTGACAAGGACATTGGTAAAACAGTCCATGTGACATCAGTGGTTCAGTCGTAATTTTACAAAGCTACGAGAATACTTTTTGTGTGCAAAGAAAACAAGAATAACATAATTTATTCAGCAATTCTGCTCCCAGAGTTACCGTCGTCCACCATTTTGGAGAGTACCCTAGAACGTAATCAGCGTTGTTTACATTCAGTAGACAGCGCGCGCATGCTAACCCTTTAATATATTTAAAATAATATATTTTAAAATATTTCCAATTAAATATACACTACCGTTCAAAAGTTAAGGGTCGGTAAATTTTTATGAAACATTTTATTTTTTAAATAAGTTACTTTTGCACACCAAGGCTGCATTTATTTGATCAGAAATACAATAGAAATAGTAATGTTGTGAAATATTATTCCAATTTCAAATATCTGTTAAACTGTAATTTATTCCTATGATGAAAAGCTGAATTTTCAGCATCATTACTCCAGTCTTCAGTGTCACATGATCTTCAGAAATCATTCTAATATCCTGATTTGCTACTCAAGAAACATTTCTGATTATTATCAATGTTGAAAACAGTTGTGCTGCCCAATATTTTTGTGGAAACTGATACATTTTAGGATTCACAGATGAATAGAAAGTTCAAAAAACAATATTTATTTAAATAGAAATCTTCTGCAACATTATAAATGTCTTTACTGTCACTTTTGATCAATTTAACGCAGCCTTTATTCAAATAAAAACAAAAACAAAGAAATGAAAAACCAAATGTATAATTATATTTTATAAATAATATAATCTCAGTTAATAATCGCACTTTAGAGTGCAAAAAAAAATATGTATGTAACTGAATTAAAAAACGTATTTACTGGTATATTTTTATTACAGAATATTACAAAATAAATCATAAAGTGTTATTTTTCCCTGTCATTAATTTGAATGTCCATTCGAACTGATTTGCTAAAGTGATGCTTCCTGAGAAAGAAATACTACTTAAGTTAGTTGCGTCACTACTTTTAGTAATTCCTCAATCAGACGATCTTTCTCTGATGAAGCAGCAGCAGGAAGGACTTTAGATACATGATGCATGTAAAACGAGAAGCCTGAACATTTAGTGTTTACTGCTTTAGTGTTTACTGTCGCTCTGAGAGACTCCTCTCAGCGTAGGTCTTACGCCACAGGATTGTCACATGTGTTGTTGAAATGTTAGGGTGTGTAAATCATCTTGCTTCATTACTTCATGATTTGCACTGACATCATCTCCCACATTTCTGAGTGCTGAGTCGGTGCGAATCCCAGGCGGATAGTGTGTCGCGTGTGATCCCTGGACAGATGACGCGTTATAAGGCCTCGCTTTTCTTAAACTAGGAACTCATCCAGTAGACTTTCTAGGAACGTGAAATCTCGAGCTGTTTCTGCTGTTCCTCAGGTTTGTCTCCTGATCTGCAGTCCATGGAGCAGATCAGAAGGATCATGAGACCCACAGATGTCCCGGACCAGGGCCTCCTGTGTGACCTGCTGTGGTCCGACCCGGACAAGGACGTGCTGGGCTGGGGCGAGAACGACCGAGGCGTGTCCTTCACCTTCGGAGCAGAAGTGGTGGCCAAGTTCCTTCACAAACACGACCTGGATCTGATCTGCAGGGCCCACCAGGTGAGTCTTCAGTAGGGATGAACAATATATCGAAATGAAATTGATATTTTCAGTACGGGATATTGCTGTTGTCAAATCATGAAGGCTGCATTTTAATTAAATAAACACATGCGCTGCAGGTTTCATTTACATGTGAGCAGCTCACGCTGTGCTTCATCATCTTAGAGCAGCCGCGCGTCATTGGCTATGTTTACAAATTTTGGTTCAATCGGACTGAATTCATTCCAATTGATGAATCTGAATGTAGTGTTTACATGAACGCTAAATAAAGTGATGTGTGCGTTTGTCACATGCTTTGACATGCGTACACTGCACAAATATAGAGAGTTTCTCACTGTTTGCACATAATAACGGTTTCTTTATTCGTTTTAAACAGCAATTAATATTTAGCCATTTCTTGTCATAATTTGGCGACAGTGAACATATACGGCTGTGCTGTGCTGCTTATTTATCACGCAGTAAAAACGCCTGTCCCTGAGCCCAAAAAACAGCCGTTTGTGGATAAGAATCCAAAACAAGGACTAGTGGGACATTGTTCTGCTCCACTTCACAGACGCTGAGTGAAATGACAGAACACTCATTTATTCAACCGGAAGAATAGTTCGTTCCGTGTGTCATACGTCATTATGCTGTTTCTGCGTCATTGCACATGTGCAGTCCTTTCAGTTTCGGGGTTCGATCCGATCGAGTGTTTACATGCGTTCTCAATCGTATTAGAAAAGGAATAAACCACTCCTTTCAATCTGATCGAAATTTCATTCAGATCGAGCTCAGTTGGATCGATTAGGTGTTTACATGAAGGCTTTTCAGTCCGATTACAAACGGATTATTTGGGTGCATGTGAACGTGCCTATTGTAAAACTGGTAGAAATAAGTAGTTTAATATTTGAAAGTGAAGACATTAAGACTTAAATATAAGTATTTAAATTTTACGGACTTACCATAAAATTCTGTTATTTTTAGATACAATAGTACTATTACAGTATATTTTTCTTATTTTGTTTGCAATATATTTATTGTTTTATTTGATATTTGTATGATGACAAAATGCCAAAATAAAATAGTTTTACTATAAATTAAACAATTGATTATTTATTTTACAGTACAGTAATTTTATTGTAATATATTTTTCTTTTTTATTTATTAATAATTACAAAAATCGTATTTTATAGCTGTATTGAGTAAGTTAAAAAAGTGGGAATATAAAAGTGGCCTATAAAAGCTCAAGTGGAAAGAATTGCTTTGGGAACACTTTCACAATAAGGTGTCATTTGTTAGCATTAGTTAACAACATTAGTTAACCTGAACTAACAACTAACAATGAACAATACTTCAACAGTTAATTTCAACATTTAATAATACATTTTTAAAGTCAAAAGTTGTTGCTGTTTGCCCTGAACTAACCAGTGTTATTTTAGTATCATTGAGATACTATTGCAGTTTTTGTTAACATTTTGAAATTTTATTTTTATATTTTTGTTTTCAATTTTGTGGATTTCTTCATTTTTATTAGTTTTTGTTGAATTTAAATGTCATACGTTTTTAATTTTTAAACTTTAGTTTATTTTAGCACATCAAGATAAACTATATGAAAATGAGAAATGTTGCCTTGTCAACTAGCTGAAATAAAAAGTTTTTTTAAATATAAATTTTCATTTAACATTTATTTTAAGTAATAAAAATGTTTTTGTTTTTTTTCTTAAAGTTAGTTTTAGTTAACTATAATAATCCTGGAACTAACATGAACAACAATGAACAATTGTATTTGTATTAAGTTAAATTTCTTAAATTAGTATTTTATATACTAATAATTATATTAGTTATGTTTTTCCCAAATCGTTCAACCCCTAAAAGGATGGTTCATGCTTTTTTTTTTATTATTATTATTTTTATTTTCTATGCAGATGCACTTCCCAACAAAATCACCCCAATCATTCAGGAATGATTCATTCTTTCCAAATATGGCTATTCAGGTCATTTGGTGAATATTCCCGTCTTTTTCCATATTGCATTATTCAGTGTATTACATAAAAACTAAATATCGCAATGTCAGGTTTCTCCAGTATCATACAGCTCTAGTCTTGAGTTCGCCAAGTAGTCTGTCTTAAGGAATTGTGTGGTGTGGTGGGTTTTGTTCAAAAGCTGCAGTGTCTGTAGCAGTGGTGCTATAGATGGATTTAGACTTTCTTAGAGAGGCTTTTACCCTGCTGACAGTAATAGTTACTGTTGGACTGTTAGCATGCTGCTGTCAGCACACTAAAACACCTCGGAGAACAGTCTCCAGATGTATCCCCATCTAAAAACGGGAAAAGATAAAAACATTAGTCGACTTCACTAATTGGCTAGCCAGTTGTTGGGCAACTAGTTATTGAGTAGCCGGTCTCTAGTCACTGTACGTATGAGCCAGTTGTCTAATGGTCTGGCTCGGCTGGGCGAGTCGCTCAGTTTCACCTTACACGAACATCCAGTTACTGGAAATGTGAAACTGTTCCTGGTTAAAAGCACGGGATGAGTCACAGCGGTACATGCTGAGCCGGCCGCGCATGAGTCTGCAGATCTGAGACGAGCCTTTGACATTGGTCTGAAGACGCAGGGCTTTGAGACGAGTGCAGGACGCTCCTTATGTCTCTGTGTGTGTGTGCTGTTCCCTAAACCCTAATCTATATCCACTCAGACTGTAATCTAGTGACTCACCAGCACTCAGCAGCACACAGAGACTGTACTCGTGTGCTGATTCTGTTCAGATTCATGTGCTTTTCAGTAGCTGCGTTTCCATCCACCTATTTTTATGCGCATTTTAGAATATCGCATAAAAAAACTCTGGATGGAAACGGCAAGATGCGCATAAATTAAAAAAATGTGCATAAAAAACATACGCGCACATTTGAGTAGGATAAACTTTTTATCCGGTAAGAAAAAATGCGCATAAACTACGATGGAAACACATTTACCGAATAAATTCCTCCATGCACATCAAAAAAGTCATGTGACTTTGCGCTATGAGTACGGGATAACTTGACTAACCAGCGGACTGATCTCGTTCACAGCATCTATATGTTGTTATGGTCATTCTGAAAAGCCTGAGGAAAGTCTGTCATTGTCTTACACGACTGTGTTTTTAAACAGCAGCATCAACCTCCGAACGCAGTGACCGCATTTATTGTTACGTCTGCTCTCTCTGAGGCACAAATAATTTATATAATATATGAAAATGATTATATTCAGTGGCTTCTCCTGTATTCTTAGTGATATTTAGTGCCACAGTTTACCAGGAAGTGACGATATTGTTCTCTTTGACTCGTTGGATGGAAACGGTGCTTTATTCACATATGTTTTATGCGATAATCCAGTTTTGCGCATACATTTAATTTGAATCTTTGGATGGAAACATAGCTAGTGTAGAGTCCTGCACGGGACTGTTTTCCTAAACCCGCACCCGCCCACTCCTGCTGAATTTCTGACCAGGACCGCCCGCTCCCACAACCTGCGTGTTCCACTCCCGCCCGCGCCTGCAATGTTTGTGTCCACTCCCGTCCGCTCCCGCAGACTTTCTCTCAGAGCTTGTAATAAATGTCGGCTACACAAATACTCAGACTAAATATTCGTTCAACTTAACATCCATAATAGCAGGCTTTAAACATGATTGCGTTTAACTAAGATGAAGTAATGCTAAACAGAAGCACCACACGTGACACAAACATTGGGTATTTTTTTATTAGCGTTATAAAACATTAACCGTTAAAACACAAGCACAAATAGCGGCACCTCAGTTTTTAAACGTACTGCTTGATACACACGCACCAAATGATTAACTAAACAAACAGTTTAAGTAGGCTAAATAAGCCAAAGCAAAATATGAAATAACTTATAATAACTTCTAATATAAATAAACACACAGAACTTAGAAAATAGGTATGTCGCCTCAGGGCAGAGGTGCCAGATTTATGTCCGTTGTAAACGAACACTTTTGCACATTTATCGCAACTTACGAAGTTTAACTCTTTCCCATTTTTTTCAGTGACAACTGAGAATTGTTTCCAGATGTCTGACATGCCTTGCTTTGCTTTTGTCAATATATTTATTCTTTTATTATTATTATTATGTTTTAATATCTTTTGATAATTTTGTTTTTTATTTAAAACGTGATAAACTCAAATCACAAGATGAGATGATTCATATTAAAATGAATGAATCAGTTTGACATCAGTGTAAAAACATTAACATTATGAAACACTATAGACTCAAAACAGTTAAACTGTTATTCTAAAGCAAATTGGGAATTGTTCTGCTCTGTATTTTCACTTTACTCAGTGTTTTATTGCTGTGCTGGTGTAAATGATATAAAGCAGTCTCATATCTCATGTCACCTGGTGTCAGTGACGTCTTCCTCTCAGACTTTGGACCTGATGAATCTGTTCTGATGCTGAAGAGTTTTCTCTGGTCTTGATAAGGATACGGTCATGAGATCTGACGTTTGATTATTTCACTTCATCTGCTCAAAGGCCGTTTCACATCAGGCTGAAACAGTTTCTTTTTTCTTTTCTTTTTTTTTTTACTTGCCCTGAAAATGTTTTGACTTGCATTACCATTTTTTATTTGCCAGGAAATGTAACTAAATAAGGAAATACTTAACTTTTAATTTTCATTAATAGCTAGAAATAATTAGGGATCTTTATGGTTCAAGTCTGATTCTGGGAGTCACTATACAACTCTAAAATATTATCTTATCAATTAATAAAAGTTAATGTTTTTTTCTTAATTTTGTCTTAACTGTATATTTGTCCTAAGACAAATTTACTGACTTGAATTCATTCAAATTTCAAATATATTGTCTGCATTTTATTCAGTTATTTATTTATTTATTTATTTATTTATATATATATATATATATATATATATATATATATATATATATATATATATATATATATATATATATATATATATATATAATATATATATATAAATAAATATATATATTTTAGTATCACTGGGATTCTATTGTAGTTTATATTTTGAGTAAGTTGTATTTTTATATTCTTAGTTTTGATTTTAATTTTACTTTGGGTTTGGTAATTTTGTTGTGTTTTTGTTGTTTCAAGTAGTTTTTTTAGAAATATGTCTTGTTTTTATAAATTTTTATTTAGTTGTATTTTTTGTTATTTTAGTACATTAAGTTAGATTAAATTAAAATAGGTTGAAATACGTTTTTTTTATTTTATTTTATTACATTATCAGACCATCGCAGTGAGGGATTTTTCTCTTTTTCTCATCATAATTGCTCTTTGATTATTACTGATGTTATCAAAGACAGGCGGCAGTTCTGCAATGCACACATCTGTTGGAACCTGTCCTGAAGACATAACTGACTGTGTTTACATACATTTTGCATCATTTGGAGAATTTTATAAGACACCAAGAAGATAATATCTGGCTTTTAATTTGCAAAAACAGCTGGAAATGAACCAGCTCTGTGATGGATATAAATTAATGATAGCGCTTGGAGGGTGCTGGGTGGGGGTATTAAAAATAAAGATAATTTAATCAAAACATTACTATTGATTTGCATTAATAAGAGCAGTTACTCATAATATTACATGTTTATTTCTTGGTAAGACACATTTGACAGTAAAGCACTGAGCTCGAGTTGATGCATGCCAAATTTATTTTTTAACAACAGTAACATGAAAAATTTTATAAAGAAAATTAATATAGGCTATTCTACTCGCATTAAATGTACCATTATTCTTATAGTATTATATGTAACTGACCGATAACTTTAGCGATAATAAAAGGAACGGTGTGATTGTTGCAGATTGAAGAAACAATAGTTTTTCAAAGCACTTTGTGACTGTTCTCACTTCAAGTGCAGAACTGACCAAATCTGATTTCTTGATGATTTGATATTTTATAATAGTGATTTTATCATTTTTAAATGTAAAGGAAAATGTAGAAATGAATGACTGCTGCCATCTACAGGTTATAATGGTCATTTGATGTATTTTTAATCTTACATTAGTGTTTGTTCACCACAGTATATTTTGGTCATCCCATTCAAATTGGATCATTTAGGAGCTTTAAAGTGCTGGAAACAGTTTGTTAAATGCTTGTAAGTCATTGAAAATTGCTTGAATTTCTCTCTCAAAAAGCCTGTACAAACCCTGAGATGTATGTAATAACATTCAACTATTTCTGCCACAACACCATGGTTAGTGTTACTGCTTCTGGTTTTCTACGTCAGCGCTGTCTGATCTGTTTATGACAGAGACTTCTGTGCAGAATATCAGTGCTTCTGACTGGATCTCACAGAGCTGTGCTGTAACAGTGTCACCAAATCAACTTTGGTTCCTGAGTAAAGCTGTTCTGAGCTCGGACCAGTTTGTTTGCGTCGTGGTCCGAGCTGATGAGCTGCGCAGCACGGGTTCATTACGCTTTTGTTTCGTTTGCCGTTTCTCATATGCAGCGCTTATGAGTTGGACAATGAAATTTAGTCGCACCAGCGGAAAAACTGTGGCAGCCTGGAGCCCCGCAGTGAGTGTGACTGACTGTAGTTTTATTTTCTGTGTAAACTCAGAACAGCTCTACAGTGAACTTCCTCTTCCTGTGTGTTGCAGGTGGTGGAGGACGGATACGAGTTCTTCGCCAAGCGGCAGCTGGTGACTCTGTTCTCTGCACCGAACTACTGCGGAGAGTTTGATAACGCCGGAGCCATGATGAGCGTCGACGAGACCCTCATGTGCTCCTTCCAGGTACAGTCCACTCTGCTCATTTAAATCAGCTTTTCACTGTAACCCTGTGTGTACAGGGAGCTGCCATACCCCCCATCCAAAACACATTTAAACAGCATTTTACTGTGCTTTGTGAGACTACATGGAATATTTTGGTTTTAGGAATGTTTTTTTTTTTTATTATGTATAATAGTAATTATTTAATAACACTTTTTTTTTGGTGTTGAAATAGTCATTTTAAGTGAGTTTTTTTTTTTTTTTTTTTTATCTGGCAAATTTGCATCATAATGTTTTATAAACATCTATTGTCCGTGATAAATCAACACAAATACAAAGTAGTTTTAAAAGTTAATTTAATACAATATTTTAAGACAAATGCTGATGGCAAAAAAAAATCATATTAAGATCACATTATTTGTGAGACTTATATTTAGTTTTTAGTCATTTGTTTGGTGATTTATTTTTTATTTTTATATAATGCATTAATTTAGTAAATAATTATTTGAAGTGAAAATAGTTTTTTGCTCTTCTGTTTTTGCCATCAAACTTTCCCAGAGACAGCAAATGAAAATTAAAATAAAAACAAAGTTTTCAAAATTAATTTAATACACCTTAAACTATTTTAATACAAATGACAAAAGATGATGTTTAAAAGGATAAAAAAACAATTTACCTCAGATATAGACATATACTTTCCCTTAAACAGACATTTAATTAGTTTTAATTTAAAATTTTGAATAATCTAAAATGTAATTTAAATCTAAATCACATTCATTTAAATGATGTACATTTATATTAAATTTAAATTTGTACAGAATTCATTTTTCAAACATGGTATTTTGCTGTTATTGTTTTTATACATGGAAGATGACCATAACCGTTTCAAAACGAACTCATGATGAGAAAACGATGAGAAACAAGAGCATGCGGACCAGAAGCAGGACCTGTGATGCTCATGTTAATTCATTCTCTAGTTTGTTTTTCCTCTAATTCCTGTTTAATGTGACGTGTTGACTTCTGCTCCTGCAGATTTTGAAGCCGGCAGAGAAGAAGAAGCCAAACTCCAGTCGTCCAGTGACTCCTCCCAGGAACATGGTCCCCAAACAGCCCAAGAAATGAGGCTCGCTCGAGCCGGACTTGTATCATACGCTCGGATCAGGAGCCGTCCACTGCGTCTTTATTTCCCTTCTTTACCTTGTTTTCCTCGTTTACCGTCCCGAGCAGCCGCTCGCATATTAGAGGAGAGCCTTTTAATTTCACAAACGGCTTTTTATTCCCACTTCAGGACGACGTATCAGTTTGACACGAGCATAGAAATACAGGAGGATTTTTAAATCGACACGTTTAAGATGATTTGTGCTCCCGATCGCCCCTGCAAACCACTGTGAACAAACCAGTCTGTTTTTATGCACCTGAAGCTTTTTTGTATTTCGGTCTCGTGAATGTGCCATGAGGTTTGACATTCAGTCCGCTTTCATCATTCAGATTTAGTTTCATGATTGCAAACGAACTGATGTTGTGCGAGTGTGTGTGAACGCGATGCCTTGTTTTCTTCTTCTTCTTGGGTTCGGGCATGTTGATTCGTCGATCTCTCAGACGGACGTTTCTGTTGCATGCGTTAGTGTTAGAGGAATAGGACACAAGGCCTTGGCTTTCTCTCAGGGCATGCCACCTTCAGCATGTCTTCAGAATAATGTAGCTCCTCATCAGGTAAATCACGTCAGGAAAACCTTTGCAAATTTCTACAGTATTTCATATAAATTCTGTTTAACCCAAACTCTCACTGTAAGTATACAGGAAATGTTTTGTTCAGTCTTGGCAATAATTCAGTTTTCACACTATAAATGATTGTTATACTTGCAGAATAAATCGAAGGGAGATGGAAACACCATCGCAGTGTTCGTTTGTGTTCATTTCACACATGCATTCAATTAAAATGAATTCAAAACTGACCTGACAGATTCTTCTGGAGCCAGGTTCACTAATCATACAACATTCTTAACTTCAGTTTTATTTCATGAATTGAGAATTATTTTGTATTCCCAACAATACTTTTAAATTGTTCTTAAGAGGTAAAAAATTATATAAAATAAACATTGTAATTGTTCTTAAATGAGCAAATGTAATGTTCAATTATTGTTTAAAAAAAATGGAAAAATTAAATGTTCTTAAGAAAATATTTGAGAACTTGATTTAAAAAGTTGTTCTTAAAATATTTCAGAACTTAAAAGATGTTAAAATCTTTAAGAACTTAAATGTACTTAGAAAAACATTTAAGATAAAAAAAAATTTTTTTAGAGAAATATCTGCTTAAGAGCTTTTAAAAAATATTTAAGAACTTAAAAGATGTATTTAAAAATATTGAGAACTTAAATGCTAAGAAAATATTTGAACATTTAAAAAGTGCTTAAAATTCTTTGAAAAAAAGTGAGGAATAGAAAAATGAGATGTTTGAGGACCTAAATGAGAACTACAAAATATATTTAAGAACTTAAAAGATGAATTTAAGAACATAAATGTTCTTAAGAAAATGTTTGAAAATTTAAAACGTGCTTAAAATATTCGCATGAAATTCATGGAAGAAATTTGAGAACCAAAAATTTTCTTAAGACAATATTTGATAACTTAAAAAAAAAAAAAAAAAAAAAAAAAAGTTAAGTACACACTTAACCCAGGATTGGTGCAAACTAAACTGAACTTGACCAGACAGATGATCCTGCTTCAGAGCACAGGCCCCAGGTTTTAGTTGGTCAGTGGTGCAGTGAAGACGTTTTCCCGGCTTGTAGCGATATCGCATGTGAGGATCCTGCAGGAGACGGATCGTTTAGCCTTTTCTCACCGCAGCTGGAATAAATGATCATTTTGATGGAGGATTGTAATCCAGAAAGGTGTTTTTGAAACACGTGACTGAAATTATATTCCAGTATTAAATGCGCTTCTGATTACACAAGATTTGTATTTTAAAGAGAACCAGTTCTAAGGAAGAACAATCTGCTTTTTGAATTTATATGAAATTCGAATGGTATGATGAGAGATTAAATAGAAAGTATTTGAGAACTAAAAATTTTCTTAAGACAATATTTGAGAACTAAAAAGATGTACTTAAACTATTTATGCATTTAGCAGACGCTTTTATCCAAAGCGACTTAGTGCATTCAGGCTATAATTTTTTTTTTATCAGTATGTAAAATGTTTTAAATACATTTAAAATGTAAAAAAAAAAATTGTCAGAAAAGTTGGGTGCTAAAAATAATTTTGATAATTATTAAACTTAAAATAAGTTATTTGAAGACTTAATGTTCTTAAAAATATTTGAGAACTGAATTTTAAGAGATCTTCAGGAATTATTTGAGATTAAAGCATTGCACTTGAAACATAATGCTTGCTTGAATTAAAACTTTGTTATGTTCATGACACTAATAACTTTACCATTCAATCAACGAACCTCAACCTACATTTGTTTGTTGAATATTTCAATGCAGAAATACATCTGGAATAAAAGTGAGTACAAAGTCTGGCAGTAAAATATAACTGTTATAATGACTGGAGCCATTAACATGAAGTGTTGCATTATTTCTTTATTATATAAACAAATACATTCTGTATTAAAATAAAAACAAAATGATTGCAAAGATTTGATTCATAAACAGATCTGTGCAAATTAAGTACAATTCACAAACCCTTTATAGTTTCTCCAGCCCATCGTTTATGGATATGCATATACTTTTCATGAAAGGAAGGACAAGCATCTCTCAGTCTGATGTTTTTAAACCGTCTCATAATCGATCTTCTGTTTATTCCTTTACTTACTGATGACAGAAAACCAGAAACGTGAATCAGTCACTGATCGTCCAGCATGAAGTCACAGACGCAGATCAATAAACCTGCATTATGAGTAATGGATTCTTCTATTAAATGCTTGTTCACATTAAAGTAGTTCTATTCCTTTAACAGCGCCTCTTTCTGTGAGCCGAGAAAAGCATTTCTATTGCATTGAATATCTCACCATGAATCAAATGTTAAGCAGTTAAAAGTCAGTCTCATAACTGATAAATATGAGTGAAAGCGTTATGCATAATCACGTCTTCTCTAGATCTGTGTGGGACGAACAGTCTCAGGATGGTATAAAAGCGTGAGTTTGAGGGAGAAATAAATACTGGTCTGTAAGAAGGCAATGTGGTGACTGGAAAAGTGCTTCTGTCGTCCAGGAGGAGGTCAAACCTCTCGGTGAGATTTAGTGATTGTTGAGTGACGTTACATTCCTCGACTAAAAACTACACTCAAACAACACGAAGACTGAAGCAAGATTTCACACACAGATGAAGATTCTGTCATCAGATGTCCAGCATGAACTCAAAATGATGTTCTTAAAAAAAATTAGAAAATTAATTTTTCTCCACTTTGAAAATTTGTGAATTGAATTTTTATTTTTTGGAAATTATCAAAACGTGTTTGCAATCTTTCACTGTTTTTCAATCTTGTAATTTTATTTCATATTCTTAAATTGTTTTTTTTTCCTTTTGTATTTCAATGTATTTTTTAACACGCTTTGAGATTTAAAGGCGCTATAAAAAAAAGCTTTCTAAAGAAAAAATTATTTCTAGTGAACAAATGAAATGTTTTCGTTGATTAATACAATTAATGCAATGATTAATGCAAAAAAAAAACCCTCAACATAAAAAAAAATTGCTCAGGATCAGCAGAAGTGTAAATATGACACTGAAATTTGACAAAAATAATTAGATTTTGATGATAACTTGGTAACACTTTAGCATTAAGGTTTCATTTGTTAAATTATAGTAGTTTGCATAAACTAGCAATGAAAAATACATCTAAAGCATTTAGAAATCTTAGATAAATTTAAACATTAATATTATAAAATCAAAAAAAATATTTTTATTAACTAATGTTAGTAAAGATAAAGATATTGTTCATTTTTAGTTCATAATAGTTCATGAATGTTAACAAATGAGACGTTATTGTAAAGTGACTTTACACATAAAATAATCTAAGTGGTGTTTTAACAAATCAATAATTCATAATTCATCTCATATTGATCATTTGCGGCCTTGAATTGTCTGCAATCTGTATTTACAGTTCATAAATGTGATTCTGGATCATAAACTGAGCACAGATTACCAGATGTGAGGAAACTGGTTAAATGATGACAGAATGTTCATCGGAGGCTTAACTAGTCCTGTGAGGTGGTTAAACCGAGGACGTGAGTTTAACTAGCAGATGAAGGAAACCTCGTTCTCATTTATTGCTCAAAACTATACTTCTCTACACTGTATGATTATGAAATATCATTATTAAACTAAACCAGTGACGAGTTCGTCTCGAGTCTGTGCTGCTGTACTTTCTCATGTCGTTTCATTCTGAGATTATGAATAATTATGAGGATTTCTGCTGTTCATCATAATTACCGGTTTGACTAGTAAAAGCATAAAAACTGTGAACCTCATAATTATAAATTGGAAAAAGTGAACAGTATAAAATACAAAAGGAGCACGTCTGAGCCGTCGTTTCATGCTTATGATGCTCTTTGTATCTGGAGAGTCACTGTTGTGTAAAAGAGCAGCGTGAACATCCTGAGAAACGTCTTCAGAAGAACAGAGTCCTACAGGCTGTGAATGATGTGTGGCTTCACTGAGACGGAGGTTCAGAGCGAGGTTTCGTTGGTGTGCGGTCGAGACGTCTCCTCCTCCAGAAGAGCGATGCGCTGTTTCAGCATCCGCACCTGCGTCTCGTGCCGCTCCACCATCGCCATCATCTGAGACTCCAGCTTCTTCAGCTTGTTCTGGTGCTTCTTCTTGGCTTTCTCGTACGCTGCCACCAGATTACTGCAGCACACAAACACAGAGCTTCAAACACTTCACCAAGCCTTGCCAACTAACTCCAAGATGAAGTACTGAAACTAAAACTGGAAGAAATATTCATTAAAGATAAATGGAAATATAAATAAAACACTTACTAAAAATTTACTAAACCTAAAGTTTTTTTTTTTTTTTAAAGCTGAACAGAAATGTAAAACACTAAGAAAAAAAGTATATATATATATATATAGATATATAGATATATGGATACACACACACACACCAATATATACATTCGTTTTTTATTTTTTACTTTTAATAATTGTAGTATTTTAACTATTTCAGTTTGTTGCCAAGATTAATATATATATTTTTTTTTTTCAAAAAATTTATCATTTTTTTATCAGGCTGCTATGTTTATGTTCAGTTATTTCACTTTAATAACAATGAAAAGAACCTGTTCATTGGCTTTAAAGTGAAAGTACTGAACCTACACACAGGAGCCTGATAAAAATGATCATTCTTGAAGAAAAATTCAAATATATATATAAAAGAAATAAAAAATAAATAAAGTTAAAATACTAAAATTACTAAAACTAAAAAAACAAAACTAAAGCTAAATAGAAATAGAAATAACAAATGAAAAAAAAAAAATTAGATAAAAACCTCAACGTGAAAATGAAAAATGTTGCCTTGGCAACTAACTGAAATAAGCTGAATTACTAAAATTACTAAAACAAATAAATTAAAGCTAAATAGAAATATAAAAAATGAATAAAAATGACAAAAGTGCAAAATAAAATATAAAGAGTACTTAAAAAAATGAAATTTAGAATGTTTCCTTGGCAAATAACTGAAATAAGTTGAAGTACAGAAAATAATTAAGGATCAACAAAAATATTAAAAAAGTGAATACAAATGACAAGTGCTGCATAAGAAAATAAAAAAAAATTCAAAAGAAAAACTTAAAAAAAAAAAAAATAGAAATGTTGCCTTAGCAACTAACTGAAATAAGCTGAAGTACCAAAATTACTAAAACTGAAATAAAAAAATCAAAGCTAAACAGATATATTGAAAAAATCAAAGCTGATTCTAAATATTAATAAATAGTATAATAATATATAAATAACACTAAAATAAGCCTGGTAAATGCAAACACATATTCAGCAGCAATTTTCCATGTGCAATACCCAGTACCGTTTCTAGGCATAGACGAGCTAGGCGGTCACCTAGAGCACCACCAGCTGGAGGGGCGCCAATGAGGGCACGTACTGGCACTACATTTGAACAGGGTTGTGATAAAGAGTGGCACGTTCACCCTGAAATATGACTGCCGCCCCCACTGGATCCCCAACATCATTGGGCTAGAGTACTGTCAATCTGACGATGCCTGTATGCCATTGGATCAGAGCGCTGTCAATTGCTGCCTCTGATTGTTGCATGCTTGCATTTGGAGCGCTCATCAACGCCATTACATCAATGGGTTCTGTCAGTGCTTTGGCAAGGTAACGCTTTTTATATTTTTTTGCCATGCAATAAAGCTAAGTTCAAAGGCCAATTTAAAATATTGGTACAGTAAATAAAGTGCACAAAATCAGTATTTTGTTTAGGCAGTATTTGTGGCAGTTGATAAATCGTGTTGTGAGATTTGTCCAAAAGGTATGTGTTTTTGCACCAATGCATTGTTAAAGGATCAGCGTGTCATGTAATATTCCCATATAAACTTTAACAGCTAATAAAAAAATATTGGTATAGTAAAATTCGCTAATTCACGAGATCAATACATCCTTTATTAAACCGCTTTGTCGAGTTTAATACATCCATACTTATACACCTGTATGTATGTATTTAATACAATACATACAGGTGTCGAAATGCTGATCAATTCATTCACTTCTAACACAGCACTTAATGGGAGAAGCGTCATGCACACAGAGGGCAGAGCGTCACGTTATTTAAAGGGGAAGTTCACGCGTTAATGAGTAGCAAAGGATTAAGTAGCTGCATTGATTACTTTTATGCCACTGATCAGGCTTTTATATGTAGTTTGGGGCAACAAAGGGTTTTATAAGGTTTGACTGAAATAATAATGCAATAACTGACACTTTAAATCAATGTTTCAAACAACAACAACAAAACAATTGAACAAAAAACAGAAAGATAAAAAGTAGCCATTGATAGTATCTAAACATGTATCCAAATCCAAATGTAATAAAATTAATTTATGTGTAATTTATGTGTAAATTATGTGCAATGTCTTAGCTACTAGGGCTATACAGGCATCTAGTGGCAACACAATGATATTACAGATAATAAATTGTGCAAAAGGTTTATCTTAAGTCAGTTTACAAATAATGCATTCAGATTTGTGGAACTCAATCTCAATCGTTACTATGACAACCAATTTGAATGTGACAAGAAACTGGTGTCTGAAAAGAATGTATTATATATATACAGTATATACAGTATTGTGCAAAAGTTTTAGGCTACTGGTATTTTCAGCAGCTAAAAATGGTTTTAAGGGAAGGGGGAAAGAGGGAAGTGGTGTGTGGCCAAGTATGGTGACCCATACTTGGAATTTGTGCTCTGCATTTAACCCATCCAAGTGCACACACACAGTAGTGAACACACACCCGGAGCAGTGGGCAGCCAATGCTGCGGCGCCCGGGGAGCAGTTGGGGGTTCGGTGCCTTGCTCAAGGACACCTCAGTCGTGGTATTGAAGGAGGAGAGAGCGCTGGTTATTCACTCCCCCCACCTACAATCCCTGCCGGACCTGAGACTCGAACCCACAACCTTCTGGTTACAAGTCCGACTCGCTATCCATCAGGCCACGACTGCCCCGATTTAAATCAGTTATTTCTATCTTTTGCTGTAGTGTGTCAGTAAGAAATATCAGTTTACATTTCTAAACATTAATTTTGCCATTAATTGTAATAATTAATTGTAGTGCTGACACACTACAGCAAAAGATAGAAATAACTGACTTAAAAACATTTTTTAGCTGGTGAAAATACTAGTAGCCTAAAACTTTTGCACAGTACTGTGTGTATATATATATATAAATAATTGGGGGGGTTGGCACCAATAGGGATTTCGCCTAGGGCGTCAAATTGGCTAGAAACAGCCCTGGCAATACCAGCATTAATAGTGTTCGGTGACATTTGAGCAGCTTGTATTAAACACACTGCACTGAGACCAGCAGGAGGCGCCGCTCAGACAAACACAAACATCACAGCTCCACTGAATCCTGCTTTCAAATCAGTGCAAGCCTCAGAGCCGTCTGTTCCTGTGTGTTTGTACCTGTTTGCTCGTTTCAGGTCGTTAACGAACTCCGCCGACTGCTGATGTCTGACTTCACTGCTCTTAGTCAGTCTTTCTAACGCTGCCACCAACTCCTGAACACGACCCTTCAGCTTCTTCTCTCTGCAACACACACACACACAATACATTGTATGGGTCAAAATGATACATTTTCCTTTAATGCCAAAAATCATTAGGATATTAAGTAAAGATCATGTTCCATGAAGATATTTTGTAAATTTCCTACCGTAAATATATAAAAACTTAATTATTGATTAGTAATATGCATTGCTAAGAACTTCATTTGAACAACTTTAAAGGTGATTTTCTCAATATTTAGATTTTTTTTGCACCCTCAGATTCCAGATATTCAAATAGTTGCATCTCAGCCAAATATTGTCTTATCATAACAAACCATACATCAATGGAAAGCTTATTTATTCAGCTCTCAGATGATGTATAAATTTCAATTTTGAAAAATTGACCCTTATGACTGGTTTTGTGCTCCACAGTCACATATTATTGGAGTGACCACTGATATTTAGATCATTTTATGTCAGTATCTGCTGTACTGTTATAAAGATCTCATTGATTTACATCACAAGCATCAGAATTTCATCATCATAAATCAGACTATATGAGCCATAAAAGCCTGATGATCAAATATGATACTCAACAAAACTCAGAGGTCTGAGAGTAACGGACCTCCTGAGGGCGCTGGTGAGCTCCGCCGCGAGGTCGCTGTCGCTCAGACTCCTCAGATCAGACAGACTGATCACTGGAGAATCAGAGTCCTGTAAACACAGACAGACAGACATCAGTCAATCAGATATTACAGATTTACGTCTCGTTTTTCTCATTTACCAAAAATGACGCCTTAAACGGTTCATATCAAAGTCCCTCGTTTCAAATGTGCATCAATCCTGTTTTTACATGTTAACTTTCAGTGCTTAAAAACATCCTCTCCACATCCAAAGAGATTCATTAAACATAAATGTCAAAAAACAGTTCATTCAAAAATCAACATGTTGATTACATCACAACCATGAGCTCATTAACACATGACAGTCATCACACAATCACAATTCACTGTCTAGTCACCGCTTCCTTCAATATTTATGAGCACATAACAATTGTATGCTAATCATGTTATTTGTATATTTAACTGAAATTAGCTGAAGTACTGAAAACTAAAACTAAACAAAAATATTGACACACAAAAAAGAGACAAGCACACAAAATAAAATATAAATATTGTATGCAAACTTAAATATGGAAAACCCTAGAAACATCAGAAACAGCCTTGGCAAAAAAATAAATAAATCTAAACAGAAATGTTACAAAACAAATAAAAGCAACAAATACACCAAATATAAATATTGCAAAAAACAAAAACTAAACTTAAATGTAAAAAAAAAATATATAGAAAAGTTTACTTGGCAACTAACTGAACAAAAATTATTAAATTAAACTGAAATAAGAAAAAATTTAAGCTAAATAGAAACATTAAAAATGACAAAAGCACATAAAATTATTAAAATTTAAACTAAAACTTAAAATTAATTTAAACTTAAAATAAAAACTGAAAATATAAAAATAAAAGCTAATTCAAAATATTTCCTTAAATTAAAAATCCAGCTTTTCAGAGACTGTGAGAATCCGGTTTCTTCAAAGACAAACAAAAAACACAGTTGTAGAGGGATTTAAATAAAAATGTCAAATAAAAAGTCTTTATTTTGAGTTATTTTAAATAAGTCATCTTGAGGACCCCTGGTTGAGAACCACTGAAGTAAGTCCTAGTTTCACTCTAGTTCTTCTAATGTAATGAAACCATTTGCATGAGTGAATATTTCATGTGCATTTATTTATTTGATAAGCAGACATGTTTTATCATGATAATGATAATGTAACTGTGTACCTGAAGCTCAAACAGTAGATCATACTACTAGCAACACCAAGGTCAAGGGTTCGATTTCCAGGGAAAGCATGAACTGACAAAACTGCATTTGTTTCTTTATTGCAAGTTGCTTTGGATAAAAGCACTCGTTAAATACATAAACGTCAATGCAACTATCTTAACAAATTATCATTAAAAAATAACTGGATCTTATCTGGTGCTAATAAATAAAGAGGAGTATGTGTACAGTAGAGCACTGTGCTAGCAATATCAAGGTCACAGGTTTGATGAGGCGTTCTGGGATCTGCAGAGACTGTAAGAGAACATCACGTGAAACACAGACGCCTGCACAGCACAGGAGAGATCGACAGCAGACGAACCCGCTCTCACACCCACAGAAGAGACGCTTTCACAGCAGAGAGACGAGAACAGAGCAGAGCAATCGATCGAAGCAGAGAGAGAGAGAAGATACTCGTCAATAATTCACACAAGCTGCTGCTGGAGACGAACACAGACGACAGACGGACAGATACGGTATGTCTTACATCTCACAGACAGACAAGAGAGTCCTTGCTGATAAATGTCATCAACAACACATTCATAGAGTATAAAACCATACAGAGTTATTATATTCAGGATTATCAATCAATCCATTAATCATATTTAGAGCAACTAAAAACACCTCACTGCATTACAGCTAGCTGCCAAGCCAACAATTCTCATTTTCAGTTTAGGTTGAATTTTTAGTTTAAGTTCAAGTACTAAAATTAAACAAATAATAATAATAATTTAAAAATAAAATAAAGAAATAAAATACAAGTAAAAAACTACTAGAATAACAAACTATAATGAGAAACTAAAACTTAAAAAAAAACAAAAAAACGATACAGACATTTAAAAACACTAAAACAAACAAAAAGGGCAAATACACAAAATAAAATGACAAACTCTAACTAAAATTAAATATAAAAATCAAATCTAATTAAAGATATGAACAAAAACTATAACAGTATCTCGATACTGAAATAACATGTTTTGCATCACAGGAACAAATTACATTTTAAAATATCATCAAACAAAATTTTTTTAATAATATTTAATAGTTCATTTAATAATATTTCATAATTTTGGAATGGTAGCGTGTGCAATAAAGTTAAATGCAGGCAAATGAGATGTGCACAAGTCTTATGATATCATTTATTTATTATTTAATTATTAAAAAAAGTGATTGTGAAAATTGTGAAATTTTATTTGCATCTTGGTGTTTCCATTTCTGATTTGTTATGATACATGCACACATTTGCACCTGCCAGTATGTTGCAGTGTATGTACTGTACCTTCCCGCTCTTGTCTTTGGCTCCAGCGCTGCTGCCGGTGGAGTTGAGTGACCGGCGTCTCTGTTCCTGATGCTCCTCCACCTCAGACTTCAGATGCTCGATGTGCACCAGATAGGCCTGTTCCTGAGCCTCCCTCGTGCTCAGCTTCAGCTCCAGAGCTTTCTTCTCCTTCTCCAGCAGATACAGCTGTGCCTTCAGCTCCGCCATCTCCTCCTGAACACACACACACACACACCTGTGACCTACAGCTCATTTCACAGAGCTTCATCTGAGACGTCACATCACCGCTGAGAGCATCTCACGGCTCGGATACGCCTCACAAACCCTGACCTTGTGTGTGATGCAATGACGTTAAGTGCATTCTTATCATATTGTATCTTATAGACTTATAATCTATATAAACACGAGAAAAACTCGATTGCATATACCAGGATTTCCCTAATGGGGGTTTCTGAGTTGATAATTAAATTATAAAAATGCTAAATTAAAATAATTTATAACTTTAAAAACACATCCAAATAAAGCACTAGTTAAATAATATGAAATACAGAGGAATATGAAAAATATGAAATATTTTTAAATGGCATTCAAATATATTTTTTTAATTAATACAAATAGATGAAATAAAAAGATTATATATTTTATTTTAAATAAACAGTTTTAAAATAAAAAAACAAATCAAAATAAAACACTTACTAAGATATAAAATATCATGAAATTGTGAACAAGATATTTTTGAAATCATTTAAATTTAAAATAATAAAAACACTAAAAATATTTAATATTTTGCCTGAAATAGATCAAATTAAACGCTTTAAAAATTATCGAAATGGAATAAAAATATGAAATATGAAAATTATCATCAATAAAAGATATATTAAAATAAATTTAATTAATAAAAATAAACCACTTACTAAATAAGAATATACATTTTAAATATTAAAATGAAAATAAAAATACAAATAAAAAAACACTAACAATTTACAATAATTTTAATATAACAAAATTAAAACACTAAAAAAGATGAAATATTTAAAAAATGAAAATAATGTAAAAATAAAATGACTAAAAAAGATGAAATATTATATTTGGTCACCTGCATATCATGTGCTCATTACCTGTCATCAGAGAACCGTGAACATACAGTGCATTCAGAAAGTATTTAGACCCCCGTCACTTTTTTCAATTTTGTTATGTTGCAGCCTGATACTACATTTGTTTAAATTCTTTTTTTTTCTCATTAATCTACACTCCGTACCTCATAATGACAAAGTGAAAACTGAATTGTAGAAATGTCTGTAAAAAAGAAAAAAAACTGAAATTTTACATTTACATAAGTATTCAGACCCTTTACTCAGTACTTAGTTGAAGCACCTTTGGCAGCAATTACAGCCTCAAGTCTTTTTGGGTATGACGCAACAAGCTTTGCACACCTGGATTGGGGGATTTTCTGCCATTCCTCTTTTCAAATCCTCTCAACCGGAGTCAGGTTGGATGTGGGACCGGCTGTAGACAGCCATTTTCAGATGTCTCCAGAGATGTTCGATAGGGTTCAAGTCAGGGCTCTGGCTGGGCCACTCAAGGACATTCACAGAGTTGTCCTGTAGCCACTCCTGTGTTGCCTTAGCTGTGTGCTTAGGGTCATTGTCCTGGTGGAAGGTGAACCTTCTGTCCAGTCTGAGGTTCTGAATGCTCTGGACTGGGTTTTCATTAAGGCTATCTCAATATTTTGGTGTATTGAGCTTTTCTTCTACCCTGACGAGTCCCTCAGTCCCTGCTGCTGAAAAACAGCCCCACAGCATGAGGTGCTACCAGCACACTTCACTTTTGGGATGGTACTCTGCAGGTGATGAGCAGAGATGAGCAAGATGTAGAAACATCTCAGCAGTGATCAAGAGAAATGGGAGGCACCTGAGCTCAATTTCAAGTGTTGCTGCAAAGGGTCTGGGTCTTTCTGAATGCACTGCAAGAATGTGTTGATAAATGAATTCAAGAAATTAAAGAAAATATTTTAGCTCAAAGAGCTTCGGCTGACAAAGAAGTTTGGGAATCTCATACACGCACTGAAAGTGTATTTTCAGACCCAAAGTTTCTGCCACATCCTCCTAGACGTGAATCTCTGAAGGTCATTTACTCTGGGAGTGTTTGGCACTGATCTGGTGTCAGTGTCCGATCGGATCTCACATTTCAAACACGCGCCGCTGCTCCGAATGCCAAAGCTGAAGGTCACCGACGGATCAAACGAGAGGAAACAGTGCTGATGGAGAACCACAGCAGATGAAACCGACAGAAAGAGACGCTAAACATGGAGAAACACTTCATCTGTGAGACTCGAGAGAGACGTCGCCAAACTAAAGCACTTCAGGATACAGTAAGAAACGCCAGCTTCAGTCATTCATCCAACATTTTACAGCTTTTGCTCCATTAAAACATCTGACTGTATCAGTAGAGGAATTCCTTAAAGGACTTGAGACTTTTATTAATCAGTGATGCATTAAATTGATCAAAAGTGACAGTAAAGACATTTATAATGTTAAATCATTTCTTTTTCATCTGTGCACAACTGTTTTCAAAATGGTGTTATTTTAGTATAATTGATTAAAATGAAAAACTTAAAACAAAAAAAGTTAAACTGTTAATTTAACTGTGAATTAAAATTATATTTACATTTTCTCTTTCTTTTCTGTTTTTGTTTTAATTTTGAAGTTTTATTGTTATTTTTATTAAAATGATTTTTTTTATATATATATGTCAATACACTGTAAAAAAAAAAAAAAAAAAAAAAAAAGTTAAGCAAACTTAAAAGCTTAAGGCAACCAGCTTCAGCAGATTTTTTAGTTTTCTCAACTTTTTGTTGTATAAACTTGAGAACTCAAATCTGCTGAAGCTGGTTGCCTGGTTTGAAGCTTTTTTTTACAGTGTATTTTTTTGGTAAGTTTTCAGCTTTAGTTTTAGTCATTTTAGTACTTTTAAACTAAATCGAAATGAGAAATGTTGCCTTGGCAACTAGCTGAAATTAATTTATTTTATTTTGAAATATTTTATTATTTTATTTCAGTTGATGTAATGTCTCAAGTAATAAAAATAAAATATTTTTTATGGTTTTAGTTTACAATAATAACCTGTTTTCAGGTAATAATCAGAATGTTTCTTGAGCAGTAAATCAGCATATTATTATGATTTCTGAAGATCATGTGACACTGAAGACTGGAGTAATGATGCTGAAAATACAGCTTTGATCACAGAAATAAATTATATTTTATAAAGTGTTCACATAGAAAACAGCTATTTGAAATTGTAAAAATATTTCACAATTTTTACTGTATTTTTGAACAAATAAATGCAGACTTAGTGAGCATTTGCCCCTAATTTCACATCAGACTTTGAATCATGAACTAAGCGTTCCTATAAGACAGATTTTCTGAGAGCAGGTTGATGAGTTTTGGCACCTTCATGGCCATGAGCTCCTGCATGAGCACAGCGTTCTCCAGGTCGAGTCTCTGCGAGTCTCCGCGGGGTTTGACGTCGTAGCTCAGCGGGTCGATGTGGACGCTCTCCAGCTCCAGCATGGTCAGCTTGACGGCCGCCCGGTCGTTCTTCAGCTGCTGCATGTAGTCCTTCAGACGCTGCTCGTCGTCTTTGGAGAAATCTGTGTCACAGCTGCTGGCCGTCGAGCTGGTGGTGCTGCAACATCGACAACAATTCAGAAGATTTACATTTAGTCATTTAAGATGCTTTTATCCAAAGAGACTTACAAATGAGGACAATAGAAGCAATCAAAACCAACAAAAGAGCGATGATATACAAGTGCTATAACAAGTCTCAGTTAGCTTAACACAGAACATGTAGCAAGGATTGTTTTTTAATTATATAATAAATAAAAAGAAAACAGATAGAATAGAAGGCCTTTTTTGCTTTTGTTAATTGTATAATAAATAAAAAGAAAACAAATATATAGAATACAAAAAGATTAGAAAAGCTAGTATTTTTTTTAAAGAAAACAAGCAGTTAGTAAATGAAGATTTATATTTAAAGAATTTTATTGCCATAACCATAAAACTCTTTTTAAAGTGTTTTCATAGAACTTTATTTATTCTTACCATCCATAAAACTGCATTTGGCAAATATTTTTTACTAAAATATTTTTGTCTCTGTTATTATTTAGCCAATTCCCATATTTTAGATACTACTACTACTAGTTGTTGTTATAATTATTATTATAAAATGAATTCTAAACATGTATAATAAAATATTTAATTATAAAATAATAAGTCATAATATAAGATTAGATTAATAAAACATAAATTAACAAGATTAATAAAATTAACTATTATTAAAATAAAAATGACAACAATTATACAATCTATTATACAAATAATTTATATTAAGTTATTATATTATTTTATAATACATTTCTAAAATTAATCTTTAATAAGAAGAGTAATTATTACTATAATTTTGTATAGTAAATTTTGTAAAATATATTTAATAACACTTAATTACATTTTTTATTAAATGTTAGAATTATAATTTTTATTTTAATAAGAAAATTATTTTTATGATAATTATATTTTATAAAAATAAGAGTAATTATTATTAAAAAATAATTATAAAATGTATTCTACAAATGAAATATTATTACTGTTATAATATATAAATGGTCAAACCATCATTGGTTTTTCCCCAGAGTTGTTGATTTGTGGTGAGACGAGTGAGAGAAAGTGCTGTTGATGTGACTCCAGCGGTTTAGACTCAACACAATCACAATGAAGCGTGAATACACTCCAAATCAATCTCCCTCCCTCAATTAACAAAGCCCCTAATTACAATGACAATCATAATTATCTCCATCTGCACAGAACCACTGCTGACACACACACACACACACACACACACACTCTCTTATAATCTTCAGGTCTGTCAGTCATTATAAACTCAACAATCACAGGTCTGACGGTGATGAACATCATCAACAGCAATATTCAAAATCATTTACACGCTTCAATGAGCAGGACAAGATTACTGCGGTAAAACAATGAAACCTGGAAACTCAACACCCGTCTCATTAAAACTCAATAATATCTGAGCGCCGGAGAACAGCAGTAAACACAGGAGATGAGCTCTGGTTCTCCTCATCTGTAAGCACACAGTTCAGAGACGCTGTAACACTGAATGAAGGATAAAGAGAGAAAATCAATGTGTGGTTATTTGAGAAGCTGCAATGATCCTGAAATCCCATCCGTTCACTGCAGCATCATCATCATCATCCAGAACAACAGACGGATCACAGTCCAGATTCACAGATACTGCTGACATCAGTAAAAGCTTATATATGTGTATGTGTGGTAAGAAATAAATAATAAAAATTACAAAATTAAATAAAAATTACAAATCAATTAAAAAACAAATTAAACAAAAATTACAAATTAATTATAAATCTACATTATATATAACTAATAGCTATATATATATATATATATATATATATATATATATATATATATATATATATATATATATATATATATATATCAAAAATCCTGTAAATAAGCTATAAAAAAAATCTAAAAACAACCTAAAACCTAATAAAAAACATTTATATATTAAATAAACATAATATACTACATATATACGTATGTATAAGTTGTTTATATATAAAATTAGTTGGTAGTTGTTAGGTATTGGTAGGATTAGGGATGTAGAATATGGTTATGCAGAATATGTGCTTTACAAGTACTAATAAACAGCGAATATGTTAATAATAGGCATGCTAATAAGCAACTAGTTAATAGTGAGAATTGGTCCCTATACTAAAGTGTTACCATTTTTTCCTGTAAATGTGTTACAAAAATAATCTAAATTACCCTAAAAATCTCATTTAGGGTAGTAGCTAATATTAATTTAGTTTTACTAATAGCACATACAATAAACTTGTAATTTGTCATGACTGAAAATAAACAATATTTCATAAATTCAAAAATAACAGTCGTGAAATGGTTACTACAGACATCATTTATTTTTCATTTCAATAATGAAACGCTGCTGCAGCCTGATGAATTACATGAGACATCAGCACAATTCACTCGCCCTCCTGCTGTCACACGCAATAAACGTGTGTGTGTGTGTGTGTGTGTGTGTGTGTGTGTGTGTGTGCATGTGAGTGTGTGTGAGTGTGTGTGTATACGTGCTGGGAGGTGAGGCATGAGACTGTCTGCAATAAGTCAATGTCTGTCATTTCTGCTGTATAAAATACATATTTAGCACATTACTGAAGTCATGCACACATGACAAACCTTCAGCATACAAGCCTCTGAAGATCAACACGTCATCTTATAATGGATCCTCCCAGATATCAAGCTGTCAGTTTGAAGAGGTTTTTCAGTCTCATTCTCACACTGACACACACCTCACTAATGTCACAGCATTAATATTACAAGTTATCAAAACATGAAACATCTCTCATCATTTACTCATCTCCAACAGAAGAGAGAAAGTCATGCAGGTTTGGAACGACATGAATGATGATAAATTATAATTTTTTTATACATATATAGTGATTCAGCGCAGTGTGTGTGTGTGTGTGAGAAACACTGGTGTGACTGACAGCTGCAGAATCAGGTGATCGGATGGATGTTTGTGCAGCAGTGAATCTCAATGAAAGCTCATGTGAACCCCCCCCCCCGCCACACACACACACACATCAGCGCGGATGAGAGTGTGTTGTCATGGGCAACCGCTGGACAGAACCATGTACAAACCATCAGACAGATGAAAACCAGACCTGCAGAATCACACAGCTGCTGGAGTCCACAATGCCTTTCCTGTATCAATCCTTAATTAACTATTTTTAATAAATATCTTTCAGTTACCAATCAAAGTATTAACACAGCTTTTCAGTAAACATTTTAAAACCATTAAAACCAGAAAATAAACACAACACAAATAACAAAAAAAAAAATGGAATCATTTCTACTTTTCTATGAAAACAACTCTTACCTGTGGCTGCAAGTAATTATAAATAATTGAAATAGTTATTATAAATAACTGAAATAATTTTACATATGTTTTATGTACAATTATTTCAATTGTTTATATAAATAAACATATTTAGAAATACATAAAAATCTATTTATATATTTATTAAAGGAGTCATCAGATGCAAAATTCACTTTTACAAGTTATTTGAACTGAAATGTGTTGGCAGTGTGTGTACACAACCACCCTATAATGATAAAGATCCTCCCAGTGTTTTTTTTTTTTTATCTCTATAAATAATTAGAGGCCGACCGATTAATCGGTTTTGCCGATTAATCGGCACCGATAGTTGATTTGCGGAACTATCGGTTATCGGCAAAAATCCATGCCGATAGTTTTCCATGTTGCATCTGTTGCTGGAGCGGCTGAGAAGGGTCTGCTGTCATTATACAGTACGAGAGCAGCCTCTGGAGGCGGAAATCACTGACAGCACGTGTTGTTTGTTTTGGCATGTGACACTGTGTGCTGCACAGAGAGGGAAACTCCAGACTCGCATTTAAATACAGCCGGCAGAAAATCCTGCCGCGGAACAGAGCGCCATTCACATAGTTTTCTATTAAATTACATTATGTACATTAACAATGATTTGGGACAAATATAATGACTTCACCCTAGGCGATAAATTATGTATTGTGCATTTTTCAGCAAAACGTTTGTCTTTCTGTGACTCTAATACAGTCTGTATGCTTCATATAGAGAGCTGTAATACAGATTGCGCTTTCTCTTTCCGTTTGCTCTGTTTTTTTTAAACACCGAACTTCAAACTCATTTATGCCACATAGTTCATTCTTGAAGCAAACTTATGTCCGTTGGGTGATTAAATAAACCGTTTTGGACCATTGCTTGAATTGAACGCGATGCGTCCGGTGTGTGTGATACCAGTGACTTCTCCAAGACGCAGCGCTGCGCTTTTGCACAGTGTGTCACTTGCATTTTCTTTTTATATTTTGATTAGATAATAATGCAGTGTTCTAAAATAGCAGCAAATAAAATGTAAGAGTACACATTAAATATCAATAACCTGTGCATGTAATTTTAATATGGCCTTGTGTAGATATTTCAAGATGGCCATCTTTAAGCATGACTGTTGAAATGAAATGGTAATACGTAACAATAAGAGTCCATTTGTAACATTAATGAAAGCTGTAGGAGTATTGTTCCTTGTTAGAGTGTGTTCATTTCATTTCAACATTTACTATTACTAATAGGCTTCATTTTTAGATTTTAAAGTTTCTTCTTTTAACATTAGTAAACTATGAAATAACTTTAATGATCAATATAATAAATAATATTAATACTAAATTTGTATTCATTTACAAAGTATGGTTCAGTACTGTTACTGCTTTTTTAAAAATAGCAAAGCTCTATTTTAGTTTTCGTTCAGTATCCATTTTAAAAACTATCGGTTGATTAATCGGTATCGGCCGGTGTGGTCCAACCTAGCTATCGTATCGGTAAAATCCACCATCGGTCGACCTCTATAAATAATATACCCTTTCTCAGCTTCTTGAATGTGTGATGTCACACAGACCCAGGCCCCTCCCACGATTGTTGATTGACACTAGCGTTTTATCACAGACCCGCCCTGAGTGAACTGTCATCATTCCGCCATTGTTTCACCGCCGGAGCAGATGTAGACAAGAATGTCTCCTAAGTGATTGAGGTGTTTTGTTGGATGTAATAATGAACAGTCGTCATTTACTCCCGACATCTGAGCTGCTGAAGACGCAGAGTATTACCTTTGTTTTTGAGGGGAACACGCCCCTGATCTACATAAATGCGTTTATGTTCCCACAAATCATTCGTGATCCAGCAGAAGTAGTGAGTATAAGGCTTTTTATGAATCTTTGCAAATCGCCTTTCCTAATAACGTGCTAGTTAGCAAGTTCCGCGGCTAAAGTAAACCGTATCATAAGAATGGCTCATCACCCCACGGAAGAGAGGGGCGGGGTCAGCAGAGCTCATTAGCATTTAAAAGAACATGCGCTAAAACAGCTTGCTGAAAACAGAGCTGATTTTGACAGGGTAAAAAGGGTGTTGTTTTACACTACCATTAAGAAATTTTAACCAAAGTATGTTATAGACTTTTCATTAAGACCCTAAAGAATCATATCAACTTGTGGAAAATGGGCATCCAATGACCCCTTTAAAAGGTGTCATGAACTGCCTTTGCTTTTTATTTTGTACTGTTCTCTGAGGTCCACTTATAATGTTATCAAGATTTTTACATAAAAAAACATCATAATTTAGAAGTAATATACTATTTTCTGTGCTGTTTTTATCCCCCTCATCAGAACGCTCTATTTGAATAGGCGTGGCAGACTGTAGACTCAGAAGTGAACGCCCACTGCTATGATTGGCTAATAGTTATGTATGTTTGACAGCCTACATTCCTCATAGATGGACGCTCATAGATAGGTCAAAAATGCATAAATACTCATAACAAATGATCTGTTTAACAGACAAAGCAATAGTGACAACGTAATGAAAACAGTTACTCACATACTCACAATTACTCATTACTGTCGGATCCAATATAGTCACACAGCATCGTCTTTTAGTTTCAATCTTTCTGAAAATCCCACGTCGAATTGTGCCTTGTTTGTAAATGAATCCGCGGTAAAATGAAGTGAACAAAGGACCGTTGATGTAGAATCAGAGGTTGGGGTTAAACAGGCAGTGATGTAGAATCGGAGGTTGGGGTTAAACAGGCAGTGATGTAGAATCGGAGGTTGGGGTTAAACAGGCAGTGATGTAGAATCGGAGGTTGGGGCTAAACAGGCGGTGATGAAGAATCGGTGGGCGGAGCTAAACAGGCAGTGATGAAGAATCGATGGGTGGAGCTAAACAGGCTAAACAGGCGGTGCTGTAGAACAGGCGGTGATGAAGAATCGGTGGGCGGAGCTAAACAGGCAGTGATGAAGAATCGGTGGGCGGAGCTAAACAGGTGGGCGGAGCTGGGCGGTGGGCGGAGCTGGGCGGTGATGTAGAATCGGTGGGCGGGGCTAAACAGGCGGTGATGAAGAATCGGTGGGCGGAGCTAAACAGGCAGTGATGAAGAATCGGTGGGCGGAGCTAAAAAGGCAGTAATGTAGAATTGGAGGTTGGGGTTAAACAGACGGTGATGTAGAATGGGGCTAAACAGGCGGTGCTGTAGAATCGGTGGGCGGAGCTAAAAAGGCAGTGATGTAGATTCGAAGGATGGGTCTAAACATGGGCGGTCTAAACATGGGCGGTGATGTAGAATCGGAGGATGGGGCTAAACAGGCGGTGATGTAGAATCGGAGGATGGGGCTAAACAGGCGGTGATGAAGAATCGGTGGGCGGAGCTAAACAGGCAGTGATGAAGAATCGGTGGGCGGAGCTAAACAGGCAGTGATGAAGAATCGATGGGTGGAGCTAAACAGGCAGTGATGAAGAATCGGTGGGCGGAGCTAAACTGGCGGTGATGAAGAATCGGTGGGAGGAGCTAAACTGGCGGTGATGAAGAATCGGTGGGTGGAGCTAAACAGGCGGTGATGAAGAATCGTTGGGCGGAGCTAAACAGGCGGTGCCTTAGAATCGGTGGGTGGAGCTAAACAGGTGGTGATGTTGATCTTCTGCGGAGGCGGTGCTTATCCACACTGTTAAATCATACAGTAGAACATTCCACAAGCTGTGGTTTTGGCAGACTGCCTTCAATATAAGCTTTTTACACTAACAACAAAGTTTTGAGTTCTGAAACGGATGTTTTTATAGTACAATGACTTCTTAAATGTCAAAAGATCAAGGGAATTTTGGTTTCTCAATTCATGACCCCTTTAAAATATATTATTTATACATTTATTTATTTTTTATAAATATACAAAAATATATATACATAAATCAGTTAATTAATTTAAAAAATAAAATATCACCTAGTGTGGATGTATATACACATGCATTTACTTTTTATTACTTGATTAATTCACACACACCTTTCTATGTAAACTTATACACACACACACACACACACACATACACATACACACAACATAATCCACACATAGTAACATAATCCCTTACATTAGACATTTTAGGTAATCAGACTACTTTTAGATTACTTTTGACCTAACTCGTTTATCACGTTAATTATGAAAATATATACGTTGTGATTAACAACATGAAGTGCATTAAACATTACATAACGTAAAGGTTTTCCAAACTGGGGTTCGTGAGTTTAATGAAAAGCTAATAATTAATTAATGTATTATTTGTCATCTGACCATTAACCAGCATCAGAGAACTGTGAACATGCAAATGTGTTACTTTTTATTAACGTATTACCTAAAATCTCAGGGGGAACTTCAAGTACATATATTAGGTGAAAGAGGTTCAGCTGACAAAAAAATAAAAAACTTTCAGTGCATGTACTGTAAATAAGAAATAAGAATTGTCCACAAAACTGTAAGACTTTCTGAATGTGTGTAAGTGATTTAGAACGGAAGAAGATTGGGGAGAATGAATGAATTCACCTGGTGTGGCTGTTGGACGAGAGACTCTCCCAGGGCTGGACACTGCAGCCGCTGACCGCAAACACAGCTCCGCAGCTGCCATCCAGACGCGTCAGGAGATCTTTAGCAGCGATCTCTGCCGTCTTTCTGCTGTCGTGAGCTTTCTTCAGGATCTGTGTGATGCTCTCTTCACCCGCCTGCTCTCCTGCCATCACACACACACGTTACAATATCACACAACCTCTGAAAATACTGTTTCAGAATGACTCGCTTATCCACAGCTGTATGTTCAGATCCACACACGATATAAATACTGTTTTCATTTCTGTGGAGGAACTTTAAGTGTAACTCCACAAGTAGATTTAAATATATGGTAAAATATGTTAATCAGAGCTGAAAGTACCACACTGTTAGCTGAAAACATGATCTAATTAAAACACTACACTTTGTAATTAATTTAAACATTTATGCAAAACTCTTTCCAAATGCAATTATAATGAAAAGAAAATAATCAAAGGTAGTATTTAGAAATAAATGACTGTGACCGATGAATTGTGTGGGAAGCTGGCAGAGATTCTGTGGATCTTGACATGCTAAATTCTCACAGTTTTATTGAATAATTTATTTTTCATTTCTCCAGCAGCGGTGTGGATGTGTTCAGAAGTTCAGTGTGTGGACAGAAACTAATTACACTAATAACTCATGAGCCGTTAATGAAGCGCTGGAGAAGCAGGATATTAAATGATGCTCAAAGCTCCAGAGGAGAACAGAGAGCATGAAGGAGGGACGACTGTAGAGAGTCACAGTCATCTCTATAGTGCTTTATACAATACAGATGAAATACGAATGAAATTTAATATGAAGTCTGCATGTTCGGCGTGTCTCTGCGCAGTTTTGTCTTGGTTTAACTTGAAGAAATTGTGACAAAAATATAATACTATATAATATTAAATACAATACCATAGTAGAAAAAGCAACAATAATATATATTTTTTTTAAAGGAATGCTACACAATTTTTCTTCCATGTTCTTCCATTTGAACAGTAAGCCAATTTTTTGTTTCCTAAAAAAATAAAAGGAATTGTTAAATTTTCATTTGATTATATTTCAAAAAATGTAACTGTTAATGTTTTATGCTATCATTCGATTACTACTGCTTTTAAGTAAATGTAATAATACATTTGCATTAAATAATAAATCTAGAAAAATTGAAATAGAAATAAATCAAAAAATACATTTCATAGGGTACTATTATTGTAAAAATGTTAATAAACTATTAATTTGTTGAAGCTTTATGAATTCAATTGATTAAACATGCTTTTTGATAACTAAAACTTAATTAAACCATTAAAACAGAATCCAGATTAATTTAAATTGAAAAAAATAAACAAAACTAAATTTCTGAAAAAGAAAACATTTTAATAGGGCCGTATTATTGTAAAAATAAATTTAATAAATTATTAAATTTGCTAAAGTTTCACAATTTTTTTCATTGTTTTCATGTTTTTTCATTATTAAAATTGTATTTAACCATTTAAATGTGGAAAAAAACAACAGATTTCAAAGGACCCTAGTTACAGCAGTGTTTCAGAAACTGGGGTTTCTATATTTTAAAGAGAATTAAATTATCAAAATGTCAAATTAATTAAGAAATATTTTTAAAATAAATCAAATATCAAAACAAAAATTATATACAAATATTTATATATTTTTTTATATATAAAAATATTTATTTGCATTTTTGTATTTGTATATTTGTACTATATTTAAAACATATATTTTATTTGTTTACCTGTATGTCATGTGACCTTTAACTGACATCAGAGGACCATGAACATGCAAATGTGTTGTTAAATTATTGAAATATTAACTTAAAATATCAGTGGGCATTCAAGAAATTATTTGAGCTCAAATGGTTCGGCTGACAAAAAAGATTGGGAACTCCTGGGTTATAGCACTTATAACTATCTGTATATATAACAACAGAAGTGTATGGGACGTTCTGATTCAGATGTGTGTGTGTGTCTCTTACCCACAGCACTGACTCCAGCGGCTCTGAACTGACCCAAAACCAGACCCTGTTCACTCTCGGCCAGCACCAGCAGCAGCTCATACGCCTCGATACACTGCTCACTGCAACACACACACACACACGGTCATGAAAACACACTCCGGAGGAATGTGGAGGCCAGTGCAGATCCTTCATCAGTTTCTGAAAAAATATGTAACGGGAAACAAAAGCCACAAACAGGCCCAGACGTGATGCTGGAATGCACTCGCTTCATCAGTCTCTGATTATAACACAGGTACAAACAAACAAGAACCAGTCACAGAGTTCATGAGTCCTGGACCTTCTTCAGTGAGTCTGACTGAGAGAAAAAAATCATTTTCTACAGAAACTGGAAAAGTACAGTTATTTTTACAAATCACACACCAGCTTTAAAGCAGGGTTATTATTGTTAAAACTGAAACCATAAAAAACATCATTGTTACTTAAAAAATAAAATAAACTTTAACATAACTAAAATAAAATATAAAAACTTATTTCAGCTAGTTGCTAACTTGAAGTACTAAAATAAACAATAAAACTAAAAAATATTATTAAATATTTTACAGATATTTAAAAAAAACTAATAAAAATGACAAAAACAACATTTCGAAAACTTTAACTAAAAATTTAAGTAAAACCAGAAAAATATAAAAATAAAATGTATCCATCGCTCTCTCTCACACATCTCTCTTTCTATATATATATATATACACACCCACACATACGTAATTTCTAAGTAAACAAACCAACCTGGTGTGGCTGATTATAAATAATTGTACGAATTAAAACTAAGTTATTTTATTTTAGCTAATTGCCAAGGCAACATATAAACTAACGAATAAAAATACTAAAGAAATTAAAATGAAAAAATGTAATAAAAAAATCTAATTCAAAATATTAACACAAACTACAATAGTAAATCAATGATACTAAAATAACAGTGCTTTAAAGTACGGACTCTATTTACTGTCTTAATTCATGTTCCTGGTCTTATTGTGAATTATCAGTGCACATTATTACAAAGAAATAAATGTGTCCATCAAAATAATAATTTTCCAGTCAGCCGTCATCTAGAGACGGAGTTGTTTCACTCTTCTCTTGTTATTTGTGTTGTTTTGTGAATACTGTCGTAGAAGCGGTGAAACACATCTGTGATCACGTGAGTGTGTTTATCAGGGGTGCAAACTCGTCAGGAGTGAAAAAGGTGACAAACAACCCCCCCCCCCCCTCCTGCACACTGCAAAAAATGCTTTTCTTACATTTTTTGTCTTGTTTCCAGTCCAAATATCTAATTCTTAAATCAAATTATTACGTCAAAAGTCAAAATAATCTTGTTTTCGGTTTGAAATCAGATTATTTTGTTTAACGTTACCCCATTTGCAGATTATTTTGCTTGTTTTAAGGAAAAACTCACTTAATTTAGACTTTTTTTCTGAAAACAAGAGAATAATTTTTACTTCTCTAGAAAATGCTTCTTGATTTAAGAATTTTTAGATATATTTGGACTAGAAACAAGACAAAAACTCTAAGTAGGAAAGCATTTTTTGCAGTGCACCATTCAAGGATAAACACCTTTATATGATTAAAAGACGTTTGAGCGAAAACTACGGTCTACAATCAACAAGGATTGTTGTTAAGATGTTGCATGAACTTAGTCAGCACAAATAAACCACTGTAAATCTTCATTTCAGCACTTTTTGAAGCAGCTGACGGGCTAAACGCGGGGTGTTTCTCCGTCTTGAAACAGGCTGTTACAGGCTGACACTTCAGCTGAGTGATACTAATATTACTGTACATTAAACGCTATGCTTTACTTGTAGGTCGTACAGTTCTCAAATCGACTTCATGTCAGAGTAATAGCTATCTGACAGAGACTGAGGAGCATTTTTGCAAAGGGTAACGAACTAATGTAGCGATAACGTAACTTTCAATCTTCATAGCTATCGCAACAGCAGCCTCACGCAAAACTACAACAAAAAAACAAAAAACCAGCCTCACGCGGTAATCACCATTTAAACTGGAACACCATAATTTACAGCCGATACAAATGCATTCCGTCTGAAATATGGACAGTTGCCTGCAGCGTCTAAAAGTTAGGCTTCAGGAGAGAGATTGGTTGGATGAGGGAAACAACATTAAGGTAAGCCAATCAGAGGCAGAGTAGGGCGGGTCCAGTCCTTTGACAACAGGGGAAAAAACGCTACAGGTGACGACTACGACCCCCCCTCCCTCCCCTCAATTTTTTTTTTTTTTTTACAGATCTACACGATTCACGTGAATGACCCATTTCAAGGTGAAAATGGCGAATTTCGCCGAAAGGTGACAAGTTTGCACCCCTGGTTTATGCTGTTGATCTGCTCGTGTGTGTGTGTTTAAGAGCTGTCAGCGTGATTAATTGTGGTGTTATATGCTCTCGGCGCCGTCTTTATGAGCGTTTGACTGGCCTCATGTAATGACAGTCAGATGACATCATGATCACTGGAGACCAAATTCAATCAGATCCTCGACCTCCTGCTGAAAACCCCACACACCAGCAGACACACACACAATCACTCACCCAACACATCTCTTCTGCTCACCCAGGCTGCACTGATTTGATCAAAAATAATTGTAAAATAATATAATGATTCAAAACAGCTGTGTGTGTGTGTGTGTATGAGAGTGCGTGAGTGTGTGTGTGAGTGAGCGTGAGTGTGTGTGAGCATGTGTGCATGAGTGTGTGTGTGAGCGTGTGTGTGAGAGAGTGTGTGAGTGTGTGTGAGAGAGTGTGTGAGCGTGTGTGTGAGAGAGTGTGTGAGCGTGTGTGTGAGAGAGTGTGTGAGTGTGTGTGAGAGAGTGTGTGAGCGTGTGTGTGAGAGAGTGTGTGAGCGTGTGTGTGAGAGAGTGTGTGAGCATGTGTGCGTGAGTATGCGTGTGTGAGTGAGTGAGTGAGTGTGTGTGTGTGTGTGTGTGTGAGTGTGTGCGTGTGAGTGAGTGTGAGTGTGTGTGTGTGCGTGTGAGTGAGTGTGAGTGTGTGTGTGTGTGTGTTTGTGAGTGTGTGTGTGTGTGTGAGTATGTGTGTGTGAGTGAGTGTGTGCGTGAGTATGCGTGTGTGAGTGAGTGAGTGAGTGTGTGTGTGTGTGTGTGTGTGTGAGTGTGTGTGTGTGTGTGAGTGTGTATGAGTGTGTTATGTGAGAGACTGTGTTTGTGAGTATGTGTGTGTGTGTCAGTGTGTGTTTGTGATTGTGTGTGTGAGTATGTGTGTGTGTGTGAGTGAGTGAGTGTGAGTGAGTGTGTATGAGTGTGTTATGTGAGAGAGTGTGTGTTTGTGAGTGTGTGTGTGAGTGTGTGAGCGTGTTGTGTGAGAGAGTGTGTGTGTGTGTGTTTGTGATTGTGTGTGTGAGTATGTGTGTGTGACAAATTTCCCCCGCGATACGGCAGCTTTTCATCACACTCGTCTGCAGGTCACACCACCTCTGATGCTTTTATCAAATAATGACAGTGAAAGTGATTAAGCGTCTGAAAGGAAGCGGAAACAGTCTTCAGCAGCGAGAGCCGAGTGTGAGTGTGTTTAAGATCGGACTGTAATGTGTGTGTGTACCTGTACTGCAGGGCCAGTCTGAGCGCGGTGGCGTTGGACTCGTATTTCCCCACCAGCATACTCATCCTCTCGGCGTTACTCTTACACTCCTCCAGCGTGATGGTCAGCAGATCGTTCTGAGACTTCAGGTGCTCGATACGACTGAAACACACAGCAATCATGATCAGATATATGCACAGGGTCCCTACATAGTGTTCACTGCTCCCTACACGCTCAGTATAGGATATCTGAAGACGTTCAGTCTGCAATGACAAAGACAACACTTGAGGAGCACAAATGCAGTATTTTCTGTATAATGCAATATTATTTCGGTATTATTTATATACTATTATAGTATTTATTAATATTTTGAAGTAGCTTTAATTTATTTCTTTTTTTCAATTTTCCTTTTAATTTTAGCTTAAGTGAGAGTAATTTAGTTATGTGCTTGTCATTTTTTTTATTTTTTTATTATTATTATTTCTATTAAGCTTATTATTTCAGTTTGAGTCTGTCATTTTAGTACTTCAATGCAAACTTTAAAAATTTTATTTGATTGAATTTAATTTAAGTTTTAGTCATTTTGTTATGCATGTTTGTCAATTTTATTAGTTTTTTAAATATTTCTATTTAGGTTATTTTTATTTCAGTTTGAGATTTAGTAATTTTAGTACTTCAACTTAAAAAAAATACATTTATTTTATTTCAGTTCATTAAATTTCATTGAAGTTTTAGTATTTTTGATGTTTTCATTTTCATTAGCATTTTTTAGCTCATTTTATTTTTTAGCTCATTTTTATTTCAGTTTGTTTTAGTCATAAGTACTTCAACATTTATTTAATTTAATTTCAATTACATTTGAATTAGAATTTTTTACATTTTTAAATAATTTTTAGTTTTTAATATTTCTATATAGCTTATTTTAGTTTCAGTTTAGTACTTCAACATTTCAGTCATTTTACATTTACATTTAGTCATTTGGCAGACGCTTTTATCCAAAGCAACTTACAATTGGGGAATACATAAAGCGATTCCTCTTGAAGAGGCAATCAGACAGAGGAAGTGCTCGTAACACCAAGTCTCAGTCATTGTTCAAATAAGTACAAGCTAGCAAGGGAAGGAGAGAATTATTTTTTGTTGAATTTTAGTACTTCAACTTAAACTTACTTAATTTCATTTTATTTAATTTTCATTTCAGTTTTAGTAATTTTATTATGTGCTTTTGTAATTTTTGTTAGTTTTTATATTTCTATGTAACTTTAATTTATTTCCATTTCAGTTTGAGTTTTAGTAATTTTTTTACTTAAAAATTAGAAATAGGTTGTTTGCAATCACGTGATTCTGATGATGCGCGAAATGCAGCTGGAGGGCAGGAAGTGGTTTTTCTCCATAGGAATCAGTAGCAGAAACTCCAAATGCATGTGTTTTGCATTGTTTATGAATGCTCAAATCGGTCAAACCGAGAAAACACAAGGAGCTTTTATCGTGCACTATTTGCAATCTCACGGTTCCTTTAGAATCAGTGAAGCTCTCTGAACTGCAAATAATATCTTATTTGCATCGTGTCTACGTGTGGCGTTTAGCATTGAGTGAATTCTGACTGTCACCTTGTATCTATTTGTTTATATCTGTATTAATATCTTAATATATTATTTTATCTTTTATTAACCATTTGCACACACGAGCATTATCCGACTCGTTTTCTCCCGACCGCAGACGCAGGTTTACAATACACTTTTTACAGCGTTTTTCAGTCAATTTCTTGACTTTTCCCTCCTTATGAACACATTTTCGTACATGATAAAAGCTTGTATTTTCTCGGTCTGAACGATTTGAACATTCATAAACAACGTAAAACACAGGCATCTTGAGTTTCTGCTACTGATTCCTATGGAGAAAAATCACTTCCTGCCCTCCAGCTGCATTTCGCGCCACAGCAATGACGTCATGTGCAAACAACCTATTAAATACATTTTTAAATAAAATAAGTTAAAGTTGTCTAAGTTTCTATTTAATATTTTATTTCAGCTTCATTTCAATTAACAAAAACATTTAGTAAATAGTTTTAGTGAGCAATAACACCATGGGTATGACGTGGAATATTCTCTGCGGAGATACGTAACTGAGTGAAGTTCACGTCCAGTGATTCGAGTGAAGTTCACTTCCAGTGATTTGAGTGAAGTTCACTTCCAGTGATTCGAGTGAAGTTCACGTCCAGTGATTCGAGTGAAGTTCACGTCCAGTGATTCGAGTGAAGTTCACGTCCAGTGATTCGAGTGAAGTTCACGTCCAGTGATTCGAGTGAAGTTCACGTCCAGTGATTCGAGTGAAGTTCACTTCCAGTGATTCGAGTGAAGTTCACGTCCAGTGATTCGAGTGAAGTTCACGTCCAGTGATTCGAGTGAAGTTCACGTCCAGTGATTCGAGTGAAGTTCACGTCCAGTGATTCGAGTGAAGTTCACGTCCAGTGATTCGAGTGAAGTTCACGTCCAGTGATTCGAGTGAAGTTCACTTCCAGTGATTCGAGTGAAGTTCACTTCGCGTGATTCGAGTGAAGTTCACTTCGCGTGATTCGAGTGAAGTTCACTTCCAGTGATTCGAGTGAAGTTCACTTCCAGTGATTCGAGTGAAGTTCACTTCCAGTGATTCGAGTGAAGTTCACGTCCAGTGATTCGAGTGAAGTTCACGTCCAGTGATTCGAGTGAAGTTCACTTCCAGTGATTCGAGTGAAGTTCACTTCGCGTGATTCGAGTGAAGTTCACTTCGCGTGATTCGAGTGAAGTTCACTTCCAGTGATTCGAGTGAAGTTCACTTCCAGTGATTCGAGTGAAGTTCACTTCCAGTGATTCGAGTGAAGTTCACTTCCAGTGATTCGAGTGAAGTTCACTTCGCGTGATTCGAGTGAAGTTCACTTCGCGTGATTCGAGTGAAGTTCACTTCGCGTGATTCGAGTGAAGTTCACTTCGCGTGATTCGAGTGAAGTTCACTTCGAGTGATTCGAGTGAAGTTCACTTCCAGTGATTCGAGTGAAGTTCACTTCCAGTGATTCGAGTGAAGTTCACTTCGCGTGATTCGAGTGAAGTTCACTTCGCGTGATTCGAGTGAAGTTCACTTCGCGTGATTTGAGTGAAGTTCACTTCCAGTGATTCGAGTGAAGTTCACGTCCAGTGATTCGAGTGAAGTTCACTTCCAGTGATTCGAGTGAAGTTCACTTCGAGTGATTCGAGTGAAGTTCACTTCCAGTGATTCGAGTGAAGTTCACTTCCAGTGATTCGAGTGAAGTTCACTTCCAGTGATTCGAGTCAATCCTACGGTTCTTGTCGTCTGTGCTTTCTAACCTGTTGAGTCTCTCCGTCTCCACCTCGAACTCTCGGATCTTGCTCTCGGAGATGGCGGATCCGTGTGAGTAGAGCGTCTGGAAGATCTCCTGGATGTTGGAGCAGTCCTGAAGGGAATGAGCCAGGTGTTCAGCCACGTTACTGGACACCTGCGGAGACATGCGGAAACAACACTAAACCAGCAGATCAGTGCGCTTCCACACACTCAAACCCTCATACTGCTCTCACTGCATTTCATTTATCCTCCCCACAATGTCCTGAAACTGATTCAGCTCAAACCTTATTGTAAATAGATTCAGTTCAAACTCATTTTTGGTTATGAACTTTATAAGCTTTAACTTTATCTAAAAAGTCACACATTTCACCTTTAAGACTAAAGTCTGAAACTCTCCCGCTGATGTACTCTGTAACATTCAAAATGAAATCATCACAACATCTGCATACCGAATAACAGCTCTTCCTTCCTTATTTCTTAAATAACAGTCTTATTTGCACGATGCATTGTGATTGGTTGTTTCTTTCTATCCATCAATTTTTGCATTTACACTGTAAATATGGTGTCACATTACGTGTTGATAAAAACAAACAAAAAAAAACAGAAAAAAATTATACTATCACTGTTACACTTAACAGTAAATAAAATAAATCTACTTCTATACTCTTAATCAAGACATTTAACCTGAATATATATATATATATATATATATATATATATATATATATATATATATATATATATATATATATATATATATATATATATGTATTATTGTGACTAATCACATTCAAAATAAAAGTTTATGTTTACATAATTTAAAATTATAAAATAGATCACACATCACGTTTTAGATACAATAAAATAAATTCTACTATCACTATTACACTAAATAATTAAAAAAATTAAAATAAAACTAAATAGAATAAAATCTACTCTTATGCAAGACACTTAACCTAAATAAAATAAAATGAAAAAATAAAAAATAAACAATAAAATAATAAAAATAAATTAGAATAAACCAATGGTGATGACATCACAACATTTGCATACTAAATCATGCATTACTGGATTATTTGCATGCTGAACTCTGATTGGTGTTTTCTTTCTTAACCATCAACTGCTGTGTTTACACTGAAGATGCTGTTGCATCATGTGTCGTTTCCCTGAATCTGATCTAAATATCATAATAACATCAGCTGACTGAAGTCTGAGTCTTCTGCTGTTCTCTGATGGAATATTAAATGCTTTGGCTCTGATTATTAGCACTACAGCCAGAGAGAGAGAGAGAGAGAGAGAGAGAGAGAGAGAGAGAGAGAGAGAGAGAGAGAGAAGGAGAGAGAGAGAGCTCGATCTGTCATTTACTCTGTGTTTAACAGCACACTAGCATACAGTACTACTCACACTATTAGTGCAGTATGCAGTGTGTACAATATCTGCATGATCTACTACATTGAATGTGCAGTATAAAACAGACAGGATCGCTGTGGTCTGGTGAGGTCACGGTGACCCATTTACTTTAAAAACACAATGTACTGTGATAGCTCTAATATGTGAGGTTTTCTAATCTGAACACAGTCGAAGCATCTTTCTGTCTGTCTCACCCCGATGCTGCTGATTTCAGAGCCGAGGACGGATCTCTCTGCTGGCAGCGATTCTGAGCGCGTTTTCGACAGCTTCACTCGCTCCGCCACCTGCCCCACACACACACACACACACACACACACGCACACACGCACACACGCACACACGCACACACGCACACACGCACACACACACACACACACACACACACACACACACACACACACACACACACACACACACACACAAAAACAAACACGGTCAAACATACAGGATGAGCATTATAAAGTGCAGCCTTGTGTTTAAAACAATACTTCTGTTATTTTATATCAACCTGTGTGAGTTTTTCTTCTGCGAAACACACAAGATACATTTTAACTTAAATTCTGACCCTCATTTCAAACAACAAAACTTGAGGACTGGAGCTGTTAAACTCTACAATGAAATCACACAAAGCATCACACAACAGAAGAGCAACAGACTGCAGAAAAAAAAGAAATAATAAAATCAAATGGAAAAATAAAAAATAAAATAATAAACTATCATTCTTACTATCACTCTTATGCTCTTGATCAAACTTAAATAAAATAATAAATAATAAAATTAAATCTATCACTATTATGCTCTTTGATCAAGGCACTTAAACTAAATTAAATAAAACAGAAAAATAAAATTAATAAAAAAAAAATTGAAAATTAGTAAAATAAATAAATAAATAAATATACTATTAAAAGTATAAAAATAAAATAAAATCCCATAAAAAAATTATATTTAAATAAAATAAATATAAAAAAACGTTCAGCTAAAAATATCAGGCAAGGCAACATTTCTCATTATAATTTAGTTTAAGTTGTACTAAAATAACTAAAACTAAAAAAAAGATTTAAAAATAAAAGTTAACTAAAATGAAAACTATAAAAAAATGTATATTATAACTGAAATAAAATATTGAATTTTTTTAAAATTTATTTTATTTCAGCTAGTTGCTAAGGCACCATCTCTCATTTTCATTTAGTTTAATTTGCACTAAAATAACAAAAAAAATAAATAAAAATAAATCAATCAATCAATGGCTTTAACAAGAGCTATGAAGTACTTTGGCGACGGGGATGTCGTTGCTGCTGCTGCTGGTGCTGAGTTCTCCGGTGCTGGGGTTGATGGGACGTCCCGCCGGAGTCAGACGCCCAGGACTGGACGGAGCGCCAGGCTGAATGCTCTGGAGACGCGTCTGCAGCTCTCGCACCTGCAGGGATGGAAACACACCTGTCTGTCAAAACACCGGCCGGGACGCTTGAGTCCATTTTTCCATCTTCAGAGTTCAGAGAGCAGCTCCAGAGCTAAATCTAGACGCTGAGGTTTGCTCAGAATCTGACCTCATGTGGCTTCAGCTCAGTCTATATTAGAGGCAGCAGAAGCCACGATGATCACAGACCTCTCATCCAATACATGAGGAAACACACACAGATACACACAAACACACACTTGCATTTGTGGTTTACAGGGACTCTTCATAGGCGTAATGGTTTTTATACTGTACAAACTGTATTCTCTATCGCCCTACACCTAAACCTACCCCTTACAGGAAACTAGTGGCAATTTTGGAATTTCATAAAACACCATTTTGTATGTTTTTTGAGACTTTTGTTTTACGGGGACACAGGAAGTGTCCTCATAAACCATGTTTACGTTGTAGTACCCATGTCATTATACACATTTGTGTCCTCATAAACCATATATACCAGTCCCCACACACACACACACACACACACACACACACACACAGAGACACACACACACACACACACACACACACACACAGAGACACACACACACACACACACACACACACACACACACACACACAGACACACAGACACACAGAGACACAGAGACACACACACAGAGACACACACACACAGAGACACACACACACAGAGAGAGACACACACAGAGAGAGACACACACACACACAGAGAGAGACACAGACACACACAGAGAGAGACACAGACACACACACACAGCAGCGCCAGTTCAATGAGTACACTGAGAAACAGAAATCAACCTTTTCTGAACTGCAGTGAAATAAATGTGCCTCCGAATTGATTTTCAAGGGCATTTTGTTGTGAACACACTTGTGTTTGTAGCAGGCAGCGCTCAGGTCAGCCGTCCCAGAGCGGCATCTGCATGATGTTGGCAGCGATTGTGAATTTTTCAAGGCAAATGAAGCTTCTTCTGCCAGTGGAAAAGCTGCCAAAGGACAAATAAAGGACTGAATCCTATTGCAAAATGGGAAGCAGATCTATCAGTAAGCTGGGACCATAATTTCTGGTCTCAGATATGTTTAAAAACCTTTGAACTGATTAGAAATCCTGGTTTACAATTAATACAATACAAAATTCTGCATAGAGTGCACTACACAGGTCATCGGATGTTCAGGATGGGTTTTACAGCTTCTAACAACTGCTCACACTGTAAAGGCAATACACCTGACAATTACATCCACGCTCTATGGTTCTGTCCACCTGTTCAGAGGTACTGGTACAGGATTTGTGAAGACTTATCAAAGTGTCTTAAATGCTCTATTCCAGCCTCTCCTTTAGTCTGCTTGTTGGGCGACCTAGATGGTGTCACTACAGAAGATAACACAATCCACATGGCTTTCACTGCCCTATGCATTGCTAAGAAGACTGTCCTCATGAACTGGAAAAATAAAAATAATCTTAATATCAACCAATATAGAGATTATTTGTGGGATTATATTAGCCTTGAAACAGCTTCTGCTGACACATTAGATCAATCTCTCTGGGCTCCTTTGATCAGCTCCATCACCTAGTGTGGGTGGGGGTCCCGATTCTGTCCGGCTGTGGTTTTTGTTGTTGGCGTGGGGTGGCAATATGGGCCTGGGGCATCTGGGGGTTCCCTGGGGGTGGGTTTCTTGGGGGGGTCGGCGCTGGGGCTGCGGCCTTGGCCTGGATGGGGTATTGGTGACTCTTGGATGCTGTTTCTCTGGCGGCGGCATGCGGCGCTGCTGGGGATGCCTGTGCCGGCGGACGTAGGTTGCCAGCCTGGCGGCCGCACTGTTCCGGGGTTGGTCCGGGGGGGGGTTTGGGGATCTGGGGGCGCTCTGCCTCCAGGTTGGGGTTACGGCTGGGCCTGGGGGGCTTGGGTCCTGGTTGGTGTGCCGCCAGGAGCATGGGTTGGTGCATGCGCTTGGGCCCGGCTCTGGTGTGGGGGTCTTCGATGCATCGGTGCCTCCGCAGGGGGGGGGGGGGGGGGGTTCCAATAGAGGCGGGGTAAACGGGCTTTACCTGGGTGTCTTATTGTCTTATGTAGTTTGGGAACTGACTGGATGATGGGGTGGGGTAGTTTTTCCTCTGCTGTGGGGTCTGGTGGGCCGCCCTGGGCTGCCATGAGCCCTGGTCTGGATGGGCCTGGGCCCCCCGCCCTGGGCAGATTTGGGGTAACGGGGGTGCCTATGGGGGTCAGCGGGGGAGCTGGCTCCAGAGGGGGGGGTATTTTGCCCCCTCTGATGCTTTCCTCCCCATCCCTAAGGCTTCACTTCTCCCGCTCCATCACACCAACACATAGGTAGGGTTTTGAGGTGCGGGTGCGTCGCTGGGATGCGGGGGAGGTGGTACTCCTCTGTCTCCTCGTGGCCGCCTGCATCTCAATTACACATTACAGCTTAGACATTCTCATTACTTACTGTCACATGACACATACATATAGGGCCTTGGGGGTGGGCACACTGAATGGCATCCGGAGGGCGGTCTGTTCATTCAGCCTTCCCTCTGGTGCCAGTGCCCACTTCTCAATTTTAAGTTGCACATAGACATTGAGGGCTCTAGGGAGGGGACGAGCTGACACAAGCTTGTGGAGGGTGCCCCTCCCCTGTTTTAAAGCACCCCTGTTTTAAAGCACCTTAGAACAACACACACCAACACTACATTTGAGCGGGTGGGGTGAAGCATGGGGTCTTTTTTTTATTATTTTTTTATTTATTTTATTTTTTTTTTCTCACACCCCTGTTCTCTGTTCTCTGTCTGGGGCCGGGGGCTGTGAGGATGAGCTGGCCGCCCGGTCGGGGTCTGGGCTGTTGATTTTCTCTGCTGCTGCGGGGACCGGGGTGGTCTTCCTGTCCCCACGCCGGAGCGAAGGGGGTTCAGCTCCGGGATCGGGCGCTGACTACCCCTCTGGGGGTGGTGGTGCCTGGACCTAGGAGTATAGAGTGCATATGGGGAGTGTGAGTGTGGGTACCGTGTCCATTTTTGTGTGTCTACATGTCGGGCGAGGGTGTGAATATTCATTTGCGTGCATGAGGGTGGGAACATATGCTTGTGTATATGTGTGCTTGTCGTCTACGTCTATGTGTCAGGTCGGGCCTTAGACTCCACCTCACTCATCATCTTAGTCGACCCCCACCCCACCACCATGCCCTGCCGGTGGAGGATGCCGCCGGTGCATTGGTGATTTCTCGCGCCGGGGCAGGATGCTCGGGCGAGCGCCGGCCCACTCTCGGCGGTCGATTGGCGGGGCCTGGCCCTACTGGCCTTGCTGGGCCCCGATTGTGGGGTGGGGGGCCTTTGGGTCTCCGGGCCCAGGGCCCGGTCCGCCCTGGTGTGGTCGGCTGCCGGTGGAGCCTGCGGGCTTGCCGCCACGGCACCCTGGGGCGTCTACACTGTGGCTGTCGGAGGTCCCACCTTCGGGCTCTCCTCTGCCCTTTTCTGGGTGGAGGCCGCGGTTGTCCCTGCGGTGGTTCTCCTGGGGGTCCCGTGCCCTTGGGGGCCTCCGGATGTTTGGGGCCCGGGTCTTTTCCGTGCCTGCTTCATGCCTTGCGGGATGGGGCTGTTGTTCCCCACACACACTATTAAACATTTACATGGAGGAACCTTATGAACACAAGCGCGCTCACACACACAGGTGTACACTCAAGCATTCACATTGGTATAAAAACAGGTGCTCACAGACACACATTGTCTTGATCTGCTGTTGCTTCAAAACTTATTTTGTAATATTAGTTATGTGTGCTGCTGAATAACATTTAGAATTTATTGTGATTCATACAGATGTTGGTTGTTGCTGCAGTCTCTTTGATGTCGTGTCTTCGGTTGTTTTCTTCTGTTGTTTTCTCTTTTTGTCAGCAGGTATCGAAGCAAATTGTCTTTTTTTTTTTTTTTCCTCTCTCTCTCTATCCCCCATTCTCCTTTTCTCTCTCTCTCTCTCTCTCTCTCTCTCTCTCTCTCCCCCTTCTCTGTTGACTTTCCCCACAACCTTTTTTTTTATTTATTTTTTTTTTTTTTTTTCCTTTCTTCTTTCTCTCTCTTGTTTTCTCTGTCCCCTGGTCTTGTCTGTCACAGTGTGGTTAAGTAAAAGGGTATATAAAATTAAATTAATTAATTAATATAAAAAAAAATATCTATATATATTTAATTAAAAAAAAAAAAAGAAAAGGGAAAAAAAAACACAGGTTTTCCTGACACACACCGACACAACATCAGACCGAACTCAGCGCTCTCAATGCCTCTAGAGCTCTTAGTGTTATTATTATTACATGAGCCGGATGAAGAACTGATTCAGACCACATGGAATCTGAGTTTACTGATCATTCACAAAGTTATCAAACATCACTCATGCTTTCATACTTGTTCAATATTTCAGCTAATCTGACAATCAATAGGAGTGGAACCTCATTTTACCATAAAAAAACAAAAACTCACAAAACATCTACAGGTCACATTAACAACAACAACAACAAAAAAACAACTCAAAAATATCTATGAACAAATAAATAAATCTACAGGTCACATTTAAAAAAATGATAAAAAAAAAATATATAAAATAAAATATATATATATATTTTTTTTTAAATCTCAAAAAAATTCTACAGGTCACATTTAAAAAATAAAATAAAATCTACATATAATTTGAAGTGAAATGTGCACAATATAATATAATATAATAATATAACACTTGCTATGTATACTGTGTTAAGCTAACTGAGATGTTATAGCACTTGTATATTATTGTTCTTTTGTTGGTTTTGATTGCTTCTATTGTCCTCATTTGTAAGTCACTTTGGATAAAAGCATCTGTTAAATGACTAAATATAATATAATACTGTATTGCAATAATGAGAATCTAATCAATCACTGGTATTAACAAGATTTACAGATAAGCTCAATGTTGAATGTGTGAACTGAATTGTGTTTATGGTTTATGATGCAAATGCTGCTCATTTAGTCTGTTTGTTCAGTGTCAGGCGTGTTGATGGATCCGTTCAGTTCATACTAACACTGTTACAGTTCAGTGTTTGATTTTAAGGACATTTTATTTGCTTTTGCATGATAAACAATGCTTTTAATCAGTTGGGTTTCTGAAGCAGAAGTGTTTGCACTGAAACATCCCTCCATCAGCCACTCGAGCCATCAGCTCTTAACAAAGAGAGAAAACATCAATATTTAACTTAGCGGTTCAATGCTGTCCGTCCTCGCGGTCTGTAATGGACGGCATCGAGTGTGTAAGTGTTTGTCTGTGACTTAGATGGATGACTGCAGCATTAAAGCAGTGCACGCACACGCGCACACGCACGCACACACACACACACACACACACACACAGCTGACCTGTGGTAGTCGAGTCCAATCAAACAAACCACTGCCACAAAGCCAGGCCAGTAATTACGGTCGAGCAGCTGCGGCGTGTGAGTTTAAATATAGCCGTGCTTCAGATCCGGATCATGATTAGAGTGACCAGAAGTCCGGTTTTAGGTGGGACAGTCCGGTTCTGAAATACCATATCCACCTACTGGCACAGGCTTGAGCCGGACGCTCCTGTCCTTTTAAGATCGCTATTGTACACTTTGTACAATGGAGTAAAATAAATAAATAAATAATTGCTAATGTTATGTTCAAGTTTGAACAACAGTACACAATAAATAAATAAATAAATATATAAATAAATAAATGCTTATGTTATGTTCAAGTTTGAACAACAGTACACAATAAATAAATAAATAAATGCTAATATTATGTTTAAGTTTGTACAATAGTGTACAAACAATAAATAAATAAATATAAATAAATAAACACTACTGCAATGTTCAAGTCTGAACAATACTGTATAATAAATACATAAATAAATAAATGCTAATGCTATGTTCAATTTTGAACAATAGTGTATAATAAATAAATAAATGGTAATATTATGTTCAAGTTTGAACAATAGTGTATAATAAATAAATAAATGCTAATGTTATATAATAAATAAATAAATGTGACCATTTCTTTTAAATAATTCTGAAAAAAAAAAAAAATCTGAAAAATAAGGAATATAGCCATGTTTCAGGACCGGATTGTGATTCGTTCAACGGTGTGTAACTAACAAGCAAAAAAAAAAAATATGTATGTACAGTTAATAATTAAGTAATTTACATTTTAGACACAATCTTGTCAGTATGGATTTTTTTGCTCTATTTGGCCAATCACTGTCTCCGATCATTACAGTGGTGTTTCGTTCCTGAATGATTCTGCATATTTGAACAAATAAAGTGAGTCAGTGATTCAATAAGCCATTCATAAAGACAGTTGCTAAATTAAAAAAAATACATATCTTTTTATGGCAAAAACAGTATGAGTGTTATGCCAGCAAATCACTCGCTTCACTCCTGAATGAATCAGCCGTTTTGAATGAATCTGTTGAATGAAAGACAGTGACTTGTTGCCACCTACTGACAGTTTTAGTTTCATATTTAAAGTATCACTTCACAGTTCTATATTCAATCTATTTTATATTTAAAACATAAAATCTCATAACATGCAATTGTAACTGCAGTGTAAATGCATTCATGGCATCTCTGAGCTGCATTAAACAGTCTGTATAGATACATCAGATGCAGCTTGTGAGCCACTTCTGCAGTGAAAATATGGATTTTATTGATATGGATTTCATTTGACTGGTATCAGTCCTACTGTGTTTTATTATTCAGATGGCATTTCTTGAGTAGATTTAAGAATTTACATCCACTTTACTAAGGTTAGAAAATTCTAAGGTTAGGAAAAATGGTAAAAATGCTCCTGAAATTAATTTAACCCTAATAATGCATTCAAAATCTAAGAATATATAATCTGAGAATTCCCAGTATTAACCCCATTGAAATGAATGGAATTTAATTAATTTCCTTTGACTTAACTCATGATTGCTCAAAAACAGTCCAAATTTATGAAACCTACATATTTATTTCTAACAAAACAACATAACGATTACTCTTAAAGTTAAATTATTCAATTAATAAATTCATTTTACTTGCATAAACTTTTACATTCAGATGAAAAAAGTGATTTCATGCTGCAATGGTTCATCAACAGGCGCATATATTCATGTTTAGCAACAAATTTCAGTCCCAAAAGTGTGTAAGATATGGGGAGAAGGCTAAATACTGTATATGTTACAAAAGTTTTCCAACACTAATATAACTTCACAGATAATTTAACAAAAAAATATTGTTGACACCTAATGTACACACCCGGGTCAAAAATGACCCGAGAACAAAACGTGGTTATATCTCTTAAAAAAATTATTATAAATTATCTGAAAAAACAAACAAATTATGTGTATTTCGAGGGTCTTAAAACACTTGCAAAGTTTTGCTCCCTTACTGAAAACTAAGTTTTTAGAAATTTTTATGTATCTCTTCCGTGTCAAAACAGGTGAAGGTAAATTTAAGGGGGTAAACTTTGCTCTTTAATAGAAAAGTTCATTTCTGTCACTGGTTTTGGATTAGTTTTCAGTTTTATCCTGGCTTCACTGAATCCTGCATAGTCTCCTTCTTCCTGGTGTTACAGAAGCGGCCACACTAATGGTGATGGATCTATTGACTGAGCTTAAATAAGGAATGCCGCGGTCCTCGGATCATTTGGAAAAACGCACAGCACAAACCTGTTTGGATCGATTAGTCTGCTGCTTTTAGACGCGGCCTGTAATCGAATCTGGCCGTCTGAAGCCGGTTAGCACACTAACATGATTAGCCCTGAAATGCATCGAGTGAAAAAGGCCAAAGGCTTTTATAGAAACAGCCGGGTCAGACCTACGACATACAAATGACCTGTGATTTATCTCTAATGAAATCTGTCCGATGCATCGCTGGCTGTTTCTGACGGGATCGGGTTTATTGTGGAGATGCTGAGACCATCGAGACTCTCGGCCTCGTTACTGTGTCTTTATGCGTCTCTGACATGAGACACAAATGTGCATATCAAAGAAAATCATATTTATTTGAAAAAGATAACACTTCTGTCTTTTTTTTTCATTTAATTTTATTTAGGTTAAGTGTGTTGATCAAGAGCATTATAGTAGCAGTACATTTAATTTTATTATTTTTATTTTTATTTAGAATATGAGTCTTGATCAAGCGGATAACAGTAAAAGTAGTTTTATTTTAATTTTATTCAGGTTAAATGTGTTGATCAACAGCATAATAGTGATGATAGATTTTTTTAAATCTAAAGAAAATCTAAAAAACAAATAAATATTACAGTTCAGTGTTTGATTTTAAGGATACAATAAATGCATTTACAATTTATACAACATATAAACATTTCACAGTAATGAGATTCTGGGGGAAAAATGTTCTTCATCAACTGTACACATTCATTTGTTCATTCAACACTTCAGAAATTTCCACCCAGACTCTTAAATTAGGAAACAGAGTGGAAAAGTTTGGTCTTAAATAAAATCCCACTGGATATTTCATGCTGTAAATATGATCATTCTGACATGATGTCTGGATTGATCCATTCCTGTAGCTCAAACTGGTAGAATAATTATACTGAAAATGCAGTTCAAGTTGCTCTGTAAAATTAGTTTTTTGGAATAAATAATCTCTAATTCTGAGGACTCTTAGTGAGACTGATCTGACTGTGAACACCTGAATGTCATTAATAAAACCAGGAGCATCTGCGGTCCAGAAAGACCAGCAGCTTCTCCCATAAGACTTTAATGACTTTCTCTTCTCACAGGAAGAGACTGAATTAGACCGTCTGACTTCCTGTGATCAGAAAGACCTGCAACTGAGCACAAAGCACTCGAGATACAAGATACACAAACTAGAATATAATATGATATAATATATGTGATCTAGGAAAACCCATTGGATGTCGTGCTGGGATTTTTTTTAGGAAATAGGTCGAATTTCCTAAAAACGACCAGACACAGGAACAGTTTCTTCCCCCAAGCAATCCATCTCATGAACACCTGACATTAACGTGGAACACACAACACTATTTTACAACTATTTATTCACCACACATACATATATAATATTTTTTATTTTATTTTTTTTCCATTTCAAATTTGCACGTCAGACCTGTACACACATGATTGTCTGTATTGCATAGTGTTTCTGCTATTTTGTACATTGCCTATTTGTATATTTGTATATTGTTCTCTTGTTGTCTGTGTCCTGTTGCTGTCATTCTGTTGCACTGTGGAGCTTCTGTCACTATAACAAATTCCTCGTATGTGTAAACATACATGGCCAATAAAGCTCATTCTGATTCTGATTCTGATTGTTAATTTTTTTTAAACAGGGTTTTCATTAAATTATTATTCTATAACATCTTGTCTATCATCCTCAAAATTAACTTTAGTGCAGAAAAATAGTGATTTTTTGCTGCAAGCAGAAAAGACTGTATCTTTCTCTAGTTTACTAACACACGCTGCACAGGTGCTTTCCTTTAACACAACACTACAAAGACAGTTCACCTTTCAAAATAAACCATGCAACATATATAATAAAAGTGTATTTATGCACATTTTCTGCTAGTCCTGTGTGAACTACGGCATGTAAAGTTCGGGGTAACGTTAGCTAGTCTGCTTGTGTAATGAAGCAGTATAGCGCTCTTCACAGAGCTCTCGCTCTTAAAGAGGCCAGCACTATTTTTATATTAACACTATGTATTACTTTCATTTAGTTCAAACAGTGACAGCGTGAAATAAAACTACAAGTTTAGAACACACAAGTTACAGTTCTGATCTGTGTCTGGTTATGTTTTATAAATCCAGAGAAGTAGAAGAGGAGAAGAATTGGAGATAGCCTGCATGCTGTAATCTGTGATGTTTTATGAACAGATATACACTTAATATTCAAATGTTTACACGTGTTGTGTGTTCCTTGGGGTCATTTTGTATCTTTTACAACATGTAGAGTGACTAAAATAAGTCTTGTACCACAGTAAAGTGACTTGTACTTGTGATACTTGACTGTTGTGCTTTTATTTTCATTGCCTTAAACGAGTTTTTCTCAAAATGATGTTCCTGAAAATCATAGCTATCAGCCAACTTCAGATAACCATAACTTTTGTTACGTTCAAGCTATGGACGCAATAAAAACAGTTTTGGAAACGGCTTGAACCCAGCTTTTATATGGTATCAAAAACTATAATTGGTCATTTCAGCATGTGGTGGGTTTTCCTAGATTGCATCACATATAATATAATATAATAAATATAATATAATAAATTCAGTAATAGTACGGTTTTTTTTTACTATTTTTACTATAAGACCATTGAAATTTTTTTCATGACAATTAAACTCATTTAACCCCTAAAGTCTTGTTACTGTATGTGTCCTGATGTGTTACTGTTGAGATTATTTGTAAATGATGATTATAATTAGATTCTCATTACTGTAATAGAGTCATTTATAGTAAATTAGTGTAATTTAATGTAATTTGTAGTAACTTTTAGTAAAAAGTTTATTATAAAAAAATGTAATCTGAATAAAATCAGCAAAAAAATACTACCAAAATGAATAAATAAATCAATGAATAAAAGGTACTTCCACAAACTATATATCATTATTCTCAATGATGATTATACGAGTCTCATGACTGTAGTAGAGTAACATAGTACAGTTCAATATAATTTATAGTAAATTTTAGTAAAATAAAAAATAAAATAAAATCGCATGAAAACAATATATGAATATATGCAGGAAAATAAGTCTTTTTAGGATTATTATTATTATTATCATCATAAAAAGTTTAGCATAACATAGTAACCCATTTCAAATTCTAATAAAAATTTGCATTAAAATAACAGCAAAACCACTACCACAGTTAATAAAATGATACAATGAATACAACATACTTCAACAAACTATATCTGCCACTGACTGTTTTCCTGTTATCACAGATAACAAATATAAAGTTAACACTTTAAGACAATAAAGTTGTCAAAACTATGAAATGACAGATCCAGAAGAATTATACTGATATATTTGACCCCAGATTACCTGGAATATGGACAAAATCAATGAGCGGAGAAAGGCTGGTGGTTTGAACTCCCTAAACCTTAACAATGAATCAGTAGTAATTAGTCGTAACGCAGCTGTTTGTGGCATGGTTTAGATGTTTAATGCGTGGTTTGAGGGTAGCGTCACTCACGCGTCTGCGCAGGCGGTCTCGCTCCTCTCGGATGCCGTTCATGGTGGCTTTGGTGCGGTTGAGATCCTCCTCTTTACTGCACAGCATCGCCGTCAGGCTCTCGTTCTCCTCCCGGAGTCCAGACAGCTCCTTCTCCCAGCGCACACGCTCCTCACACAGACTGGGGTAGAAATCACGTCCCAGAGCGCCCTCGATCTCCTCCACCGTCTGCAAACATCACAAAAGAGCTCAGCTTCAGCCTCATATGACATTCACACATTTCAGTCTCAAATAAATGCTGTTCTTTTCAACTTTCTATTCATCTGTGAATCCTGACAAATAAAATGTATCATAGTTTCCACAAAAATATTGTGCAGCACAACTGTTTTCAACATTGATAATAATCAGAAATGTTTCTTGAGCAGTAAATCAGCATATTAGAATGATTTCTGAAGATCATGTGACGCTGAAGACTGGAGTAATGATGCTGAAAATTCAGCTGCGCATCACAGAAATAAATGACATTTTAACAGATATTCACAGAGAAAACAGCTGTTTAAAAGTGCAATAATATTTAACTTTTTTTTTTTGATCAAATAAATGCAGCTTTGGTGAGAAGAAGAGACAAAAAAAAAAAAAAAACTTAAAAAACAGAAGAAATTAGTGGGAATATTTTAAGACATTTTGTGATCTGAATTCACAGATTATTTCACACATGAATAACTTTCATGCATCACTCTTCACCAAAGAACTAGTCACTACATTAGACAAGAGTTTTCCAGATTTTCAAAATCACAAAGTCTCTTCCTGTCCATGTTGACAGGTTTTTACCAACTCAAGCTGCAGAAGTGTCAAAGTGGATAGTTGAAAGTTAAGCTACATGAGATGCAGAAATTGACCGTTCACAAAAACCTGCCCTCCTTAGTTACCGCTGCTACGTCCGAGAAACCACGCCTCTCTCACATTACAAATCATATTCTCACGCAGTCAAAAATACATCGCAGCGCAAAGAGGAAACTGTCACTGTGCCGACAGACGAGACAGAGCAGGTTACTTCTGGTATGAAACAAGGTCTCAGCTTTCAAATGTTGTCATTTTTTAAGAAATTCAAACACTAAAAAGCATTTTGTGGCTCTTTAATGTGTTGTGACAGATCGCTGTATTGCCTCAGTTAAAGCAGCACATGAACCAATCATCTTTTCATATTTACTTAAAGCATGAAATAAACATTTACATTTAGTCATGTAGCAGATGCTTTTATCCAAAGTGACTTACAAATGAGGACAATAGAAGCAATCAAAACCAACAAAAGAGCAATAATATACAAGTGCTATGACAAGTCTCAGTTAGCTTAATGCAATACATGTAGCAAGGTTTTTTTTTAATTATATAAGAAAACAGATAGAATAGAAAAAGAATAGAGCAAGCTAGTGTTAGAGGCCTTTTTGTTTTTGTTAATTGTATAATAAATCAAAAGAAAAGAAATAGATAAAATACAAAAAGATTAGAGAAGCTAGTGTTATTTTATTTATTACATGTTTTAAGAAAACAAGCAGTTAGTAAATGAATAGAGTGCAAGTCTAAAAGGGGCATGTTTTTATTTTTTGTATTTTTTTAAAGAATAGAATTAGAATAGTACGACGGCGTTTTAGTGCCACGTTAAAAAATAAAAAATTCTAAAATTACGAGACTAAAGTCTCAATACCTCGCAAACAAATTCGAAATCACGAGAACAAAGTTGAAATATTTCGAGAACAAAGTCGAAGCCACGAGAACAAAGATGAATGAACATCATAGCATATTTTATTTCAACCACGGAAAGACGTCAATACACAATATTTTTCAAGTTGAAGTCCACCGAAGTTAATCTCTACTCTCCTGTCTGATTTGTTTGTCGGGCTAGATGGCAGATTGGGCGTTATGATTGGACAGATCTCCTGTCAATCAAGCTCTTTGGGAATGGTCAGTTGTCAAAGCCAGCCAGTCAGACTGCAGTTTGAGGTATTGTGCACTATATAGTGTCTGTGGGCTCCTGTTCTGCATCTGTCAGGTGTTTTACCTTGATGGCCAGATCGCAGTGTTCGCTGGCGGTGGTCATCTGCTCGATGTGTCTGTCCACCTCCGCCACGGACAGACTGCATGTGCTCTTCTTGCGGCCGCAGAGGACGCTCTCCAGCCCCGTCAAAACCCGCTGCAGCTCTGAGTTCAGGTCACTGCAGTTATCTGGAACAACACACACATCTCAGTCAACTTTAACTTTTTTTTTTCTTTTTGTGGGCATTAATGTTTGCCTACAAAACCACCTCTGTCTCTGCACCCCTTTACCTAAATTCAGTACTTCAGACTTATGTGCCTCTAGAAGCTTGTGTTCTGCAAGTGAACGTCACTTTATTGTTTATAGAGACACAAAATCACTTTCACAGACTTTTACATGAACTGTTCCTCCTGAATGACCTGCCCAACTCAATCCAGCAGCTGAGTCCTTAACCATCTTCAAGAATCTCTTCCATCTTTATTTGACCCTCTAACTCTAGCACTCTCTATTCTAATTCTATTCTTTAAAAAACTTGCCCCTTTTAGACTTGCATTCTATTCATTTACTAACTGCTTGTTTTCTAACTAACTAAAACTAACTAACACTAGCTTCTCTATTCTTTTTCTTTTTATTTATTATACAATTAAAAAACAAACAAACCTTGCTACATGTACTGTGTTAAGCTATCTGAGACTTGTTATAGCACTTGTATATTATTACTCTTTTGTTGATTTTGATTGCTTCTATTGTCCTCATTTGTAAGTCTCTTTGGATAAAAGCATCTGTTAAATGACTAAATGTAAATGTAAACTTACAGTCCATTACTGGGAATTTCTCCAGCATGAAACTGCACTCGCATCCTATTTTAGCGGCGTCATTTATTTACAAAGCACAAACAATTCGAAGAATAACAGGAGAGCTAATAAATTCAAATTAAAGAATGCAATATGAAAACATTAAATAAACAGCTTAAAAATAATTGGATAAGAATTTTTTTTTAAATATCATAAAAAGTATAGTAAAGTAAAACCACACACAATTACTGTAATGTCTCAACTGTTTTCTCCTACACAGCAATGAGGTCAAAGTAGGTAGCAAACAGAGACTTGTGCTGAAATCTCCTGATCCTCAGATGTTTCTCCAGATGTGACCCCAGTAATCTCACATGTGTCTCTTCAACAGTTTCAGACGAGATCTCAACAATGTTTTAAATTGCCCTTAGATTTGCCAAAGTCTGCATCAGAAGTCAGAGATCTCAATATGAACTCAATTTACAGAAATTACTTCAATAATTTGCATTAACCATACCTGAGAAATCCATGAAGTCTCCTGCCTAACCTGTAATAATATCATCCAAACCTGCTCATCCAGCGTCCAGCAGGCAAATTAAATGGAAAAACCAGAGTAAATCAGAGCTCATATGAATCAATACGATCGCTGACATGAGCAGATTATTGATCCAGAGCTGTATTAATATTTACAACTGCAGGCAATGTGCCGTCATACATTAAGCATGAAACATAAAAGCACTCGTGGGAAAAACACTGGATGAGCTTCACATTGAGCCTCCTCCAGGATCATTTCAACTAGAGATTCATCACTTTAATGGCATGATTATGAAGTTTAGTTTTCTATGAAGTAAATGGAACAGTCTGCACTCATGGAAACTGCTTTGTTAAAAATAAAAAAAATCATATTAATTAAAATGTGTGCGTATATATATATATATATATATATATATATATATATATATACAGTGGGTACGGAAAGTATTCAGACCCCCTTAAATTTTTCACTCTTTGTTATATTGCAGCCATTTGCTAAAATCATTTAAGTTCATTTTTTTTCCTCATTAATGTACACACAGCACCCCATATTGACAGAAAAACACAGAATTGTTGACATTTTTGCAGATTTATTAAAAAAGAAAAACTGAAATATCACATGGTCCTAAGTATTCAGACCCTTTGCTGTGACACTCATATATTTAACTCAGGTGCTGTCCATTTCTTCTGATCATCCTTGAGATGGTTCTACACCTTCATTTGAGTCCAGCTGTGTTTGATTATACTGATTGGACTTGATTAGGAAAGCCACACACCTGTCTATATAAGACCTTACAGCTCACAGTGCATGTCAGAGCAAATGAGAATCATGAGGTCAAAGGAACTGCCTGAAGAGCTCAGAGACAGAATTGTGGCAAGGCACAGATCTGGCCAAGGTTACAAAAAAAATCTGCTGCACTTAAGGTTCCTAAGAGCACAGTGGCCTCCATAATCCTTAAATGGAAGACGTTTGGGACGACCAGAACCCTTCCTAGAGCTGGCCGTCCGGCCAAACTGAGCTATCGGGGGAGAAGAGCCTTGGTGAGAGAGGTAAAGAAGAACCCAAAGATCACTGTGGCTGAGCTCCAGAGATGCATTCGGGAGATGGGAGAAAGTTGTAGAAAGTCAACCATCACTGCAGCCCTCCACCAGTCGGGGCTTTATGGCAGAGTGGCCCGACGGAAGCCTCTCCTCAGTGCAAGACACATGAAAGCCCGCATGGAGTTTGCTAAAAAACACCTGAAGGATTCTCTGGTCTGATGAGACCAAGATAGAACTTTTTGGCCTTAATTCTAAGCGGTATGTGTGGAGAAAACCAGGCACTGCTCATCACCTGTCCAATACAGTCCCAACAGTGAAGCATGGTGGTGGCAGCATCATGCTGTGGGGGTGTTTTTCAGCTGCAGGGACAGGACGACTGGTTGCAATCGAGGGAAAGATGAATGCGGCCAAGTACAGGGATATCCTGGACGAAAACCTTCTCCAGAGTGCTCAGGACCTCAGACTGGGCCGAAGGTTTACCTTCCAACAAGACAATGACCCTAAGCACACAGCTAAAATAACGAAGGAGTGGCTTCACAACAACTCCGTGACTGTTCTTGAATGGCCCAGCCAGAGCCCTGACTTAAACCCAATTGAGCATCTCTGGAGAGACCTAAAAATGGCTGTCCACCAACGTTTACCATCCAACCTGACAGAACTGGAGAGGATCTGCAAGGAGGAATGGCAGAGGATCCCCAAATAAACTTGTTGCATCGTTCCCAAAAAGACTCATGGCTGTATTAAATCAAAAGGGTGCTTCTACTAAATACTGAGCAAAGGGTCTGAATACTTAGGACCATGTGATATTTCAGTTTTTCTTTTTTAATAAATCTGCAAAAATGTCAACAATTCTGTGTTTTTCTGTCAATATGGGGTGCTGTGTGTACATTAATGAGGGAAAAAAATGAACTTAAATGATTTTAGCAAATGGCTGCAATATAACAAAGAGTGAAAAATTTAAGGGGGTCTGAATACTTTCCGTACCCACTGTATATATATATATATATATATATATATATATATATATATATATATATATATATATATATATATACACATACAGTCAAACCAAAAATGATTCAGAAACCAGATATAATTTTTTATATTTTTTTACTAGTGGGTGCAGGACACTAGTTCATTTATATAAGTGAGGATGGCAAAATAAAGTAAGCTGTGACATATTATACCCAAAAATTCTTCATACAGTGGACTACCAGTAAAATTGGTACCAAAAATTATTCAGACACTTTGATCTGACCATGTTTTTGTCTTTAATTGCTAATGCGATGTTTTCACACCACAAACTGAACTAAATGAAGCATTGCTTGGTGATTGGTTGAGCTAAATTGGTATTATCTAATTCTGACAGCTATTCAACCGAATTCATTACATACCTTTCTATCAAAGTTATCTGACATTATCAAGATCAATTTGTTCTGACACAGTTCTTCTCATATTTTATTACCATTTTCTAAACTACAGCGATTAAACTGTGATAATGTGAGAAATGTTGAAGGTGTCTGAATACATTTTGGTTTGACTGTATATAAATATACATTATAAATATACATTATAAATAAATATATATATATATGAGAATATCTGAATATATAAATTAATAAAATCTGAACAGGGTTATTTTCTAACTAAAGCTAAAAGCATAAAAAACATTCACTGCTTGAAATAACAATAATAATAAAAAAATAAACAACAATAATAATAAAAAAATAATAATAATTAAAATAAAATATAAAAGTAAACAAAATACAAAATTATTTTATTTCAGCTAGTTGCCAAAACAACATTTCTCATTTTCATTTAGTTTAAGTACTGAAATAACAAACTAAATTAACTAAAACGTAAAACTTCACAAAAACGACAGATAAATTAATAATAATAATAAAAAAAGACAAAAAAAAAAAAAAAAAAAAAGACTAAAACTTTAACTAAAATTAAATGGAAACAAAATATAAATAATAAAATCTAATTAAAAAATATTCACTAAAACTATAATAGTTTATCAATGATACTAAAAGTCTGAATATAAAATTGTAATTTCAAGTTAATTTCTCTAATCTCAAGTGGACAACAGCTCCATTATTTCCACTTTTGTAATGCAAAGCTGTTTTAATCATTTATAAAGCCTGTAGAATCTGAATCTGTCATTTCCTTTCACAGACGGGAGTGATGCATGCTGGGAATGCTCCTACAATACACTCGTAATGAAAAACACCATTAGACTGAAGGGACAATGACAGCATCTCGACTGCTGAGGCCTTTAAAAGCTTTTGTGTGGAGCGTATCGGCTCGATCAAGAGGAAAAACAAAAGATGACTTTCATCTGCCATTATAAACCAAGAGCGAAGCACGTACTGTACACACACACTCTCTCAGCAAAGGCCTTTATGTGCTCTCTAATGAACTTCACTGCTGTCTGGAAGAAACACTGGAGATCTCACTGGTGTGTGTGTGTGTGTGTGTGTGTGTGTGTGTGTGTGTGTGTGTGTGTGAAAACACAAATGAGGCCAATATTTCCCATGAGTCTGCAGTGATACAGAGACGTGACCTCCAGAACCATGCAGACTCATTCAAAGTCACTGTGTGAAGACAAACGAGTGTCTTTAGGGAGAATCTCACAACATTTCACCCCCAAATTAATAGATGAATAATACAAATATAATGAATAATAACAGTGAAGCCTGTTTTTAGGAGCACTGTGACATTCCTTCCTTGACAAATACATCTTCTCATTATAGAAATGCAAACAAAATCTTTTTGCTGTTTATTCTCAACAGCAATTATTATTAATCTAATATGTTTTTAGTTTGTATTACAGAAATATGCAATATTTTATTGTAATCAGCATACAATAATAGCAAAAAATACTACATGATGCAACATATTTTACACTTTTTGCATAGCAGTAATGAACATTTAGCAGTTCAAATGTGCTTCATTTTTCAAAAACGGTAATGTTTCCAAAAACAGGCTGTATGATTTTGAGATCCATCTTTTCACACTGAGGACAATTGATGGACTCAAACACAACTATTAAAAAAGGTTCAAACATTCACTGATGCTCCAGAAGAACACACGATGCATTAAGAGCCGGGGGGTGAAAACTTTTTGAATGTGAAAAGATGGATCTCAAAATCATACAGTCACTGCTGGAAAGGGTTCAAATATGCAAAAATGCTGGAAAACTGCAGAATCTACAGAACGTGGAGGATTTGTCTGAAGAACAGCTCAGTTCAACTGTTCAGAACAAACAAGGGACTCATGAACAACCATCACAAAACAAAAGAACAGTCGTGGATCATCAGGTAACCTCACACAGTATTAAGAACCAAGGGTTCCCAAACTTTTGAAGGGGGTTATTTGAATAATTTCAGCTATTTTTTGTCTTGTGGACTATATGTAAACATATTTTATGTAAAATGTCTTACTCAGGACAGTACTAAATAAAAAATAACATGCATTTTGTATGATCTCTCTTATTTTGTTAAAACTATTCACATTTTCACAGATTCTGCAAGGGGTTCCCAAACTTTTGCATGCCACTGTAATAATCCATCAGGTTTTTTACAGCTGCTCTTACCCATGTCTGCAGTGACTAGCGTGGACTGGTTCTCAGGCAGTGAGATGGACGCCTGGTCGGGGTCCTGATCGACGCTCCGGTCGTCCTCGTTAACCTCCTGCTGGCTGTGACTGAGATCGGAGCGAAGCTCAGAAAACTCATCCTCCTCCCTGAGAAACACACACACACACACACGTCATGATGAATGAGAAGAATCATCACAGAGAGTGAGATGTTCTGTTGATCCCATCAAAAACACACTGATTCAGTGTGGGCACCAATCTATGGAAGCATGATTCCTCCAAAAATTAATAATAATAATAATAATGTTTTTTCTCTTTTCCCAGACAGGAGCTTATGTTTTGGATATGTCCACAGCTGGCAACAGTCTGGTCAGGTGTATTTGATACATTTAATAAAGCTCTCAACTCTAAGACAGGTGGATGACGACACATGACAGGTGGATACAGGACATTTTTACTGTATCAGACTTGAATTGTTAAGATGCTCACTCTCTGGTTCACTCAAATCCTTTTATAAGACTTGAGATCCCTTTTTGGACTTTATTAAAGGCCTTCGTTGTGCACCTTTAACTGGCAACATGTAATGTTTGTTATCTGTTAGAAGGGATTTTTTTGATTATTTACTTATATATTGTATATTATATCTATTTTATTTCATTTGTTATTGTTTATTTATTTATTTAATATACTGTTTCTGTCCATGTGAGTTAATATGAATGGGGGATTGTGTAAGGGATTAATAATGGACAATATCTTACTGTTCACCTAGTTATCATTATTTCAATCTGTATTGTCACAAAATACCAATAAAAAGATTTGAAGTGATAGTGTTTTTTCTCACAATTCTGACTTTTTTCCAGAATTCTGAGTTTAAATCTGTGTATGTGACAAATAATAAAGAACCTTGAAATCTCACAAATCTGTCTTTTGTGTCATAATTCTGACTTTATTCTCAGAACTCTGACTTATTCTGGGAATTCTGGGAATAACTTTTGCTACAGTTACGCCTGTCGTTTACACTACTCCGGTGTTTTTGGAAACGCTGCAGACCTGTTTTAGTTTGAAAACTCCTGGGTTGTGTTTCAGTGTAAACGCACCAAAACGGAGACTTCTGAAAACGATGGTGTGTCTGCCCACATTCTCTCTGCGTATCCTTGACGACCGTGTAAACAATAACATCATGCTCATTGTTGTACCCATAGATACGTATGGGTAGATTCCTCATTCGACCGCTGCAAGCACACAGACACGTTTGCCATCTAAATAATAGGGATCTATCTATACATATCTATGGTTGTACCTGCATTAATAGTCATGTGACATGTGTTTTCGGTTGTGTAGTGTAGACGGAGATCGTTTCAGAAACGCAGTGAAAACGTCAGTGTAGATGAGGATCGTTTTCATTTTAAAACACTGTTTTAAAACAAAAAAAGCACTAGTGTAAACGTAGCCTCAGAGTTCTGACTTTTTCCTCGGAATTCTGACTTTACGTCTCGGAATTCTGACTTTATTCTCAGAGTTCTGACTTTTTCCTCGGAATTTTGACTTTACGTCTCGGAATTCTGACTTTATTCTCAGAGTTCTGACTTTTTCCTCGGAATTTTGAGTTTATGTCTTGTAATTCAGACTTTTTTCTTGGAATTCAGATTTTTTCCCCCTCAGAATTTAGTTTCTCTCTCGCAATTCTGACTTTTTTTCTCAGATTCTCAGTTTACATCTCACAATTTTGTTTTTTGGTTCCTCCTTGAAATAAAAAAATAAAGGTAATTGTGACTTTTTATATCACAATTCAGACTTTTTTTCCATGCACTTGTATTGAATTTGGGCTTTTCTTTTCAAAACTGCATGTTTTTTTATAACTTGCGATTCTGACTATTTTTCTCAGAAGTATGAATCTCACAATTCTCAGTTTATATCTCACAATTCTGAGCTTATATATTGCAGTTCTGAGTTTATATCTCGTTATTTCTCAGAATTGCAAGAAAAAAATCCCAATTGTGAGAAAATTCGTAAGTATAAATTCCATTCATACATCACACAATTCTGTTTTTTTTTCGCCACAGAATAAAAAATTAACAAAGGTATTTTGTTTTTATTCCATGGTGTAATACCGATCAAAGGATCTTAGCAAATAAACAAATTGCATTTAGTCATGTTTCTATTTGAGATACTAAAAAGCTACAAAATTAGAAACTAATTTCCCCCTTAATACTGCATACAACAGCTATTTTATCAAATGATCAAACTACAGAGTTATGATTCAGGGATGAATATGAAAGTCAACAGAGGCCTGGAGTCCTTCAGCATATTCTAATTTCCCTAACGAGGATGCAAACGGCCGACCTGCTGCATACATATGAGGCGTTTCTAATTAAACACTGTGGATCTCATTCACATGCAGCTGGACACACCACATCTCCCATCACAAGAACTCATGAGCTGGGGAACGAATCGAGCTATTGTCATGCAGTTCATTTAGTAAGATGAACACGAGATCTTCAGAATAAACGATGAAAGGAGACACTCATCTCCTGCTGGGTTTCCAGGCCAAATGACAAGGTGAGACGCGCTTGAGTAACATTTACCCGGACGGAGCATTAAAGCAGCTGATATCTGTCATCGAGCAGAGTTCCAAAGCTATAAATCACAGTAAGAGACTTTAGAGAGAAGGGTTAGTGCTCAGAGAATACAGCAGCTCTGCTCCAAACCCTCGTCAGCTGCCTACACAGACAACACTTCAGACAGCATTCATCCAAAGCCACTTACTACAGAGAAGCTAAGCAATTTGTCACAGAGCCAACAATATCTGTAATACAATTATATTTTGCAAAAAGAAAATTAAGCCACTAAATTTTACATTTAATATTTTATGTTTGCATCATTATGGCATTATATTCATGACATTATTTTACATTTAATTATATGATTTTACATTTGAATTTTTATGATATTATTTTCATGACATTACTACTTTACATTTATATTTATTATTTTACATTTTCATTACTGACATTATTTGTAAGAATCATTTTATATTCACATTGTTTTACATTTACATTATTATGACATTATTTTCAAGACGTTATTTTATATTTACTATTTAAAAATTTCATTAATTTGTCATTATTTTAATGACTATTATTTTACATTAGCATTACTGACATTATTCATATGACAGCATTAATTAATATTTGCATTATTCTACATTTGCAATGTCATTATTTTCATGACATTATTATTTTACATTTTCATAATTTTTTCATTATTTTAACAACTATTATTTTACATTTATATTTACAATTTCACATTTACATTATTTGGTCATTATTTGAATGACTATTGTTTTACATTTATAATTTTGCATTATGGCATTATTTATTTTATTATTATATATTTGCATTATTGTCATTATTTTCATGACATCATTTTACATCTATATGTATTATTTTACATTAGAATTATAATGACATTACTTTCAAGACATTATTATTTTGCAATTTTATTTATTATTTTTTATAACTGCATTATAATGACATTATTTCCATTACGCACTACAGTTATCACAATTATGTGTATAAATGAGCTTAAATGTCATTAAAAAACATAATAGTACTAAAAATGGGCTTAATTATTATTATGCAAATGATAATTCTGTATTTCTTTGTATTTGAGCTGAAGTTTTCTGCCTATGTGAAGCAGCTCACGAGGTTAAGGAGCAGAACTAGAGATGATCGGCGTGTCTCCGGTCAGGTGCTGAAGGGTAAAACTCTCCCAGGAGTCTCAGCAGACGAGACCACCGCCGGCGCTGAAGACCAGACCGACCTCAGACAGCTGCGCCCGCGCCCGCGCCCGCGCGCACGCACACACACACTCGCTCTCTCTCTTACTGTACATGTGCATGCTTATGTTCCTGCACTGTAAGCTGCTTTAGATAAAGCATCTGCTAAAAGCATGAATGTAAATGTGTGGTCCAAAAACAACTGTTCTCTGAGCGTTTGTGTACAGCACATGCTTTAATAATGTTTGTGTGTGTGTATTTTTTTGAATGCGTGTGTGTGTGTGTGTGTTGGCGATCTCTGTGAGGAACAAATGTCCGGCTGTGTCGACTAGAAAAGAAATGTGTGTTTACATTTTCCCAGCCGACTAAAATGAGCACTAATGATGAAGAACTAATGACTGGACGAGCAGGACTGAATATTGTGCTTTGTTTTAATAATCAGTATTTATTACAGGCAGAAATTCTGCTGAAGTCAATTCATCTGTGCAGCACTTTTCATAACACTCATCGTTTCAAAGCAGCTTCACTGAAAGTCGTACTGTCTGTAATGCTTTAGTGCCTTACTATAAAGAGCTGGGTGATGTTATGACATACAACAGTGATGATCTGGATTCAGATGCAGCTATAGTGCATCGATAGTGTTGTGGAGCACATACATATATCAGTGCAGCAGTGACTCAAACAGATTAAAAAAATGAGTCTGTATTGCTCTATTAAGAGATTAAAATATCTATTTAGAGATTACAAAATTTGGTAACACTTTACTTAAAAGCCTTTATATATAATGCATTACAAAAGTAGTCTTAATACATTAATTGTGTCTTGTAATGCATCTTATAATGCATTGTATGATCTCATTAATAATTGCAATCACAGTTATAATACATTATAATATGCATTACACCTTCAGAAAATATAATGCACATAACAATATAAATATATTTATAAAATGTATAATATAAAACACAAACAAAAATTTCAAGTGTTATAATGCATTTTAACTTTGGTTACAGTTTTTTATGAAAATATATAATGCATTATAACGTACAATATGAATACCTTTATGATGCATTATACATCAAGGCTTTAAGTAAAGTGTTACCCAAAATATTAGTCGTCATTGATCTATTAAGAGATTAAAATATTTAGTAAGATTAAAATCTTTAGTAAAATATTTAGTTAATTGAATTTAATTATAAAATATTTTATTTATTTTTTAATTTAAATATTTAGTTTAGAAAAAATAAAATAGAAGTCATTATTGATCTATTAAAGAATTAAAATATAAATCATCATTGACCTATTAAGAGATTAAAATTTTGGTCGGTTGGCAGTAAATATCATATTGGCCACCTCTAATTAGTTTATACAGGCAGCTTCTAGAAAGTCACATATAATGCATTAGTTAGTGTGTGTGTGTGTGTGCATGCATGTGGTGTGTGTGCGTCTCTGTGAGTGCGTGTGTGTATGTGTGTGTGTGCATGCATGTGGTGTGTGTGCGTCTCTGTGAGTGCGTGTGTGTATGTGTGTGTGTGTGTATGTGTGTGTGTGCATGCATGTGGTGTGTGTGCGTCTCTGTGAGTGCGTGTGTGTATGTGTGTGTGTGTGTATGTGTGTGTGTGCATGCATGTGGTGTGTGTGCGTCTCTGTGAGTGCGTGTGTGTATGTGTGTGTGTGTGTATGTGTGTGTGTGCATGCATGTGGTGTGTGTGCGTCTCTGTGAGTGCGTGTGTGTATGTGTGTGTGTGTGTATGTGTGAGTGTGAGTGTGAGTGTGAGTGTGTGTGTGTCTCTGTGTGTGAGAGACCTGATGGTGGCTCCCTGCAGCAAGTCTATCTTCTTGTTGAGTTCGGCGATGATGCTGTGCAGCTCTGTGATTCGCTCCTCGTAGCGCAGCGTCGTCCTCTCCTGAACCTCCTCGTGCTCCTGCAGCAGATGAGACTGCTCACACTGCGCGCACACACACACACACACACACACACACACACACACAGCAGGACAGGGATTAATAATGCAGAGTTACACTGGAGAAAACGGCAAGGTGAGACAAACAAACAACACATGCTGTGAACGCACACACAGGGTGAGAGATGCAACTCTCCATGAGACATGCAGAAACACACACAGTATGAGTGAGAAAAATCATCACACACAGACATACAGAGCTAATATTGTTTTAGAGAGCTCCTCTCACAGACTTCCTTTGTTTTTCTGTCAGGTTAATGATATATTATTATAGTTTTCGTAAACACTTTAAATTATGCATAATTTAAATTTTATTTACTTTTATTTTCATATTGTAAAATTTTGAAGTTGTATTAATTTAGTGATTTTGTTGTGTTTTTGTCATTTTATTAGTTATATATATATATATATATATATATATATATATATATATATATATATATATATATATGTATAATTGACAAAGTGATAATTATGAGATAAAAGCTTGAAATTGAGATAAAAATGTAGAAATAAGTCAGAACTATGATTTTAAAAGTTGAAATTGACATAAGCCAATTATAAGACTTAAGAAAAAATTAAAATGATGTTATAGTATATTTTGCCTTCATCTCATAATTTCAATTTAGTGTCTTACGTTCAACTTTTAAAGTCATAATTTTGACTTTTTTATCTTTATCACTTTTTGTCAATTTCAATTTTTAAAGTCATAGTCATATTTTAAAGTCATAATTTTAAGTTGTAATTATGACTTGT